>WBNH01007761.1:0-82928 GCA_013401255.1 Urocolius indicus | reverse complement strand
TCCCCCGATTCCCCCGTCCCCGGTGTTGCCCCAACTTCGCCTCCCGCTTCGCGAGGGTGGCAAGCCCCGTCCTCCGCCCGCAAGCCCCCCGGAGCCCGCCTGGGCGCAGGAGGGGCGGGCGGCGCCGGGGGCTCGGAGGGCAGACACGGGGCGCGGGCAGCATCGCCGCGGAGCGCGACCGGACGCCCCTAAGCAACCCCGCGTCTCCCGGAGCGGGGAGGTCCGCGCAAGCCTCCCCACCCCCCCCTACTCGGGCGCAAGCACGGCGGTAGCGCTTTTCTCTCCCCAAAAGCGCCAGTCCTCCCCGGAGCAAGTCCCCCCCGCCGTGCCGACCGCCGCCAATCCTCCCTGCAGCTCCCCGCTTCCTCGCCTTGGGGTCCCGGCCTCCCCACCCTCACCCCCCTCTTCCCCGGCTTGCCAAAAGGAGCCTTTTCTCCGGCGGGGAACGGAGGAAACATTGTGACCACTGCTAAGGTAGGAGGGGGAGGCTGTTTCTAACGGGGGCGCTTTCCTTGAAAAGTCAATAAAAATTGGTAACCGCACAAAGTCTTGGAAAGTGCTGCGTTAAAACCTGGTGAAGTTTAAATAAACCAATCCCTTCTGTCGATTTGCCAGATGAAGCTTTTAACTGGAGACTGCAATAGATCACCTTGCCTCTGAGGATGAGAGAGAGCGGTTCTCTCAGTCCTCTGGCGGTCTCCTGCAGTGTCTGGCAACATAAGGGAATGAAAAACAGTACTTGTGTTCGAAGCTGCCTTATCATCTCGAGCCTACTTTTACCATCAGACATGTTAGGTGTCTCTCATTAGTTCTATCTTTCACCCATCGATAGCAGATTAGCAAAGTTATTCTGTATTTTAAGCAAAAGCAGCCTCCCTCTTTTCGACAAGACAGTATGGGAAAGAACTACTTTGGGGGGAAATGGCACGCTTGACCCCCAAAGTTTGTTTTTGGAAGACTTACCATAAAATGTAGAGAATTTAGCAGGAGCACAGCATGCGTTTCATCAGTATCAAAACAGTACAACTATTTTCTGTGAGATTTCTGTGGAAAAATGTTACATTTCAGTCTTAGTTTAGTTCCCAGCCCTCACCAGACATATCCAGCTGCCAAAGCCAGCTGTGCTTCTTTTCAGTCATTGCACTGATGACTCTCGTACTGCTCGGTGTTGTGGTGAGACCTGTACTGATCGCAGGAAAGGAGTGCTCATGCCAACAGCTCTCAGCAGAAGCAGGGCAGGCATTAGGACTTTGGGGAGCCAGTGAGCATGAAGTGCCCTCACTGGTACAGAGGAGTAGCATGAAAACCACACCAGACCCACAGCACTGGGCTCTGCATGTGAACCAAAAGAAGTCACGTATCCCCAGGACTGTTGTCGTGTGCAGTAGGGAGCTCTTGGTGCTCACAGGAATGAAGTAGCACTGGAGCTGGTACAGGCAGGGAAAGGAAGCAGAGCAAGGCTTATAAAATGAAATGACCGGTGTACACATTAAGGTATGAGAGTCTGAAGATGAAAATTGGTAATGAGGGAAAGGAAGCCATGGGTACCATTGAAATTTAACAGTAGAGATAAACCACAAGAGAAAGAATACTCTCTAAGCAAAAACTAATTGAACTACTCCTTTTCAGTATTTGAGGTAAACATTTGGATGGAGACAGAAATGATGTTTGGTAATCTAACCTGCAGCCTGCTTCCTGAAGCTGGGAGCTGAGTGCAAGCCCACCTTGTGCTTCATTGCCACCAGCCATGCTTGCGCAGGGGGCCAACAGCCACTGCTGGCTCTGCCTGTCACTGACAGAAATGTACCAGGGCTCCCTTCTACTTTTTGACACGCGTTCCTGCGTAATTATTCTTTCTCACCAGAGGCTGCCTCCAATTTGTCTGCCTTTTATTTTTCAATCTTAAATTTATTCTTCTTTTTTTTTTTTTTTTTTTTTTTTTTTTTTTTTTTTTTGTTTTTTGTTTTTTTTTTTTTTTTTTTTCTTTTTTTTTTTTTTCTTCTTTCTTTGNTCCCCATTACAAAGCCTGACATGAATGCACGAACAGGACTGGCTTTGTAAGGACCGTTCTGTTACACACCTGACCCAAAACTGCAGCCTCTCTTTTCCTCCTTCAATTCCTCATTTCGTCTTTACAGACTCCATGGGAGGCTTCCCTGATATATATAATTTTAAACTGCCTTTTCTGTTTTGACTTGAAGCGTTCCTTAATTATTTTCCATGACAGTTTATTTTCAATTTTATTCACTCTCTGATTCTTAGCAAGGCAGTTGCAGTTTAGTCTTTTTTTATATGCAAATCTTTACTGCTAGTAATATTTGAGTGCTTAGATTTCTGTTGATTAAAAACTCCACTGACTGAAATATTAAAGCACTGAAAAAAAAAACCCAACCCAGAACTCTGTGTGTATGCCTTCTTTTAGAAGTGAGAATGATACCTATCTGAATTTCTCAGGTTACCTCAGTCACAAAAGCCATGGATGCGATCAGGATACTTGGAAGTTTAATCTTTGCTAAGTCCGCATGGGCAGAAATATGTACCGAAACCCCGAAGTTTTCAGGCAAAACGACATCTTAGTTGTGGTCACGTCCCTGGTGTCGTGGAGCGCTCCACCTCAGAGGCTCTCACCCACCTCAGCAGCTGCACTGCAGCATAAAATGTAAACTCACAGTTAAGCAGCCTGCAATACTAAGGTGTGTAGAGGTTGAAGCTTGCATTTAAACTTACTGGACACCAAGTCTGGCTTCAAAACTCACTGGAGAACAGTGCCAATGCATTCACACCATCCTCCACTTGGATTCATCCCAAGTCAGCACAATTTAAAGGAACATGCGGATCCCTGTGACAGTGTTTGCATGGGAGAAAAAGAAAAAAAAAAGCCCTCTTTCTGCCAAATAAGTGCAGATGGAAAAAAATCTAATTGTGCTTTCTGGAAATTCTGTAGTAACTGAGACTCCACCTATGTGTGATTGCACGGGAGAAACAATTTCAGCACCTCACCTGTGAACCCATCGCCAGAGAAGTGAGCTGCTGACATTGCACAGGATCCAGCTGCAAGCCTGCATTGGAGGCTAAGTACTTCCCTGATTGAAAAAGAAAAACAAGAGTATCAGAAGAATAAAAATTTGAAAAGAGTAGAATATTTCAGTTGCAGGGGATCTACACCAATCATCTAGTCCAACTGCTGGACCACTTCAGGGCTGATCAAAAGTTAAAGCATGTTATTAAAGCATTGCGCAAATGCCTCTTCAACATCAACAGACCAGGGGCATCAACCAGCTCTCTAGGAAGGCTGTGCTAGTGTTTGACTACCTTCTTGGTAAAGCAATGCTTCCTAATATCCAGGCTAAACCTCCATCTGTCATAGTAGTCCTAATTTTAGTTTTGTCAATACACAGCAAGAGGTGGAGCTGTGGAGGGGAAGGCGCTGTCCCTTGCCAAACTATACCTTTCCCAATATAGGTCAGGCCAGTACTAGTCTCCCACTGCCTCTCCACCACTCCACACTCAGAACAAGTTCCCCTGCACCTCACTGGTAAGGAAGAGCAACAGAGAGGCTTCATTTGAGACAACACTTCGGTGAATGTACTCCCCTCACACTAGCTATTCTGTCCAGAGACAGCTGTGGGTACTCAATTCATAAGTTGACTCTCTTAAGAAATTTTTACTTAGTAGTGGGGCACAGATCATATTGATTAATAGCTCTGTGGGTCTTTACAGTAACAAGACAATTACGATGCCTTAACTCAAATCCTTTGATGCAAATTATGCTCAGTTCTGCATTTCACCTAGGTACAGTGGCATGGGTGAGAGAGAAAAAACCTTAATGTGGAGCAAATTGGTGTCAAATTGTGATGGGTATAATTTCTTAAAATGGCTTCTTGGATCAATATAAAACGATTATTGGACAGTTTGCTTCAATTAGGGACTAATGAGGTATATAGGGAAAGTGTTGTGCAGAGCTGTATCCACTCACCATCATGTGACGCTGAGCATATTCAAAGCTGAGTAGTGCAACTGAAAGGCTTTGTACATCCATGCCTATGCAGCAAAATTTGTGGCCAGCACTGTACTTGGCTAGAAGAAAGAGATCACTTAATCACTGACATAGCATCTGCACAAGCAGACAAAGAATCATATAAAATTTATTTCCTTTATCAAAATATGTCCCTGATGGGACATACCACTAGGCAAAGGTGCATAAAGTATGGTCATAGAATCACAGAATGGTAGGCGTTGGGAGGCACCTCTAGAGATCATCAAGTCCAATCTCCCTGCTAAATGCAGGTTCACCTAAATCAAGTCACACAGGAACACATCCAGCTGGGTTTTGAAAACCTCCAGAGAAGGAGACTCTACCCCCTCACTGGGCAGCCTGTGCCAGGGCTCCCTCACCCTCCCAGTGAAAAATTTTCCCTTGAGTTCAAGTGAAACTTTTTGTATTCCAGCTTATGTCTGTTACCTGTAGTCCCATCACTAGCATGACTATGATACTCTATAAGATACTCTCACTGTGTTTACTGTTGTTTGATCAATGTTTCTTAACTGGAAAGTGAATACAAGAGTGTAGCCAAAGATACTGTGTGCAATTAATTTAACAGCATTGTAGAACAGCAAATCCACTCTGTTAGAATATGATTCATCAATGTGATTCTTGAGCCAAGGAGAAACTACGGGCTACTATAAAACAAAATCTTCTACAGGAGCAAGTTTAGAAGTAAAGGTGGTTGTGGCCCATATTGGAACAAAGGACCATGATTAGTCGTAAGTACCAAGGGCCTCTGGAACCACCTAAGGACAGGGAGGGCTCAATCGTCAGTTATGATCTTGGGCCAAACAGACAAGACGACTCGACTTGGGGACAAAAAATTTATTTAATCCACCATCAACCGAAAAAATAACAAACACAAAACACCACAGAGTGGTACAATGATGAAGAGCACAACCAGCCCTTTAAGATCACTTTCCCTTCACCCCTTCCCTCTTCCCGGGCTGAGCCCTGATCCTGGTGTCTTTATCTACTCCCCCAAATGGCTCAGGAGGGCAGGGAATGGAGTTTTCAGTTAGTCTATTCCTGATAGCTTCTGCCGTTTGTCTCTCCTCAGGACACGTGAGCTCCTTGCTGGTCTTCTCTGCTCCAGCCCAGGGTCCCTCACAGGCCAGGCTGCCCTGCATGGGCTCCTCTGACATGTGTTCATCCTGAAGGCTGCAGCTCCTTTCCACCTCCTGTGTGGGTCCCTGCGGCACACAGGCTCTCCAGCACAGCCTGCGCCATGGCCACCTCCTCACAGTCTCTTGCTCATCCGGGAGCACTCACCCAGAGCTGCTGCTGGCTCTCAGTTCTGCCACTGCCCTCCATGGGTTGGCAGGGGTACAGTCTGCATTCTCATCATGGGTTGCAGAGGGGTCTCTGGTCCAGCACACCTCCTTCCTTCCTCCTTCTCTGACTGTAGGGTCTACATGGGCACCTCCATCTTGTTCTACCTTTTCACCTTCTCCTATACACTGCACATTTCGCTCCTTAAATAATGATGGCAGAGGCATCAGATTGGCCTGGCTGGGCTAGAGGTGGGTCCACCTCAGAGCCGGGAGGTGTTTCAAGCAGCAGCTTTCAAGAACCTAGCACTGCAGCTCCTCCCGCTGTTACCAAGCAAAAAGCGGCTCCACACAAACTCATGACAGTAGAACACATTATATTTTGTTAAAANGTCCAGCACACCTCCTTCCTTCCTCCTTCTCTGACTGTAGGGTCTACATGGGCACCTCCATCTTGTTCTACCTTTCAACCTTCTCCTATACACTGCACATTTCGCTCCTTAAATAATGATGGCAGAGGCATCAGATTAGCCTGGCTGGGCTAGAGGTGGGTCCACCTCAGAGCCTGGAGGTGTTTCAAGAACTGCTTACAAGCAGCAGCTTTGAAGAACCTAGCACTGCAGCTCCTGCCCCTGTTACCAAGCAAAAAGCGGCTCCACACAAACCTATGACAGTAGAACACATTATATTTTGTTAAAAATCTCTTCAGGTAAACAAAAAAAACAAACATGAGAAGCTACTATTATGGTTATAGAAGTATTTCTTTAAAACAATTATAGCAAACATTCCCTGAGAATCAAGAATCAGCAACAGCTATTGCCAGGTTGGTTTTTCTATTAAATGCAAAAATGTTCCAGCACATTCTCTTCATTCAAGATTAAAGGCGGCAGTTTTTATTTATTATGTGCATCTTCTAGATGTGCTCATTTTCCAAGAGAATTAAATCCGGACACAGCAACTGTCAGCACTGAAGCAGGACATGAGGGGAGAGAAGACAGTAAAAAAAAAAAAAAAAGGATTAAGCCACGTGTTGTGTGTGTGTTTAGGATTTCCCCTTTTATTTTGTTCCTCTGCTGGGTTTTCTAAATTTGCCGTTTCAACTGATAGGCTATGGCAGCATTCTGGAATATCCCCCTCTCTCACTCTCCTCAGAAATATACATAAAAAATACATTCCTGTCACTAAAATGTTCCACCCACTCAGACAAGTAACTTGTAGCCTAAGCAGAACAGGGAGATAAAGCAGAACAGTGAAATAACTATTAAAGTTGAAATAATCAATTTTAATGGCTAAAATTAGATTTTATGGTCCGTGGTATTGCTGAAAGCTGTAGGCAGCACAGCTTTCATTCCTCAGCACATAAAGTGCAGTAAACATTTTTAATTTGGTGCAATACACTCACAAAAAATAAAAATAAATACACTTTTTGTTATTAATTCAGCTTTAGAAGATGCTATTCTGATGTTGGTTTGCACTGATCAGAAAAATGTAAGATTGCATCAGGATCCAAATTTTCATATCGTAGAATAGGGTTTCTTTC
The DNA here is from genome assembly GCA_013401255.1 of Urocolius indicus. Taxonomy (NCBI): domain Eukaryota; kingdom Metazoa; phylum Chordata; class Aves; order Coliiformes; family Coliidae; genus Urocolius; species Urocolius indicus. The sequence continues at coordinate 76,072 of WBNH01007761.1, read as the reverse complement.
TGTCTTTCCCTAACACCGATTCAACATATGCATATCTCCCAGTGGCTACCTGCTAGTTCCCTGTCTCCTTCTCCAGCATAGCACAATCATTCTTCCCTTTCAGCTTCCAGGTCTTAGTTCTGCTGAAGTCTTTCTTTCGTTTCTTCAAAGCATCCAGGAGATCTGGCAGTGCCTGCTCCTGCTTGATATATGAGTAATGTAGCCCAAACCCATATGGCATTCATTAACAGAAGATAGAAAACCTAACCAAAGATCTGCAAAAAGTCTTTCGATGGTAAAGATTGTTGATATGGGGTAACAACAGAAGGGAGGCAAAGTACTCAACATATCTATAATATGTTGGGCATATTCTTTTAAGTATAATGGCTTGGCCACACTGGATCTGCTACGCTTATGTCATGCAGTTAAACTGCATGTATCTAGGTTCAAGTGTTGGACATCAGCTCTCACTTTGTCCAGGGTGTCAGAGGTGCTGAAACACTGAATATATGGCCATATTCCCCTTCTATCTCTTGGAAAAAATTTCTAAGTGAAAATAGAAGATCAGTCTAATAGAAGAGATGGTTGTCCTATCTCCTAAATCTTGTGGATTGTGATTCAGTTAGTGTTGTATAGTTTCCATTTTTTTCGTAAGTGTTTTCTCTCTTAATGAACTACCTTTCAGCCTGACTTCACCAACTGTTTTACTCAAGGAGATCATGTGGAAAAAATGTATGAAAATCATCTTTAACATCTTTGTGGAGCAGCAATCAAAAAGTTTGAACAAATCAGCTGGCTATAGATGATGACATTTTACTGTCTATCAAGTATTCATCACATTGCACAAGAAATAATGCAACATGAGTCACAGCAAAACATATAAATATACGAGTGATACGAACTTCAGCTGACATTACTGTACTTTACAGTGAAAACCTGCTCTTTTTCTTTGTTTTCTTTCTTTTCTACACTGACATCATCACAAAATACACTGCCAGTTACTTTTGTTCTTTACAAGGATCAAGAAGATCCAAACCTCTACTGGACAGATAGGTCACAAATTACGCTGATGATTCTACCCTAAAGGCACCAGCCTATATCTGCTATGGTCATTCTTCAGCCATTCAGTAGCTGTTTAATGTTTTGCTGGCTCAAGCACTACTTGCACAGTAAATCAAGTCTTAAAATCTCCACATGCTTAAGTGCACAACGCTCTGTTGAAGCAGAGCTTTACTTAGAAAGAGACAGTAAGATCAGTGACACAGTTGACACTTTAGCACAAGTCCATCTGTATGGGAAGATTGAAAGGTTCTCTGTGTCTCAGATCATCTTCATTTTTTCTCTAGACAGGAACTGCCAGACATGATGGAGTATAGATCTTGACTAGTTCATCCCAAGCACAGTCCACCACCTACAAAGCAAACAAAATGTCTTTAGATCCTTTGTAAGTGTAATTTTTACAAAAAAAAAACCAGAGGGAACATAGATGAAATTAATGCATATGAATGCTAATGCTGATCAGTACTGTGATTGACTACGCTCCAAAACTATCCAACCATGCAGTTACATTTATTTTGTTTTTTTTTTTTTTTTAAACTTTGTCTTTACGGAAATGCATGAAAATTAACAATCTCCTATTTTTCATACTCCTCATGAGAGAAGAGGTGACACTTTTGGGTTTAATTGATTGTTCCAAATAGGCTAAAGAACGTAACTGAGAATGAAATGAAGGAAGGACACACAAAAGTCCAGATCTTGTGGTGTTTCTTCTCTTTACAAGGTCTCAGGACCATTTCACCACGATACCTAAACAGTTCATGATCAAATTTGAAAAGCTCTCTTCCTCGCAGGTATAGGAAAAAGTCTCTAACAATTTCTCATATTATTATGGACATTTTCTTAATGGAGAGATAAGGGAAGAAAAACCAAAGAAGGTGACCAAAATTATGCAGACTTTTTAATTTATTTTTTAAGAACTAATCCAGAACTTCAGTCTCACACTGATAAGCTACAAGATCATTGTTATTGCCTTTTTTTTTGAGAAGACATATGTCTATTTGCTGAGCATTGGGAATTGGGGGGGGGTGGTGTTGCTGCAAGCAGTACCTAGACCCCAACTAGTCTGATGAGGAATGACGCTCCTTGTGCAACTGGCATCTTATAAACACAGCAACTGATTCCAATACAATAACTGATTCCAATTCCAATTGGACTAGATTATCTCTAGAGGTCCCTTCCAACCCCCACCATTCTGCGTAATCAGTACAACTGAATCTTTTCTGAACTCCAAGTCTCAAGCTCTATTCTAGATGCAGGCTCAAACACAAAGATCACAATACCAGAAGGTTAACCTAATTGCACAGCATTAAAAGATTTTAATAAATAACAAGATTTCACAGAAAACAACTACAAAATGCTTTATGTTTGACAATTATTTGATAATGCACTTTTGGGTCTGTAACTGAGCGAAAGGGTTAACCACACTGACAATCACTCAAGTAGAAGACCTGTAAAATACATTCACAAAGTACTGTGGGAGATAAGAACTAAGGAAGAAGAAAGAGAAGAGCTAAAGAGAAAAAGTTGACAAGGCCCACAAATATATGCTGGTAAAACTGACTCCATCTTGCATTATCTTTACAATGTCCTTTCAAGTTGAGATCACAAAGGATACAGCATTGGATCCTCTGCACAACAAGCTTTCTGCTACAGACTGCAATTCCTGTTCTCTTCTAGAGCCAGAACGAACAGCTGCACACTAAAAATTTGGAAATCCAACTTCAATATTTGATTTCAGACTATAATTAGCCCATTTTGTGTTTACTACACTGCACTATTATTCATTTTTATTGCTTCCTTAGCTGGTTCTGCTTAGTTATTTGAAGTGCTTTCCATATACATCTAAATGGACCAAAAAAAATCTCTTGACAATGGGTCTGTCTATTCATACAACATAATAGAGCTTTGTGTATGCTAATGTTCTGCTGCATTGCAGTCCCTCAAATCATACCAAAAAGAAAATTTGAGTTCTCAACTAAACGCTATGTAGAAACTGGCAATCACATAAGACAGAGTTTTTTATCATTATCTGCCCCTCTGGATCAGTATCTATACTTCTGTAGGCAACACCTTCTACTTTCAAAAAGAAACAAAACTAGAGATAACATGTGGAAAAAACCCATGGGAATTCCCACCTGTTATCAATGTAATTAACATCCTTGAAGTAGCCTCTGGACAAACGTAGTTACAGAACCATTTGATCTATCAACACTAAAAATAAACAGGATATTAAAAAGGAGTTTGAAAAGGATCACTCACAGTAATTTGCCCAACTCATTGACTTAATGATAGCACATGAAAGATGAAAACATAGCCAGCAAACAAAAGGAAAATAAAAGCTACAGCAAATAATAGTGTATTAAGTTCTCCTGTGCAGCAGGAAGTCTATAATGGAATACTAATATCGGAAACCTTGCTGAAAACACACATGCAAAGAACAGCAAACAGCTATGTATGGGAAATTGGGACACTACAGCATGGAACAACATTATGAAATGCAATCACATTTCCTTTTCTCCATAACCTTTTCTACAAAATGCAGCCAAGACTGTAAGAGAAAGGGGACAGCTGCAAGCCAACAGTGCGGCAGCCAGCATTAACTGATGGACAGCTGCTGCCCCTCTGCAGTATCTCACAGATTATCACTGCCTCAAATACAAATGACTAAAGTGAACCCTGGGATAAAGCAAAGTGCCCGTTCATGCAGCTACTGCAACAGTTTACAAAATGTCTTCTTTTATTTTTCCTTTTTTTCTCATGACCTGTCTTACATGATGGTCTTAGGAATACTTCATGCCTTTCCCCAGAAAGGAGAACATAAGATGTTGAATGTAAGCGCTTTAAAAGTATTTAGAAATAACTGTACTCATGTGACATATGAACATTTAAAATACATACTTAAAAGCACTTTAGGTTTGTTTTTTTTTTAATAAACTCAGTGCTATTTTAAATATTAAAGCAGCAGCAGGAATTCCATGGGGATGAAAGCTGATCCCAGCACACCACAGTAAATAAATGCGGCATTAAAAAAAGCTGTGAGTTCCTAGAGTTCCTATTTTTATCAATAAGATGATGTTACCAACAGGCAGTGAAAATCTTCCTGTGATAGGATGAAGGGAGACTTAAAATAGACTCAGTCATTATTTGCATATCTGATAAAAGTCCTCACAGTTAGGAAGACAATGGCACAAAGGGGTTGTTTTCTGAGAGAATGTCCACTGTCTTGGGGACAGATTGAAATTGATGTCACTGATTTCAGTATTTAGAGAGTGCATTACTTACTTTTAAAATTTTTTATTAAGATGACATGCCAAAAGATCAGAAGATGATTTGTTTCAGTTGCAAAGAATTGAATATTATAACGTCCTTACACTACAGAATATTTTAGACATCCATATGCCATGCAATTTTCATTATCATTTATCATGGAACCATAGAATCATTACAGTTGGAAAAGACCTTTAAGATCAAGTCCAACCACTGCACTCAAATACTAAATAGCTTTTGTAACTATACAGTAAAATTCTACTACAGCAACTTTATCAGAAATTGCAAGGAAAAACAGCTTATTAACTTCAACTTATTTGTAAAACAAGAATATTTTAACTTCAACTGACTGGTAAGTTACATCAACAGATAATGTGCATAGTAAAGCATTCCAAACCTGGTAATTTAATTATAACTAAAAGTTATACAGGAGAAAGTCTAACAAAGTGACATTTAGTATTTGTCTCTAATGCTTTCCTTTCAATAGCAAAGTTGCAGTACTTGTGTATATGCTAGGGGTACAGTATTGTTGTTACTGAGAATACATATTATGCCAGATTATCTGCCAGGAAAGATTTAAGCAGGTCAATCTAAAGCACATAAAATGGGGATCACTGTATTTTCCTTCAAGTAAAGCCAAAAAGCAAGGAAACAAATGAAAAACTGAAGTCATCACAGGAAGCTGACTGCTTTTAGAAAATAATAGTTTAACTGAAATGAAACAGCTATCCTGTTTTTTATTGAAGTGTTTATCCTTTTCCCAGAGCATAACAATGTTTCCCACTAATTGATTCTATATTAACACACATTTATTTATCAAATCATTTCCACTGACACGCTGATTTACTCCTCTGACAGACCCTCTGTTTCTATTCATCCCAATCATCTTGCTTTGCAATAGTTAGACCTTTTCCAGCACCTGAGGGCAACCCATTCAGTCTACTGCAATTACCTGCATGACATTCTGCATCTTTACTGTTCACAAGCAGCAAGAAAACAAGAGAAATCTCCCAAGTTAGTACCTATTTTTTCTTACAGTATTTGAAGGTGTAATAAAACCCCAAGCCCTAACCAGGATTAAATACATTAAAAAAGCCAAACCAAACAAATAAAAACTGAGTTCAGTAACCTCTTTATGAGGGATTTAATCAGAAGAAAGTATAGCCCTTTCTAGATTAATATTTCTGGAAGTATCTTGGTGCCACTCAGCTTCCAGATTGCTCATAATTAATCACAGGATAATATGCAAATGTGTCTGAGTGACCCATTTCTCTTCTCAGCTTTCTTCCATCCACTCCCATCCCTTCCACTCCCATCCCATCCCATTCCATCCCATCCCAAAATAAAACTAATAATCTGGTTTTTTTTCTATAGGAGAAACAGTGGAAGAAGTATCCAGTTCTTCAGTTCCATTAATGCATTAGTTTCTTCTGCATCCTTTCATATAGAATTTGATAGTCTATTTATATAACTATTACTTATTTTTGAGGGATTTTGAGCATCCTCTGTAAGTATGCAGGATGGAGATTAAATGGAGATAAAGCAAGCTATTAGGTTTTCTACTCATCAAATTACTTTCACAGGTGATCATTAAAATTGGTTGGTTAAGTGCATAATGGATCGTACATGAATTTAAAAGCATTCAATATCTGTTTTGTATTTGAAAATCCAAACCACTAATGCGGCCTTTTGTTTGGTCAACAGTTGCTGGCATGAACTGCACACAATGCCTACCTTTAGAAGAGAGTGAAAGTGGTGGGACTTTCTATATGACAACTTTTTATTTTCAATATGCAATAACACCCATCATTTTATTTTATTTTTCAGAAAACACACATTGAATCATTTACTATTTCCAGAAACAATAGAATAAAACAAATCTTGATTCAGAAGTTCTTATAAAGACCTAGGTTCAAACTAGAGTTACCAGAAACGGATGTTCCAGACACTGCTTGGGAAATCCATTGCTTTCTTAAGGAAAACAAACAAACAAACAAACAAAAAGACTGCAGGGACATTATATGTTACAAAGAACTCATCTAAAAAACAAGGATCTGTCACAACATTTGTTTCACTACTCTGACTTGGGCAACTAGAAGATGACTTGGTAGTCGTGCTACACATTTCTAAATTCAAGTCTTCTGAGTATGCATTTCACCAGTAAGGTGTAAAGGAAACTAAGATGTGAGTTGCAGGCTCCAGAGAAATAATTTGAATTTCAATAGAATTTGGAGGAATTCCTCTGTACTCTACAGATAAGGGGACAGACATCTCCCTAGTCTTTCAAGAATTGTTTTTAATTGGTATAGACAATCCTAAGTTCTGGAACTGCAAAATGCCTTTCTGTGCTGATATTAAAACCTTGGTGACCCCAAATGCAGTATTTTCTAATGACCCTATCCAATTTTCAAACTCATCCTTCAGCTCAGACTTAAGCTAAGTTCCTTCCTTTTCAGATGTAATCACAGATAATCGTAAGGCAAACAATGTTTTCGGTAACAGCTGTATAATCCTGTTGTCTTCTACCGAGTTTCACTAGTGTAATTCGCTGTGACTTCTCCAACAGATTTATTCATCATGCAGAAAAGAAACAAAATCCACTACAATGACAAGATGAGGCTCACAGAGTAGGAAGTACTTGGAAGCCACTGAATCATGTACAACACACAAGTAACACATTTATTAAGACTACTGTCTCCCAACTCTTCCCAGTACTTTTGAACCAAAATTAAAGTTTGTTTTCCCTTTCTGTACACTTGCAGCTTTTACAGGCTTACAATGCCTGGTAGTGACCTATTCAAACACCTTAGGATGAGACTTCTGCTGATACTAGCAAAGAGTGACCATTACTCATGAATGGCTTGCTTTGACTTATGTGGTGAAAGTTTAATTCTAACAGTTTGGGAAAGAATACAATAAGCACCAGTAAGGAATGTCACCTCCCTTTCCTCCAGCTCTGTCTCTGTAAAGGAGTTCAAATTGGTTTAACATTTGCAGTTGGTTAGATTTGATCTTTGCATGCAAAAATCCACACTGAAATTAAGTAAAAGAACAGATGCTGTAGGATCTTTTTATCTCAAAGGATCACTAACTGCATAACTTTAGTAGCATCCTGAAGAAGGACCATAAGGAGAAATTAAAATGAAGTACAGATAGTGGCATAATTAGAGCAGTGTGATAGCCACAACAGCTGGATGGAAGCTATCAGTTCTTTGGCAATTAAGTGTAAAAGATACCAGCAAGCGATGAAAAGAAAAAAACACTGAGGAAGTCTTTTTTTTCTGAACATTTTCACAAGATGAACTCTACTTTTTATGAAACAGTCAACAATTCTTGGCCTGTTGAGGGGGTGCAATTAATTTAAATGAACAGCAAACTACACAGCAAAACAGCCTCACTAAACACATCTTCCGTATTGATATTTGGCTATACTGGTTAAGTCAACTTTAGCAGCCCCTCTCTTGTCTATTCTCCTGAGCTTTTAAAACTTTAGTGATACTGATGCCATAAGATGATTTCATCAGTACAGCAAGGTTTCATGGGGTCAACTGACTGATGCTACAGAGCAGATATCTGCTCAGTTCTAACTGCTTCTGGCCAGATGGAAGGAAGGAGAAGGCTGTGGTATGGCACAACATGCTGGTGGTACTCCGCAGCTTTTAGGAGAAGGAAGTGGAGGTTCAGAAAAGCTGGATCACAAGGACAGTGTAACAGAGAGCACAAGACCACTTTCATGGGTACTGCACTAGTATTATCACTGTCTCCATATTATTTGCTAACATGTGTGTGTATTGCCTTATCACATCTCACCATCTCCAAGGGCAATACAAAATGAATTGTGCCCATGCCTCTTTCTTGCATTGCTACACCCTTAGAGATATAGATGCTTTGAAGAAATAAGAAAAAAACCAGTTTTATGTGAACTTATCTACACTGAGGGAATATTTATACAAGGAGGTGCAGCCCATAGAGGGCTAGAGAAAATGTTTGCCTCCAAAACTATGTTGACACAAACAGCTATTTAGACAGCTTGTTGCCCATTTGTAATATAATTACCATCCAAGTACACACAAACACATAAGGGATCACTATTTGTTTTGTACATATGTTACTCTAAAACCTAGACATTAAACATCCATTCACATAACAGATTACTTTGGACTACATTTGGTTTACCCTGATTTGGTGCAGAACAATTTTCATTTCCAAAGGGCACACCTTAGTATCGTATTATCATTGAAGTCCTGTTCAGATTTGGCATGTCATGGATGTCTAATATGCTCTTCACGTATCAAGTGTTCTAAGCTACTACCCCACTTGCCATCACTTCCATTGGAAATCATATATTGTTGCAATTTGGAATGTCACTGTTCATAGAATAAAAGTACAGAGCAACGAAAAGATTCCTGTCTTGTTCTCATTAATACTTAATCCCATTCTCAGCAACAGGATAGAAAGTCTGTCTCAATGGAAAGCATTAATTTATACTTTTCCATTGGCTGCTTTACAGAGTTTAGAACAGTTGATAGGCTCCGAAAGGTTTTCAGACAAAATTAAGAGCTTCAGTTCTTCTTACATTTGTGTTAAGCAAAACACAGTTTTAAAACTACAACAAAAAAAGGTTGGGTATTTTTGTCCATGATTTAAAGAATTTCATGGTACATATGTATTTTCTATTCTTCATATATTCTTCGAAAAATCATTTCAGAGTCAAGATACGAAGAACTGAATGTTCATAGTATCTGTACTTTTTATCTGTGTCATTGATGGACTGCCTAAAAGACCTTTAAAATTAATTCATGATTGCTGTATCACATTCACTCTACCACAGAAGAAAACAGCTGCTTTTAAATAAAGCTGCAAAATAATACCAAAAGAAGTTATGCTCATCCCTACATGCTGTAGGTAAGAGCTGGGCTTAATGCAGTATTCTATTTAAATTCATCAGAACATATACTGATCATATGCAGGGAAAGTAAATATCAGAAGAGAAACAAGAAATCCAGTGAGTACAATTCCAGTGTCTGGTTTAGTACTACCAGTCCCTGCTGAGGAATAGTATATAGCTGATTACCATTTTTGTATCCGCCATGCACATTCCATGTCTATCTAGTCTATGTGGAAAGGAGTAAGCTTTAGTTATTTTTCTTATCTCCAGACTTTGGAAAGAACTATTACCTGTGGTTTAAAAATCTGTATACTCTTAATACTGTTGACAAGGTAAATGGATTTTTTTGGTTCAGAATACTGTAGATCACTACAATTCTAAAAGATTTTTGGTGCTTAGGGCCTTATCCCTGTTCCTTTGCATGCCAAAGCTACCTGGAGCTAGCTGAAGTTGGGAGTATTTTCTCCTAGACATCCAGCCTTGTAAGCTCTCGTACCAGCAATTGCATTTTAACACAGAAACACCCTGAATATCATCAGGATAATTTCTGTTAATGTTTTGCACTGTAAAATGCACATTTTCCCAAGCATCTGAAAGTTTCTTAGTTGTCTGAAATGGCTATGAACCTGACACCAACATTACGATGTAAAAAAAACCCCAAATGCAAAGCTTTGAACAAACACATTATGCAGAGGCAGATAACCCAAGATAGATATTGGAATCTTAATTAAGCACAAGGGAGCTTTCTGTTTCATCTAGCTAACACCTCCACAACTTGGTACCCATTCCTTATGACCAGATCTCTCTCCTGCATGTTGCCTTCCCTTAGCAGGATACTGTTCAAGAACCAGCTTGCCTCTCTGACTGTGGATTTTGTTCAATGCTCAATTAGTTCCATAGGAATGTCTTGTAATTCCTAGATCAGATACTTAATCACAGTATCTATTTTGAACACGTTTTCAAAAGTACAGGTTTTTCCTTGACACGTAAAAGATACATTAAAAATGCTGAAGTTCATTGGGCAATGCCAAAGAAAATATCATCTGGCTAGACAACAAAAATATCGTTAAGAACAAAAGCAAAGGTTAATGACCCAGAATGGTACTTAATTTTACTATAAATGAATAGCGTGTCCATTATGAATAAAATACCCTGCATGCATGGAGGAGAGAAGCAGTTCAAATATCAAGTTGTAACTACTTTAAAGCACACAGTGAAAATCATAAATCATCCAAATGCATGAAGAACAACAATGAATGGGGCTCATTTTCAGATCTTGATAGAGAACAGACATGAAGGCAACTGACATATTGGGAACAGCAGCATAAAATTTAAGCAAATAATCTTTGTTGAGTCGATGTAGAAGCCAGGGAAAGGCTGCAAGTGCTTGTACTGGAAGCAACTGTTCAGTAAGTGTTCATTATACTGTAGTAGCAGTTTAATTCTATCACAGGTTTTTAAACTTCTTTTTAAAAAGATTGTTTACATTTTGCATTGCTGAGATAGTCAAGCCTCACAATACATTAAATCAACTGAATAGAAAAAAACCTGAGGAATAATGACGCTGTTGCAGTTGCCAAACTTCTGTCTGGAAGGCACATTGGCATGCAGTGTATATAGATATGTATCCCAGATTTACAGATTTGGCACATTAAGTCCAACATCAGAGTTCTAGAATTTCTGTGTGGAAAAAATATACCTGGATGTATCAAACGCCCTAATGTAGTTGGGGTATGCGCACCATCATTTTCCTTTTTCCAGCATACAAGTGTAACTGTTTGCTTTCAATTCATCATCATCAATAAGCATTTACTTGGCTTCCAAGAAGGCTACTCCATACACTACAGTTACAAAAGATTATCCACCTAACAGCAATTCCAAGTTTGACAGGTAAGTCATAGAAAAAGAAGTTAAATTCAGCCAAACAGACAGAAACACTATGCACTGAGATCCATTCTGTAACACATAGGGCTCTTTGCAATAGACTTATAATCCAGATGTAATCACGTCCTCCATACAAAGCAATGAAAATCTTCTTGCCTCATTCAGATCCACACAAAACCCACATCAACTTCATGGAAAGCTGAACTGGGCTCAAAGTATGCAGTGATGTAGCACTGTAAGGACTTAATGTACTACACTATGCTTACTGTTCACTCTGAGCGCAATTCATCCAGAATCTTAACTATGCACTCACATGGGATAAAGTTTTAATTCCCACCAACTGGCCTATAAGCTATTCTTGCCCTGCCTCAATGAAAAATAACCTGAAACTCAATTTTTTTGCAGCCTTACAAGTTCCCCTACGTGGTTCACATCATGGCCTTGTGAAAAGTTACTGCAGCACCTCTGAGAAAAAATAATTCAGGGAAGAAGCGACCATGCAGGAAACCCTTCAAGATAGCTTTTGGCTGGAAGGTTTCCACATGCACTAAGCTACGTACTTTTCAAACTTACACCTTTCACCTGTGTCCTTTTAACAGCAGAAGAAATTATGATGGTTTTATTTGCCTTTTCCAATCAGAATTTTAATGCAGATGTTACAAGTCATTTTTATCTGGGGTAAAAAAATCAATGTCAGTGTGAATTAGAAAGGAATCTAGATGCAAATTACATCTGTGGCACATTAAATGTTGCATTTGTTACAGTTAACTCACTGAGTAATTTCTGTGTGAAAAATATGGGCTTTGTCCTTTTAAAGCAAATAATTAGCTTTAGTTTTGCTGCTTTTCTTGCTTCACAGAAGAGTTCATACTACAAACAACAATCCTCTGTTTACAAAACAGAGATGTAGCAACAGAAGAGAATCATTCCACAATGAATAAATGTGTCCCCTATAAGATGGATTCCACTCATTCACATCAAAAGCTGAGGGTTTTAGAATTAGAACTACATATTGAGTCCTGAAACAAAACTACCTCATTTTCCCTGAGCTCACTGTGGCTTTCAGCTATCCAATTCCGCAATTCTGTCTGTACTGCCCTCCTCTCCTACCCAATGTAAGTAACTGCTTTATAAATAAAAATGGACCTGAAGTCAGGTTTATTTAATAAGCATTCAGCCAGACTCACTTCCAGAAGCTTTCTGCAATCTGGTGTGTCTTATTCAGGATCCGAGTCCTACAGTCCAGCCACAACTGCAGTGGCTGTAATAGGCAAGTGAAAAGTAAATCCATCACAGCTCTTACCTGACCACGGTTGTGAAGACTCAAATCCAGTCCACATGTAAATTCAGTATGATGTTCGACTGTTTCCAGTAAAGGGTTAGGCTTGGAAAAATCCCAGAATCTAGAGGGAGGGGGGAGGAGAGAGGGAGAGGTGGGGGGAAGGAATCAAACAAACCACAATTAAAGTAATTGAAAGGCCGTTTCAAAAACATAATGCAAGATATTGACAAATCTGTTGCTGCTAGGGTATTTAAAAAAGCAAACTTAGGAAACATAACAAATCATATTCTGGCAAAGCCACCTGCTGATTTGCATAAATTCAACCCCACTGGGCAAAATCAACTTTGTCTCCTGTTGCAGAAACTGAGATGAAAGTTTGCACCAAAGAGCAGCCATTGGGATATTATTAGAACAAAACACAGGCTAGAATACTCCTATTATATGTTTCTTGATGGCTGGGGAATTTTATGCCTGAAAGGCATTAGCAAAATTAATGATTTTTCTCAGTCTTTGGTATTGTTCACTATGGAGTCCTTATTTACTGAAAATTATATGTTCATTTAGAGATATTGGTCATTCTCAGTCTCAAATTTGAGACCATGTTTCTGTAAAATAAAGTTTAATACTATAATTTAGTAATCAGCTTGTACTACAGAGATCCACTAATTCATATTTTAAAAAGCAATTTTTCCTTCCAGCTCTGGTTGTTATAAATGCTTAGAAAATTGATTTCTGAAGTGCTCTACTTCTCCCAGCTACTGTTCTGTTAGATGCAATGTCCATCAATGCAGTTAACAGCAAGGACAAAATGGCCTAAGAGATGATGGGATAAAAGTATAGGTAGAAGAAAGCTCAGTCAAGAAAAAAGGATTCAGGAATAGAACTTTGAGATAACAACACACTGACAAGACACCATATGATGGCACAAAAGAAATATTTGAAAGAATATCCTTTCTTGCATTGTATGTACTGCTTAGAGAATTCCATTGGCTGCAAAGCACAGCACATTTTGTGGGGAATCAAACTTTCTACAGCTCAAATTTTCTCACAGTGGTCACTCACAGGCTTTACTTCTGCAACAACCACAGAGGTGTCTCTGTCTTGTTCCTACTGGGGAAAGTGACAAAATTTAATAACAACAGTTTGTTATCTGACCAACTACATAGAAAGCACCTTGTGTTCAAACCAATTCAGGTAAAATAGCAAACACTGGAGCCAGCAGGGTCAGTTTGTTTAACTTGTAGATGTTATTTCCTTCGTAAATGAGCAGAGTGGTACCAGCATAATGGCTATGCCATAGCAACAACCCTCTTGATGTAAGATAAACAACCTATTTTGCAGGACAGAGGTCTCAGCATTTTCATCTTCACACATTTGTTCATAAGAAGGTAAGGAAACAAATCTTGTTCCTAAGTATTAATGGTAGCCTTCCTTACCACGTTAGCTCTCTACTAACTCTTGAAGGACAGATGTTCATAACTGAAACCTAAGACTAAAGGAGACAACTTCAGACCTATGTGAACAAAAACTTCGACTTTGTGATCAGTTTTAAAACAGTAGGACAGTTTGGTGTTTCTTGTGTGGAATCACATTCACAAAAACTCAGCAGCAGTTCAGAGTTTAAGAATACTGCAACTTAGTTCAAGTTCTACAGACTGTCTAGGATCTGTGGGTTTTTTTTTTTAATATTAAAAAATATTTACTATTGAAAGTCCAAAACCATGTACTATCTCAGGACTGAAAACCACCGATGACAAGTTAATGATGGCTCTCATAACAACTTCACAGTCCAAAGTGAAAAACACTGCCTATAGCCCAGCTTCCCAAACTATCATGGTGACAACAATATTTTGCTCAGAGTGAAATTCCACTATATTCTGAAGACTTGAAGTGCAACACAGGTTTTCTAAGACAGTGGGACAGCTGTAGAGCAAAATGAAGATGGCACCTTCAGCATAAACAGGTGCGCTGGCATTACTTTAATTGTAAGTGTATCTATGTGGTTGGCAGAATGAACTTCAATAGCGGGCCAAACAACCACATCTGCTTTCAAGATCCACCACGTGCTTGTACAGCCTGTACAATCACAGGTGTGTCACTTAGACAGAACTGTCATTTTTACTCATAGCACTCACTAATGCCGTCACATCTGCTCTGATCATAAATACATTGCAACCTATACGAGTGCATTTTCGTCAACCTTTTTTTTTTCACTGAAACTCTTGAAAGCATATCTTTTCCCTCATTTCTTGATAGTTTCTTATTTGCTTTACATGTATTTCACATGCAATGCATAAGCTGCACATACATTGCAAGTGGGCTGCTTATTCTAAACATGCCATTACATGAAGAGAAAAAGCCTGTCATTCCATGGATGTTGTACTTTTTACTGTTCATAGCAATATCAAAGAGATCTTATCTTGATATATGCATCTCCTATGCTCCCCTATCAAAACACTTTTACCAACCCCCAAATTAGTTTCTCCTATCTGTCTCCTACTATTTCCTCCTCTCCTATCTCCTGTCCCCACGCCTTCACCACTGACTGGGGAAAAAAAGGCAGTAAGTATCATTTGAGGTTGCAGTGTCTGTACAAGGTAGTACAACCTATGTATTGTGGCAGCCTGTTGCTGCATGCAGAGGAGCTAGCAGATCAGCAAGCAGATTAGACAGATCTCTGCTTCCCTTAAGGTAATATTTTGGATTTCTCTCTTGTATGCTCATGAGTTTCCATTGAATTTCTACAAAATTAGTAAATTTAGACTACAACTTTACTGTCAAATCTAATTAAAATTTCAATAGGGTCAAAAGTTACTTCAAGAAATGATTCGGGGAAAATGCAGAAAGAACACAACTCCTTAAGTCCATTTCCTTCTGAGGAACATTAAAAAATATTTATTATAAATGTTTACACAAAAAAACTTTACTACTATTTTTGGGTTTCAAATAGAAGACATCTTCATCCATTATATTTTTAGGTGGTTGTAAATTAGCTATTTAGAGGCCGTTTTCCATGAAAGCACACTCAATAACTAATGCCACCACATCAGGCGGAAGTCACAGTAGCATATGGATGTATACAACCAAGAAGTTTTAAAAAGCAACCCAGAATTCAGTGTTAGTTTAGTCAGTCTCCTACTTTCATTCTCTAATCCTTGTACAAAGGTAGCTACCTGCAAAAAGTTCTTCCTATGAACTAGAAAAACTTCTGTCTGAGC
Source organism: Urocolius indicus (assembly GCA_013401255.1). Taxonomy (NCBI): domain Eukaryota; kingdom Metazoa; phylum Chordata; class Aves; order Coliiformes; family Coliidae; genus Urocolius; species Urocolius indicus. The sequence goes on along the minus strand of WBNH01007761.1, from coordinate 60,495 downwards.
AGAGCTTAGTATCAAGCTACTTTTGGACACAGGCCAATCAGGGTAATGTTGTTACTTGAGGCATTAACTGGGGACAGCTAAATATTTCCACAATAATATCCTAAAGAGATTATTTCATTGCACTTACAGTAACTAATCAAAATTATGAAGTAGCTCAGGTATAGAAAAAAGCCTTTATTCAGAGTATTATCTTCCATAAGCATCAAAGAAAAGAGGAAGAACTGCTTGAAAGCCAAATCAAATGGAAGAGGATCCAAAAACATAATTATGAAATACATTTTACTTCTGAGTTTGCTCCTGCAGCACAATTCTACCCTAAGGACTCAACTTCAATGCTTTATTTCCAAATAATTCTTGCTGAAATGCAAACTTCTCAGTTTACTTCCCAGGTACTGTATAGGAAAAAAAAAAGGATCTCACCCATTCATGACCCTACTCTAATTACATATGCACCATCGGATTTTTGTATTTGTGAGTTGACGTCCTGACAATGAAATCATGTACAAACAGTTTTCATGGTAAAATGGCAGATAGCATGTTCCATTCCAATTCTTCTGCCACAATATAACAGAACAACTTTTAAGAACTAGTTACTAGCTTTTACAATATCACTTCTACTTTTGAAGATATTCAAATCTGCAAAATTTACCAGTAACTTTAATACTTTCCTCCAAACAATGATTTGAGAATAAGCCAACCTGAGAACATGTCAGTATCACCACTCCATTGAGGTATCAACCAAAGATGCTAAACCAGAAACACAATGCACTGAAAAACAGGGTATGCTCACGAAAGGAAGATACTTCTTGTCATTAAAAGTTCAATCTGATTTAAGAAATTCAAATGAGAAACTCCACTTAGGCAAGTACATGCCTTCTCTAGTACTTTTGCAGCCCAGTATACAGAATCATGTGCTACTCTAATCTTGAAGGATGAGGATGAGCCTATACGGGCTGAATGGTACACTAGATCAAAAACTTAATTGCTGCGGATGCACAGTAATTTAAGTGTAACGATGAGAATGAAGTTATCCAACTTACTCTGTGTTCCTTGATTTTTCCCTAAAACACAAATTAACCAAAAGGGCTTGTAAACTTCTACCTTAGGAACATTTGTGGTATCATCACAGCTCCTACACACTCCTCATCTTTTAGTATTATAAGATCCGATGCCAGCTTAATGAAGTTCTATGATGTATCAGATCTTCTGTTTAGATTTTGGTGAGCGCTGTCTGTGCCTAATGCACCAAGATTTATTTTTTTTATACTGAAGAGAGTCCAAAAATACAAAACAGTGATTCCAGTAAGAGATGACACTGATGTTCTTTCAAACTGAATTTTTATAGAGATAAGGTTTAAGAATGCACATATGGACCTAAATAAGTCCTGGAAATGTTACAGTACTTTGTGCATTTCCTGGCATTTTAATGATTCATTTATGTTAAAACTGCTTTTTAATTAACCTACACTTTTCCTGACCTCTTCCAAAGAAAAGGAAATAATGGAATCACAGAATGGTAGGGTTGGAAGGGATCTTTAGAGATCATCTAGTCCAACCTCCCTGCTCAAGCAGGTCAGTCTAGATCAGGTCGCATAGGAACATGTCCAGGTGGGTTTTGAAAAGCTCCAGAGGAGAATCCACACCCTCCCTGGGCAGCCTGTGCCAGAACTCCATCACCCTCACAGTAAAATAGTTTTTCCTTATGTTTAAATGGAACTTTTTGTGTTCCAGCTTCTTCCTGTTACCCCTTGTCCTGTCACAAGATAAAATAGAAAAAAAGGGATGTCCCAACCTCCTGACATCCATAATTCAGATATTTGTAAATATTAATGAGATCCCTTCTCAGTCTCCTTTTCTTTAGACTAAAGAGCCCCAGTTCTCACAGCCTTTCCTCATAAGGAAGATGCTCCAGTCCCCTGATCATCTTGGCGGCCCTGTGCTGGACTCTCTCTAGGACACAGGACTCCAGATGAGGCCTCACCGGGGCAGAGTATAATGGGAAGAAAACCTCCCTGAACCTGCTGGACACACTCTTCTTGATGCATCCCAGAATGCCATTGGCACATTGCTGGCTCATATTTAGTTTGTTATCAACCAGGCTTCTCAGGTTTCTCTCTGCAGAGCTGCTCTCCAGTAGGCCAATCCCCAACCTGTATTGGTAAACGGGGTTGTTAACTCCCCAGGTGCAGGACTCTGCACTTGTCCTTGTTGAACCTCATGAGGCTCCTCTCTGCCCAACTCTCAAGCCAGTTGAGATCCCGCTGAATGGCAGCACAGTCTTCTGGGGAATCAGCCAGTCCTCCCAGTTTGGTACCATCAGCCAACTTGCTGAGGGTACACTCTGTCCCCTCATCGAAGTCGTTGATGAAGATGTTGAACAAGACTGGCCCCAGAACTGAACCCTGTGGAACTCCACTGGCCACAGGCCTCCAACTGGATTCTGTGCCATTGATTACCACCCTCTAGGCTCTGTCATTCAGACAGTTCTTGTTCCACCTCACTATCCACTTATCCAAGCCACATTGTCTGAGTTTTCTGATAAGGATGTTATGGGAGATAGTTGTCAAAAGCTTTACTGAAGTCAAGGTAGATGACATCTGCTGTTCTGCCCTCATCTAGCCAGCCAGTTATGCCCTCAGAGAAAGCTATCAATAAATCTGTCTCCATGAGGAATTTACTAGAAGGGATTAAATCTAAATCATTATACCCAAGTATTACACTCTCTTTGTCTCAGCCCCCAGTATGATGTTGGCAAGAGAACTAGTTTTCTTTTTAGTACCTTGCCTACAGTGCACATATGCAACCATTACACTATTTGCAAAGCATGAAGCTAAGCATTATTAACTTTACTTTTAACCTGCTATTTTTTGGTTTTAGACAGTCAGTTGTGATTATGTGCCAAACGAGCTGTTCCACCTGAAACAAAACCCCTGCTTCTTACATGACACTTATCTAAGATTTGTGGTTGGTTGGTTAAACTGTAAAGCTTCAGTAACATTTAAGATTACAGAACTTGAAACAATAAGATACACCGTAGTCAGTTATCTATTTTATGTTAACCCTTACAAACAATTCTGAGCTTCAAACAGAAATCTTACAGAAAATGAACAATGTTGTAACTAAGTTGCTATTAAAATAACACTGCTTTGTATGAATTAATCTGTGTTTAAGAGACTGCCATGCCATATTGTTCTATGAATTACTATCAAACATGGCTAAAAAGTCATAGGCCTTAAGTAGATTCAAAAAGATCCAAAATTAATACCAAGTACCAGAATCTTTACTTGTTACTTCCTTACTTCATCTTTTTTTTAAACTTGAAAGGCGTGTATATGTGTACATATAGTCATATACACGTGTGTGGATATGCACATGTGTACATGACAGCACATGTGCGTTATGTGCATGTGGAGTGTACAGTACATCCAAACTCTGAACATATGTTTTCTTACTGTGAACTACATTCCTTCCTGTAAATGATGCTACAGGATATGAAGTAGAGGTACAACAGTCATCATATTATATTCTTTAAAAGAGATGTTCCCAAAGTGTTGTGGTAACATGCCTCCTCCATTCCACAGCATATTTTGCTTGTGCTACCTTTTCCAAGGACTTTCACTTGCTCCTGCTCTGCTGTTTGTTCACCGATACCAAACCCAGCAATGAATAATTTTAGACAATTGCTAAAAAATCTGTATTTCATCTCTTCAACCCTGTTTTCTGTCCCAGTCACAAGAAGTCATTGGTTGGACAGAAAAATAATGCCTAGAGTTACATTTTGTGAAAGGGTCCTCAAGTTCTGCATTTACAGACACTCTGGTAGAGGAGCTAGGAGCTCTCCTCATCTTTACTGACAGTTTCCATATACGAAAATGTCAAGAGCTGAAACTGCACTAGATTTCAGTGCTGCGTGAAACGCATTAGTGCCAAACCTGAAGGATATATAGTCAGTGTAAAAAATGGGAAGAGCATGACAACACAATCAAGTCACTTGAATGCATCAGCATGCTGATTATTAGTCTTATTGCTCAGGGAAGGCCACTGGAAGAACCCAATTACTGCTTTTTATTTTATACATAGAAGCCCTTTGAGAAATGATATGCTGCAAACCAGCTGGCACTGCATCAGTAAAGGATGTTAAGTAAGATCCCATAAATAACCTTCCACAGATCACTGTGCAGTATTCTATGAGAAGTACAGTTTAATCATAAATAAAATTAAGCACTTTATATAAGGATGCTGGTACAGCAGTCTAGAAAGTTCCATACATACAGATACCACGGCACTTACACTGTCAGGCTCTTGGCACTAGCCACACAACAGTGGATTATCACTGGCAAGGCAATACCCCTTTGCCACAGTAAGCAAAAGAGTAATAACTAACACAAACCTAGGAAAGATTCTCAAGCACTTCAGTCTTTTACTGAAATAATGGCATGCCTATGGGGGACAGAAATATAGAAGGTCACCATTCAGTTTTAATCTACAAGAGAAAGACATCATTTTTGGAAAAGAAACCCAAGGAAGGACTGAAAATTTAAGGGAGTGTCTGGACTTTATGGACTTTATCCATTGCAGTACTCCAGTCCTGTGAGCAATCCCACCATCCCTCTATAATCCCTAAGAAGACATAGCTCTGCTATCACTCATGAACTTCTAATTCTTCATTTGTCTCTGCTGTATATATGTATGAGGCTGCTTTCACAGGGAAAGTACAAAAACTGCTGGCATTATGCCATTCCCTACACTCTTCTCTGATCCTTGCATTTCTTCATGTTATGGTCACTCTACCCTGATATCTATAGTTTTTAACACTTCTCACTGGGTTAGCAAGCCTGTCTTGCCCTACTTCATCAGATGGATCTTACGTCTGCTTTGCCGTACCCAACTGCCTAAAAGAAGACTCTGTGGTGGTAAAAATAAAGCTCTGCTTGTGACACCAGCTATGCAGTCAAGTGTAGACTTGCAAGAGATGTCTCTTCTGACCTGAACCTTTCTCCTTTACTTTCAGGATCAAGAAAAACACCACTTGGACCCCCCAGAGCCATGTAGCCACTCCTGACATATTCATGGTCACCTCTTTCAGGAACATGAGAACCCATACAGGTTAAGTGGGAACAAGCAGTGTTTGAATCTGGACTAACACTAGCAGTGTCCCCACAAACTCCTGGGCCTCAACCCCAGGGAGGCAACAAAACTTTCCAAGACATCAAGTTGTGTAGGCAGACAGATACTTCAAGAAAGAATGCAACAGGAGACCATCTCCAGTGATGATGTACGTTTTTCTTTTGGTGCAGACACTTGACTCGGGCTCAGCTGATTCTGATACCTCCCCAGATTAAGCTTATTCTTGTTCACCCATTTCCAGGGCATTACATCTGTTTCTAACTCCAGCTTGTGCTGCTTGACATCACAAGTTTCCAGCCTCCTCTATCATCAGAATTTTTATCCTTATCCTCTATTGCTTGAAGCATGGTCTCTAACTGTCCCACCTTCCTTGCACTGTGAGATTTAGGCTCTCACCTCTAAAGGATATAAATGAAGACTCTGTCAATCTTCAGTTCACTATCCTTGATGGTATGCAGTCTGCTCATCACCTCCTGCAGCTCCTTCACTTCAGTACCTCAAAAAGAACACATCTCCCACAGTTGAGGCCACCATCAGCCACAGAAAGAGGCACCAGGCCCTCCTTGCATTCCAGGCAGTATCCTCTCTAGTGCTACTGAAGGTAAGGACGCACATGTGCCAAAGAAAACTGTTCCAGCAACAGTTTCCCTGTGAAACATCACCATTGTCATTGTACAGTCACAAGGAATCTCATACCATCTACAGTTGAGTTTCAGAGCCCCTTTGTACCCTTGCCCTTTTCTGTTAGCTACATTCTGGGAGCTGCAACCAAAAGCTTGGACAAAAAGAGGGTATTTCAGCTATACTGCTTTTCCAGCAAGATTCCTGCAATGCTTGACGAGTTAATGAAGTCTCCCTTACAAAAAAAAAAAAAGACTTTCTGTGTCTGGAGTCAGGACACTTAGGACACATCAGAAGTGACATTAACTGGTATGACTTGGGCAAGAAGGATATCTTCCCAGTCATCTGTAGAAGTAAGAGGGCTTCTCCCAGTTTTAAATGTAGTGCCTAATACGTTCAGTCCATGTTACAAAAATTTAAGTTTAGATCAAAGAATATGATTGAAATAGTCAGGAATGTACTTCACAGTGTACTGACTCATGACACTACGTATCAGAGAAATCCTCATATGAACTCAAATTTCTTTAGGACTTTTTATCAGCTTTAAATCACCTGTACTATACAATCCTCAGCAGTATCAGATAAACTAGGCAGCCAGGGGAACTTGCATTGCACTTGTACTGTCTAAAGAATTTGAATACACACACACACACACACACACACACTGTGGAACAACGCTAAAGCTTCCTCAGATATTGGCAGAAAAAAACTTTGTTCATTAAAAGCTTAAACAGAAATATGTCACAGAAATGTACAAAGATACTCACGTACAATCATTTAAGAGGTTACTGCCTTTGTATCAGACACTATCACAGCTGGACGCAACTACATTCAGCAGAATGACATGAAAAGGATTACAGAAAGTATCTGTCAGAGCAGATATCATTCAGAGGAGTGACTGAGCTAGCCTTTAGTTGAAGAACCCATGCATTTTCAACATAGCTTATGAAGAAGAGAACACATCCAATGGAAACATTAACTGTACTTCAGTATGTCCACTCTGGATCTGTTTTCTATTGCAAGATGCAGTAAAATAGATTATCTTTCCAATTTTATCCAGTAAAAAAAATACTGTACCTCACAGAAAAATCATAGGAGCAAGAGGCCAATAAGGTTGCATGGAATGGTGAAAACTGCAAGAAAACAAACAATAATTTTTAAAGCAAACTCACTGTGAACATGCAGACTTACTCTAAGTAGAAAGTTACAAAAGTTTAACTATTTAAGCTGTCTTGGTAGGTACCACATCATGCTGCAAATAAACAGACTACATCAACACATTTCCCCACCATGCTTCTAAATACAAGGAATGCTCTATGGGATCCTGGTTTGGTTTGATTTCATCACAGCAGTGCCAAACAACCTTGGTGTAAAGTTAAGAAGTTGTAAGACAGTCCTGTTATCAGTCATTAAATTCCACTTTTGGTTGACAAGCTGGTATTATCTCACTATGCAAAACAAATTTCAGAAAAGCTATGTGACCAGTTTATTGTATTCAGAGAGGAAAAAAATTGTGCTGTACTGCAGAGAACATAACATATATTACTGTCATCAATTCCATTTCCAAAAATGTTGAAATTATTTAAAGAAATGGAAAACTGAAGAGAAGTTGAACAACTGAAGGCAGTACAATGCCACTTCATAATTCCCCCTGTCCTGCAGGTCATTTTACAGGACACACTTTACTACAGAGTCTTGCAGACAGGTCTAAGAACAGCAGCAATGAGGATTCACTTAGGTAAAAACTGTTCACCTTGGCTCCAGCATTTTGGCAACCTTCAGTTTCCAGCTCTTTTAAGGTCTGTATTTCTCAACAGGAAATACACGAGTCATTAACACAACTTCAGTCTGAAATGCAAGTCCTTCACATCACACTTCATAGGTAAGATACTTCCTGCAAGACTTTCATTATTACTCACAGCTATTACAAAGTCGAAAGTTGAATGCAGGCTATTGCCACAACTGCCCAAGAGTTGCCAAGAAAGTAGTGTATGTTGCTGCCCTCTGAATAAAGAATTGTCTTTACTATAGCAGAATTTAGGGATGTGTATGCCGTACGCATGAACTTTAACCTCCCCAGACTTCCTACGATTTTCTGAAGGAAAAACTAAATTGTCACAACGAAACATCTTTTTTTCTTCTCCATGCCAGGAATATGAATAATAAAGAAGAAATCTGATGGGCAGCAAAAAACAATGGTATATTTCCCACATGCCCCCTTCACAACTCTGTCCAGTTTCAGATAAAGCAAAAACACCCTGTCAAAGCTGAAAAGCTTTGTTATTAACCTAGAAACTATCCTAGAAACTTACCTAAGCAAATTCTATCAAAATATTTAACAGAGTACTACACATGGAAGTTGAAAGAACTTGCATAATGTCTTTCTGCTACAAAGAGAGTATTTTAAAATACTGTTCCCTTTAAGATACTACAATTTATCATCTGAACAGTTGTATATAGATAGAAGAGACCAATCCAGTTTGGCTCCAAATATGTCACAGATTACACATCCAAGTATCTTTTTAGGTAAACTCAAAAACTATAACTACGTTTCAGCATAAGAGATTAAACCCATCTAAGAATGAGACAGCCAAATGCACTACTGTCAAAATCTCCTGAAAATGGCTCCAACTATGCTGATACTGCTTTGTACTGCAGTGGAAGATCATGGGAAATCTGCAGGAATCCTGATAGTATCATGTTGGGTAGAATTCCCTGCCAGCCTCACAGACAACACAACCCTGAACAAGTGAACAGAATACAAAAGACGGGCAGCTGAAGAGTGTGATTTCATGGTTGGTTTAAGCTAATTTGAGAGTGCACTGCTGCCAAGACTCATGGTCTTCTCTTTCCTTTCCACTTCAGGCTATGTGCTCCTGTCCCCTTCCTTTGTGACAGGGCTTGTGATTGTGCAGTTGAGTGACAGATTGAGTCAGCTTAGTGATCCAGGCAGAAACTAGTCACTTTTAGAGACAGGATTTTCAGGCAGAGCAATCAGCTGAGCCAGCTTGCTGCGTAGCTTTATAATTGCTAATGTCAGTACAATGCAGTGGAAGAGACATTGGTAGGGACCACTGCCTCTATTTAGGTAGCATACAGTTCTCTCTCTCTCCATCTAGTGTGACTGCTAAGTTATATTGCACAAGTGTAGATATGCTGTACCACCTCTAAGTGCTGGCACACAGTCTAATATCTTATGTCCAGAAGGACCATTTCTATCTTGAAATGGAAGTTATAAAAAGCCTGCTAAGACGTGACAGCAGTCATGTACTCACACATACCTCTCCTTTGCACATGTATGCATATATAACCTCTCCACCATCTCCCTAAAGCCACTTAGTGAATTGATCTCAGAGGCTGTTGCAAAGGAAGTTCTACTGCTGGCCAAACCCTAATGATAATTTCAAGACATTTTAAGAAAACAGGGAGCATGATGAGCTATAAAATGAAACTCGGAGGAGACAGTATAAAACAGAAAAGATACCCTATCTGGTCAGGTCAACAGTCTTCAAGAGCCCAGTGCTCCACGTTTGTACCTATCATCTCTGGTCCTCTCACTAGATACACTCAGAATTCTGAGTCGGCTTTGTATTCTCTATTTCCCCCAATCATTCACATACAATGATAAGATCCTCCCTAAGCTTTATTTTCTCCATACAAAACACAGACCCAGTATATTTTTCTGCCACTTCAGTCTTCCTAGAAAATATTAATAAACGTATCTGTTCCTGAAAGGCTTTAAAAAGCTCAGCACTATTTGACTAATAATATATATTAAAAAAAGAAGCATTGACTAACATGAAAAAAATGCCATCATGCATCTAGAACAAATTCCTGTTGGTGATTATCTAGTAGTACCCAGATTCAGTATAAACACCTGCAGCCTTGTATGTATGAAGTTTCAAAATATCTTTGAACATGTTAATATTTTATTTGTATATACAAAAATACATATTTACAATGAGTTCGACATCTTTCCCTATGTGAATATTGACCCTTTGTATGAAAAGAAAAAGGCACATCATTTTAAAAATAAATAAGAGAGGGTATTTTCTTTATCTCAAAGCTTCCATATAACTTAACTGAATTAAATCTCTTAAATCTTCTCTCAAGCTCTCAAACACTCCTCATGGAAATATATTCACTTTGAAGATCTCATTTACTTTGAAATCCTAGCAATTTGCTAAACATCAAAATTTTTTACAGGGCTAAGCTGAAGGTTTCCAAGAACAGTCATCGTTATCATCTAAAATCTTCAACACTTGTTTTTTCCCCCAGTTATTACATAATATATTACTGCTTTCCAGAAAAACATTGTATAACAAGTCAACAGGGAATAAAATAGAACTTACTTTTACTCTTCTGATAGCATAAGTATGACCAAGTAAGATGAACACTGGTTGCCGTATGTTCCGCAAATCCCAGCCTTTCAAGCTACAGTCAACTGCACCAGTTACCAGCAAGTTCTGATGATTGGATAAAACATACATGGATCAGGATAATTTCATTATTAAATTGCAGTGATGTGTATGTTGTCTACAAAAGTTAGAGAAATCAAACAATACAGATGAATAAAGCATAAATTGTGTCTCCAGTGTGTAAATTAAAGAGAACAGATAAATATAAACTGTTTCTCCACTATACAAAAGAATAAGCAAAACCTCTGATCTACTCGGGCCATCGATCCGTTGGAACAACGTTCTTCTGATGATGCAGTAAAAAGCAGCAAAGCAACTAGACGCATTTTTATAAAGAGCAGATGCATTAATATTGCAGCAAAAACCCCCTGCTATTTAATGAGAGTGGTTCAAATTAATAAAAATAGTTGGACAAATAGGTTTATACCTCATCATATTTGCACCAGTCACAGCTCAAGATCTCAGCATTGTGGGCTGGTATCACAACTTTGACTCCTGGGGCTTTCACATCCCAAACTCTTAAAGTCTGGTCACCTGAAACAAAAAGAAGTTGATTCAGTGTTGTTGAATTGGTTATGGGATACAGTTAATCCATCAGGTCTTAGTAGACAACTGTTTCTTAGATGTATGAAATACAGACTATTATATGGAGACATTTATGCTAAATAAAGCAAGCACATTATAGAAAAAGACTGATGCACAAAAGGCATCAGAACTGACACTTTTATTATTTTTTAAAACATGATTTGATTAATAGGAGACAGAGTAAATTACTTAAATAGCATTTAATTAAAGTAGGACCTTTAAAATAAAAGACTTAAAAGAACAGAATCATTAAGTAACTTTCCCTGCAAGTCAGCAAGTCTTTTGGCACACAGAAAAGTTAGCAGTACTTAAAATGCAACTTATGTCTAGATTCTTCCAACAAAAGGAAAATTTAAGATGCATTACCTTCACTCATTAAATGCAAAACTTGCAGTTATTCTCCTTTATTGAAATATCAGAAGATAAAAGTCATTCTGCTGTAACTGTTACACGTATTAAAGGCAACATCTGCTTTAACCTGGCAACACATAGACACACCTGCCATGACAGAGGCTTTAATGTCTCCACACAGATAGAGGTCTTTAGAGAGCAATGAAGGGAGTCCAGCTTAACTTTAGAGCTGTGAATCACCTGAGCTTCTCTCTTTACTTCCAGCCATAAATTGTCTGCTACCTCTTCAGCATTTTTGCGTACCCTTCTTCCAAATTCAGTTCCTAATGACTTACAAAGACATGGGAAAACTGCATCAGCTTACAGGACAACCATGCTCTTCAATTCCTTTTTATTCACCATTCTCTCACTAACCCTGAATATGGATTTTCCAGCTCATTTCAGAGAAAGAGCGTGAATTGGAATTCATAATTACATCTGTGTTTGTTCAAGAGACAAATGAAATCACTGGAAGCTATATCCAAACACCCATGATTTCTACAGAAAGAATATACCTAAATACTACCTAAATTAAAACAAAACGAAACATAAAACACTGTTTTACCTTGCTACTGAAGAAATCTTTACCAGAAATACTTCTGGAAATCCTGAAATTGGTTGGAAATAATAATTATGATTTTTTTGCTGTTGAGATTGAAGTATTTTGATGGTTTTAGTGCCCAGTGGGTCACTGGCCTTAAAATATACCACTGGGCACACAAAACCATGGCTCTTTTCAAGAAACTGGCTAGGGTTCAAACAAAACCATCACTAGAGCCACAACAACAATACTCCTGTTGCACAAACTACCAGGCCCTGTAGACTTTGCAAAAAAGATTCAAAACATTTACAAAGCCTGAACACAAAAAGGAAGCCTGAAGAGAGCTTGGTACCATTACATGACACAAAACTGACCTTATAGTGTGGTACTACATGGATTATGGGAAGCTTTGCTCTCATGGCTAGTTGGCTTTTCCTCAGACTCCATAATTGTGAGAAATACAGTACTCTTGGGGGATAAATTCCCTCCCTGTAAGGTGTGAACAAGATATGATTTCTCACAGTTTTCTCTTCCCTCACCTATTTTAATAGTGTCAAGAGGGAGACTGCACTCCTGACAGTGACACCTTGCAGTCAGCTGAAGCCCCAAACATCACTACAGTGTTTATCAAAAACAGGACAACATATGGAGAGGAAGAAACATGACCAGCAGGGTCTTGGCCAAGAAAAAAAAAAGAAAAAAACCAAAAAAGGGCAGTGTGCCCATCCACCCACCATTAGTCTTGCTAATCTGCTTGTCTGCAGAGGACAGATTTCAGTTTGAGTCTTAAGCCTTTCAGAGATATTATAATGGACTTCTTAAAAAGCTTTTATTTTAATTTCATCAGATAACATAGATTTGAAGGGGAAACACATATTTCACTACAGACGGGGTAATTTTTTCCCCAAGCAAATAAATATATAAATCCAGGTGAACTAGATTGAACTGCTACAGAGATGGCCCACTGTAGTATTATGGAGGCCAAAAACATTTGGAAAAGTAAGTTACTCAGCCAATAACAATTTTGACACTAAATATACAATTGTTTTAATTATTTCTTTTGCAATAGAAAATGCTGATGCACCAGAAAAAGACTTATTTTCCCTTTCTTTTTCTTTTCCAATTCATTTGAAAATGCTGGACTTAGCTGCTATTTATTCTGTTTGGCACTATTTGTGAAATGTTTTTAATGAAGTAATGTAACATGCAAGCAAACCTTTCTGTGAATAGAACAGACAAATAAAGGCAAATCCATGTTTTCTATTTAAGTAAGAAGAAGAAGAATCAGTTTAATAATTTAAAAAAACCCACTGATAAACCGTAATCCTGACAGGGTATACATTTTAACAAACTTTTTGTATCTCAAATGTCTCTTCACAACCTCACAATACATATCCATTTTTTGCATTTCATTTCAACACAAATTGCAGTTAAAAGCTTTGCCAAGAAAAAAAAAAGAAAAAATATGGTACCTTCAAATCTGTATTGCATAAGATGAATTTCTTCTGCATGGTAAAACAGAAATAGAATTAAAAGTACAAGTAAAGCACACCTAGTACAATAATTTTCACTAACAGCCACTTCCAGTTGGCATCTCAAAGTAAGCAACCATAAAAGTGGCCAACATTTTCCCCATGCAACATTTCTATTTTTGTAAGAAGCAATTTCTCTATGGCAACAGTTTTTTGCTGGTCTGTTAGATAATTATGATTCCAGAATTGTTTGTATATTGTACTTGCCTTCTTTCATTTTAATGAATATTTGTGAAATCTTGGATGAATCAATAGAACTACACAATATATACTCATCTATTCAAAATTTTTGAAAGAGATGCTAATCTACATGTACATCATCCCTATACACTGGATAAGATTGCTAATGCGAATGACAATGTATGATAGTGAAAAGACATGGTTTATTTAAGATTTGAATTTCATGTAGGTTTTATACTGGCTTTTTACTCACAGATGTATTTTACCCAAATCCAAAAATCATCATTTTCTAAGCCCAGTGGCAACAACTACCTAAGCAATCACTGCCAGACAGTGCAGAGGTAGAAATTTAACTGTAAAAAATAGCTAGGTATTTGGGAGATGAATAAAACCCCAAGAAACCTTAAACACTATATGAAGGCAAAAAGGACTCTAACTAGGACAAATTAAATGTTTCTCAAGAACCAAAGTACGGTTAGCTTAAAGTTTTACTTAAAAAATTAAATCCTTCCAGGGATGGGGCATCCACAGCCTCTTTGGACAACCTGTTCCAGTGACTCAGCATTGTCAGTGAAGAATTTCTTCCTTGGCCCTTGTTCCATCACTACATGCCCTTGTACAGAGCCAAAGAAACCTTGATTAAACTATTTCTGTAGTGCCATTGGATTAACATAACTTGCCTATTTGTATGTATACTAAACCAGACTACATCATTTAGCCAGAATCAAACAGAAAGTCTGTGGGATAATAAAAAACAGAACCCACATTTCATTACTCTCAATTGGTCCAGGAACGTAGACAGGGAAAACACCCTTTTATTGAGGAGCTGCGCTCAAGGCTACTCCTTTCCAGATAATTCGGTAACCAGCAGATGTACACCTTCCCCAGATCATTATTTCACGCAAAACGATTTGTTCATTTTTAGTTTTCTTTCACAATTTGGATCTCTAATACAGAAAAGTGTTCCAAGACTACATGCCAGCCTCATTTGTAAAACTACGGCTTGACAAACTCTTGAGTGCACACATTTGTCACTAAGAGACTAGTAGGCAAGAAGACAATCTTTAAAAGGCAACTCATTGTGTCAAGCCTGGCAATAAAACAGAATACAAGATAAAGAATGTTTTTCAGTTTTAACCTTTAAGTCTAGCACTGAATGCAAGGGCTTACAAAGAGTGGGGGGCTGTACTTTTAAGATAATTTCTAAACCAGCAAAACTACAATTCCCTAACATTTTTGCCAATGTAATAAAAAAATTTCAGAAATGATCACACTTTGTGGTGTGTGCTTTCAGTCTGAAAAAAATAAGCCTCGTAGAATGGTAGGAGTCAGAAGAAACCTTTAGAGACCATCTAGTCCAACCTCCCTGCTCAAGAAGGTTCACCTAGATCAGGTCACACAGGAACACATCCAGGCAGGTTTTGAAAACCTCCAGAGAAGGTGACTCCACAACCTCCCTGTGCAGCCTGTGCCAGGGCTCTGTCACCTCACAGTAAAATAGTTCTTCCTTATGTTTAAGTGGAGCTTTTCGTGTTCCAGCTTCATCCCATTACCCCTTGTCTTGTCACTAGACACAACAGCAAAAAATGATGCCCCAACCTCCTGACATCCACCATCTACATATAAAATTAACCAATCTACGTACTGTTGAATACAGACATTATCTTGCAAATTTAAGAAATACTCTTTCCCCTTTTTCATTATTTGTTTAAGATCTTATGAAAACTATGTATCTGCCCCAATCAGTAAACTTAAGGACTGTAGTAACGATTTAAAAATGAATACAGCATTAAAACTGAGGCCCCAGTAGCTAAGATAAAAGCCAGCAGTCATTCTAAATCTGGACTTTGTTGAATCCAAAACATTCGTATTTTCATGTGCTAATGTCATATCTGTATCAAAAAAATACTACAGTTACGTAGATAAGGGTAAAATGGTACTCATTAATTACTTGCCACTGTTAAAATTAAAAGGCAATAAAAATAGTCTAAAGGATGCTTCCTTTATAAACCACAGGACCAAGCAAGGCCTATTGCACTGGAGTTACAGAGAATCATTTAGTAGAACTGATTTATGTTTGCATATATACTAATGTTGTGACTATATGTTCTGTGCATTTGGCATTTTCTTTATGTGTTTCTCATCAATTTACTCTCTGAGTTAAACAGAACAAAAAAGAGAGAGACATTCTGGGCAAATGACACAAAGCCTCGTTAAACTCTTTTAGTCATGAAGATGCTGTTGAACACTTAAGTAGCTTCTTTAATGACATTTTCCTCATCTCTGTTTTTTCAGTGTAAGTCAGACATTTACCAGGGCTCAGGTTTGGTACCACACATAGACTCGAACATCGGGCTTATCAGCTCAGAAATTGCTACTGATACAACAGCAGTTAACATATACAGAATTAACAATTTGTTCTGTTACTAGCAGCTACCAATATTAAACAAAAAGGTAAGCACTTTACTTGCTTTTTCTGAGTACAAATGATTGTACATGAAAACAACAGCACTGCAAAGTACCTCACACATCCCTGTAAATGTTAAATGGAAGTGTATTAGATGCCGAATAAAAGCTAACTTCACTCAAGCATCAGACAAATTTATCTCCTATAATGCAACTGCATTTTGTTGTACACTTCAGACCAACTTAGTCTTCCTGTGTGTATTCAGATTGGAGATATAATGAAGAAAAATAACCACATTTAGTATAAAATTACTTTTCAACGGCTTTATATTGCAGTCTTAGGTTTCTCATTCCTCACTTGTCTCAGAATAGTCTGAGGAAAAAGCTGTATTTCAAAAGAAAATATTTAACCTTATCTTCAGGCAAAAGTTGCCTAGCTATATAATGGTCTCTCTAAGCACCTATTTTACTGTGGCTTACAGCTGTGTTTGGTTTTCTGTTTTCAGTGTTAACTACTTAAGTGAAAATTCAACTTCTGCTGGCATCTACATGGATACAAATAAAGGCAGAAAAAAAAGCAAGAGTGAGGTATGAAAAAGATTCCTAAATCTGCTTTCCTCTTGTTTACTTTCTTTAAAAAAAAAAAGTGCAGTGCTTTACTTAAATTCAGTTAAATCAGAAGCATTTCAAGACCAATACTTTTTCCAATCTATGGTTAACAACCTATCTAACTTATTTTTTTAACATATGCAAAAGTAAAGATGCTCTAACATGAAACAGTTCATTTCTGGAATGAAGTGCTAAGACTTTATACTATTAAGATATAAGTGCATGGTTGTGAGTAGCTGTGTGTGAGGTAGAATGAAATTAAGGGGACAGGAGGGGCAAGACAGAGAAAGAACACACACACATTTTACAGTCCTAAAGCAGCACAGCCCCCTTCAAAAAGGGAATGACTCGGTAGCCTTCAGTGATATCCTTCAAAAAGTTACTGTTTTCAAAAAGTTAAAAAACCCATAGGAGATGAAAGAAGTATAAAAAGTTTCCCTCCAGGTACATTCTCTTTTACTAATTTTCCAGACAACAGAAAGTTGCAAAAGATCACAAAACTTTAGGTCAATCCCTCCAGCGAGTGTTATCAATGCAAACAACTGTAAATTTGACACAGCACTATCAGTAGAGAATGCATTTACTCCCCAGCTCCAATTTTAGCTCAAGAGAATATCAGTCATCAGTGAACTTAAGCTGTCTCATAATTTTCTGCTAACCTTATGAAGTATGTGGATCATACAAAGCTTCAAATGAGGAGGTCCTGCCTCCTGAACAGTTCCACTTGACTTTTGTTGCATATTTTGACTGACAGGGTAGACGCCATTAAACACTAAACACTGAAGTAAACTCTCTTAACATAAACTGTCTGATAGGCCACTCTTACAATAAGGAAATGGCATTTATACTTAGAGCCAGAAGGTCATGACCACATGAAAATTCCAAAGTAAACCAATCCCAAAAGAAGACAAAGAAACGTTTTCCACATCAATATGTTACGATTCCTATGTGAGATTGTAGAAGTTATTTCATTTAAAAGCACACCAAATGTTTTATCTCAGAAAACATAAGAAAATTCACCATTGATTTGAAAATCTCATTTTCTCTTACCTAATGATTTTACACCTAGCTTTACACTACCAGGTATTTATATTATGCTTGAGTAGCATTTACAGAAGAAAACATCACATCTTTTGTGCATTGTTGTTGGTATAAGATATTATGCAGTCACAACTGGTGAAAATTCACTGCAACTAGTTTCAGGCTGCAGCAGTATATGTTAGTCCCTTTCAGGAGTCAAAGTAAAAAAGAATAGGAACTCTTCAGCGTTTTAGTCAAAACTTCCATTACCTGCACTGAGTCACTCAAAGAACAGGTCAACTGAAAGTTGTTGCACCCAATTTAGAGTATCACCACATACAGCAGTCAGTGTTTCCCAAAATTGCTCAACTGGCAATGTTTTCTTAGAAGAGTTTGGCTTTATAACCAAGAGAATCAAATCTGAAATAATTAGGTGGATCAGCAAAGCCCATTTTCTAATCTAGAACATCAGAAATTTTTAATGAGTAGGACTACCACGGAGGAGAGGTTTCTGAGCAGGACTTTAAAGAGATTATAACATCCCCTAGAATTTGCAAAAAACACTAAGATCTCTTCTCTCCCTTTATCTTTGATCATAGCTGCATTGCAGTAGAACTGTTCAGACAGCACAGAGGGCTCAATTCAGTAAGTTTCTGTGCAGTCCAACTGGATAAGTACCTCACTTAATCAACCTCAATGAATCTTCACATAAGTTTTAAATATCCGTGCACCAGGTTCTGGCTTTCAAGCACTACTATGTTAGAACATAGTAATGCAAATTGTTCTCATTCTAGTTCAACTCTATAAGCAGAATCAGATGCAAATAGCCAGGCTGAAAAGAAAAGCTATGAAAGCTATTTGAGTTTTTTCATCAAACTTCCCACAGAATAAGGAAGACTAGTAACTGTGTGTACTCACTGTATCTCTTGAACTTCAGTAATAGGAAAACATATTTACACATATTTACTGTCTTGATATAAGAGCTAAATAATTTCTACTTAAATCGGTACAGAAGAATATCTGACTTGAAATCAGAGAAATTCAAGCCACTAGAGCTAATCCAGCAATATTGTATTAAGGCAGTGTCTTACTGTCTTAAACTAAGCCCGCAGCATCCCTCACCCAGTTAGTCAGCAGTCAGTGAGGCTCCAGGTCTCACTCCAGAGTTCTCTTTATGCCTTTGGAGCAGGACCAGTGTATAGAAAACAGTGATACATCACCAAACAGTCTCTTTGTCTCTAGGTACACCCAACTCAAATATGACTGTATTGACCAGCAAGATACGTAGCACGGGCCAAAGCAAAAAAGTAGAATTGATTATTACCTTTCCGAAAGAACAAGGCACAGAGATCTTCAGCAGTACTTAAAATGGGAACTATGTTTCTCACAGAGCTAACAGTCTACTGGCAATTGAGATAATTTGAACAAAAGAGATCAATAACACGAGTGAGATGAATGGAAGAGATCTACATAAAATAATAGAAAAAAATGCCACAAGGTTACTGAAGTGACTGCTAGAAAACTGCTGTTCCCGGTTTAAATGGCCATGAGGATGATTTATAGATCACAACAGAATCTGCAAATCCAGCTGCGGTAATGTTTATCTTTCCTTCTTCCTTTTTTATCTATGGTGTGCACTACCATCTGCTGGACAAAATGTTGACCTAATCCAGTTAAACAGAAGAGGGGTTTTTTTTGTTGTTGGTGTGAAAATCCCTTTACCATCATGTTTACCTGATGCAGATGCAAAACAACCCGGGATGTGTGGAGACCATATAGTGCTGTAAATGATCCCTTCGTGGCCTTTAAAAGTGCATAGTGACTTGCCCACAGCTGGATCCCACTGAATAAAGTAGAAAGAAAACTGTTGAGGTACATATTCAATAAGAAAGGAAAGGGTTTAATACATAAAAAAATGCTTTGTACATATGGAAAGAACTAAATGAACTTCTTATTACCATCAGGAAAAGCATTTTATACTTAAACCTCAGTTAAAACAGAATTTCAGCCTCTGCATAAAGAGGACAAGTGAAACAATGTTTTTATTAACATAAAGAACTACCAGATCCAAAACAAATCACATTTTTTCACCTCCAGGAGAAAACCAACATACCAGCTTGGCTGTTTGATCCCATGAACCAGACACCACTAGCTGCTCTCCTCTAGTTTGGCTCCAGTCAACACTATATGCCTATAAATGACATAAGAGCCTATTTAGAAAGATCATTAGAAGAAAAGTTGGAAACTCTACTTGGCCAATGTTTCACAAAATAGACTTGGATTTGCAGATTGTATCAAAAACAGCTAAAAAATATCACCAGTCAAGCACCACAAAGCCGCCAAAAGCATCATTTACCTAAACGAAAGCTAAATTTAACATTGCAGTCTAGCATTAAAGCTATACATAGGCTCAGAAAAGTATCCAAAAAAGTAAAGATGGGCCAAAATGAAGAAAAAAAAATTATCACATCACCAGAAGTCTCTACTACTGTAAAAAGCTGTAATTGTGCTGGTTTCTTATTTCCGACCCAACTTTATTCAAATATCTCCAGTTTCTAATTGCTATCAATGCACACACCACCTGTCTTCAGAGCTGACTATGGATTTAACTTTGAGGTTCTAGCTGGCTTAACAAGAAATGCTTTTTTATGACAGCTAATTCATATGAGAAACATATGCCATAAAATACGCTTTTTATCATTTCCAGGTTCTATGACACTTCTTTTACCATTCATATCTTCAAACAAATAAAACAAAATAAAAAACTTAACTTCCCTTATTACTAGTCATTTCAGTTATTAAGAAAGTGCTTTTTACTGTGTAGTTGAAATAAGCTCCTTCTTCTGACAGTTTATCCTAATGTTGGGCCCTGCCTTGACAGAGGGTATCTTCACTCCATCCCGGACTGCTGATTTTTCAGCTTTGCTGCCTCAGCAAAAGCAAACACTCTAAGGTAGTTTTTCAAATTACTTCAAATTTTAACATCTGAAAGTCTTGAGAACACGTACAACTTCTACCTTCAAATGTGCTGTTTGTTTCCATCTACATGATGGAAGGTGCATTCTTTTTGCCTAGTTTTACCTCACATCAAAATGGCTTTAATGAGCTACAGCGGGACATTTGCTTCACCTCCTGACACAATCAGACCTTCCATGACACTTCTTGGAAACACAGGCACTACCTACTACTGGCATTGCTCTCAACAGTGGGCCGCTAACCACTAAGGACTTGTACTCCAGCTGGGAGAATGTATTTCTAGCACAGAACTGTATCTAATTGGCAGTCACCACAATAGATGCTGTGTTTGTCTTGGACAGAAGGAATTGTGCCATAAATAAAAGCAACCCTGATTTGAAGGTGAAAATGTTTAGACCTCTGTCACCAGATAAAAAAGCATAGAAAGTGGATTGGAAAAAAGTCCAGCAAAAGCTTAAGTTTTCTATGGAAAGTGTGCTGAATGAGAAAGAAAATAAGGTATTCATTTAGCTACTTCTGAGCACTTTCCATCCTAAGAAATATTTCAATCTCTGCTAGATTCATCTTAAATCAACGTTTTTTCCTCTGTTTGCTTATTTCCAATAAGTGGAAGGCAATCACTGCCCACAGATAAACAAGTGCATTACTTGCACTTTTTTATTTCTGTATGTCCTGCTTCCCATATACTGAAAAGCCCACTGCTCTAGTGCTATTTTGTGCTAGCTCCCTTTCTTGAGGAGCTTATAATCCACATGGACAAAACTTTCAGACAGTACCTGACAAAAGCCAAATAATAAACTAAGAGGAAATTGTCTTGTTTGCTTCTCCAAACCACGCCTTTACCTCTTGCTTTTCTATTTCTGACAGCTAACTATCAATACTATAGCTCTTTTAAAATACCTTCCTTTTCAGCCTCTTATTAAAAGAGTAACAAGAGAGACACACAAATATCTGCTCAAATTTTAAGAATAGAAGACATGGCACTTCTCCAAAGCAGCTCCCAAACTCCTAACAAACATTCACCTCTCTCCCCTGAATCTGTGTGATGGTTCGTGTTCAACTCTCAAATTGCTGCTGTTTGGAAATGCCCCTAAATGTATCACTACACAGTATATCTCTTTCACACAATAGCCCTACAAAGCCAGCTCTGTTGAATTGTTTGGCTTTCATGCGAATAATGCCCAAGACTTCCCAGAAAGAAAGATGTCTCTGAGAAATACGCACCTCTGTCACGCAGTTCACCTAGCCCTACATATTTGGGATGTATCAGATCTACTGCATAGATAAGGTGAAGTACACATATGGCTTACAGCTCACTTGCAAGCAATCAGCACAGAGATCTGTTGAACATGTGCTGTGACACGGATCTGTGTACATATGGCAAACATGGCTGGGATGGCCCAGCACTCTGCAGTTGCATCAGAAGCAATGGGACCTGAGTAAATTCTCCTCCAGGCAAGATTCATAAATAGAACAGACAACAGGCTCAGAAAACACAACAGCTATTTTCCATTTGGCACGTGACAGGTCCAGGTAATGGGAGAAGAATGAAAAGAGGATAAGGAGAAACAAGTAAAGTCCACTTTTATTCTTTTTTTATTTTTATGGTATCATCCAACATAAATTTACAGACACTTTTATAGAAACTGTGTTGAGCAACTGGGAAAGACTAGTAACACAGCATAAGCCTTAGCTGTTAACCTTCCAGTGCTTTGTCTTCACTCATAGGATACAGTAACATTAGTTTTTCACTAAATAAAAGTAAGAAATGCCTCAGGCAAGATTAAAAGATAATGAAAAGAATATGTAAAAACATAAACCCCGGCTCAAAATAAATGTTCAAGCTCACTTTACAAGACAAATTTAATTCAAGTATTCCATTGTCTCACATTCCAGTGAGACTTCATCAAAACCAAAGTGAATTAGACTAATTTATTAATGAGATTCAGCAGTTGGTTAGTGCTGGAATAAAACTCATTGTCCTTTTATAATAAGGATGCATTTTTAAATTTAAAATGTACATTCTTTTTGAGAAGGGACAATGATCTCATTTAGAAAACAAGAAACAGATCCCTATTAATCTTGCATTAGAAATATTATAAAATGCAGTGACAAAATTGTCATTAGAAATATCAGACAGGGATTAAGGATCAAGAAGGCAGTCAGACATTTTAAAGACTACTGTCTGCCAGTGGTTGCCACAAACTATTAGGTATATTCCCTCTGAGATCTATGCTCTTAATGCGTGCCTTTTGTATTTCACAATAAACACTCAGCCCATATTTCCTATACTGTCTTTCTAACTCATGGTTGAATGCATCCACCTCCCCATGCTACCTGCTAAACTAAGACTTGGACACAGAAATGTTTACTTCACAAACAACAGATGGTGTAGCAGAACCAAAATAAACTTGTGGACAGAATTTCAATGACAACATTATAGAAAGGGGGGAAAAAAATAAAAAGGTATTACACCTTGTCTAAATCTTCCTGTTACCACTAACAACCTTTGAACGTTGTCTTAAAACGCTGACCACAACTACAAACTCATCTCTCAAAAATCTATATTTACATAGCATATGTAAAGTAGTAAAACACAAAAAAATAAGGTAGTGAAGAAATATTGTCACGTAACTGCAGTCACTCAGCTTTTAGCTTTGTACTTCATATCTGAATATATCTCTTGGTCTTGGCTGAACACAAAACTGGATTTCTTTCATCATTTTTTATTGACTGCATATCCTTTAGGTTATTTTATTCAAATTTATGTAATTTAGATAAAGCACCAGTAACCCAGGCTAAAGCTGATTGCATCTAAAGTTCAAAGACTTGACAGAAGTGAAGAGTTAGAAGGAAAGCATAAGGAAAAAGAAAAGAAGCAGAAAAATCAGTTGAGGGAAGATAAATATCCTAAAGCTTAAATGTCCTTAAAAATACACAAATACATTTATGAACTTGAATATTTTTCTCTACCCATAATGCACAGCATAAAGAAATTGGGATTTTAAGAAAAACAAATGCAATGGTATCAAACCAAGGCAAAAAAAAAAATAGCTGTTCCAGTATTTGACTATTGTGACTCGAGTATGATCTCGCAGATGCTAGGAAGTAAAAGGATAAGTAGTACATAGGTACAAGAGAAGCCCTAAGGATCTGCATAATGTGTATCACTCTATATCCTCAAGGATAACACTGCTATATACAATAGCTGCCTGATTTAGACCTATCCAATAATGCTCTCAAAAATATTACAAAATGACTGCAGTACTTTCATACAACACGAGTACTCAACCTATAAGGAACAACAAATGTTATTTCTAATTATACTAGATGCGTGTAATTCAGCAATACCTACTACAGCATATGAACATACATATGAATATGTAATTCACTTTATATTCAAAATATAATTTCAAACCACAGACCTAAACAAAGTTATAAAACAGACAATAGACCCCACTTTTGATTGTAAGTCTACAAATAATTTTTTTAGTAATTCAAACATGAGATAACTTGTTAAATTTTTCAAGTTTGCCTAGTTTACCTCCTGAGTGTGCTCTTTATAGACTTGCAGCGGACCTTTGGTTTTAGCTGTATCCCAGACTTGCAGTGATCCATCTCCACTAGAAGTGATCAATACATGTTCATTATTCTCACTCCAGGTCACATCAAACAGGCCATCATTCCAGTCAAAACTAAATTGGAACAATGAAGACATTTGTCCGTGAGAAAGCACAACATAAAAGTCTGGACTAGTTACACATAAAGACAGTATTATTTTAAATCACTCTATTTCCCATTCTACACAACATTTTTACATATTTGAGTTTCCAGTAAATCCCCCTAAAAGTAACTTACTTGTTACAATCTCAACTTTTGTAACTGTATGCCAAAATCGGTTGATTAACTTAAAGCATAAACAACACAAAGACCTTACACACACATAGACTGAAATCTGATTTCAGTCTTAAACTTGCTAGGCAAACAGAGACTGAGATACTACATGTCTTTGTCTGATTTTAGGCTTCTCCAGTATGCTGCTACAGAGGTGAGAGCCCTTTGTCTCTGAAAACTGTGGTAAGCAAAAAAATAAAGCTATGTTGGGAGAGCTCTACCCAATTCACAACACCATTAGGAAGCTGAGTCACAATGAAAAACCAACAGAAAGACAGTCACGAACATATTAAAGAACTCTACATTCCCTTAAAACAGCTTTCAACGCACCAACAATTCATCACATAGGATGTGATATTTGTTGCTCTGCAACAACTATCAATGACCATACTGCTATCTGATGGCAAACATGAATTTATTTGCTCTGCTTTCACTAAAGGTTCAGCTAAGCTCAGGTTAAACGTCACGGCACCCTGCAGTAATGACACTGTGAAAGACACGCTGTGAAAGAAGGACGTTTTGAGAGAGAAAACGACACAATGACACAGCTTATGGCTCAGGGAGTTAGTGGTGTTCACTGGACACAGAAATGAACAGTACTAAACCAGAGCACTTTGCAGAACTAACAGCGTTGAACAGCTTCAAATACTCTTGATTTATAATGACAAACTAAAACTTTATCATTACAAACTAAACTAATTATTTGTTAAACATTTATTTCTATTTCAGCCCTCAGAATCTAAACAACTCTTATTTCAAAATCTTTTTAAAAACCCCAAAGACTTCAGGTAAATGACTGTCAAGTACTGAACCCCTCCCTAAACCTTTCTCCTCCTCCCATCAAGAACACAAATCAAACGCCTCTCCTCAAACCCGTAGAACACTGGATCTCGTAGGAAGGACGTGCATGACTTTATCCAGCTTCCAGCTTTATTTTCAGTAGAAGTCAATAAGACATAAATTTAGGTGGCAATGCACTGTTCTTAAAAAGCTAAAATTCCTCATTTCAAGCTAAGGCAGAGGTGCTACTTTTTATTTACATTGTCAGTGCAATCCAGATTACTTTCTATAACAAAATATAACCTATACTCCTATAACAAGCCCATCATCATCATTTGTATGTAAATACAAATGCATTAATTTGTAATTAACAGACATGTATTCAGTATCTACTACACCATGGCTGCAGTATTTTTCATAGCTAAAAGCCAAAAATATTTGAGTTGTGTCTTGTACTCAGAGGTAAATAAGAAGCTTTTCTCTTGCTAAAATGAAACACAAATCTATTTTACCTCCTGAGGGGAACAATCCCAGCTTCATTTTGTTCCAGCACTACCAGAGTTCCACAACCTAAACAAACAAAACAAAACATAACATCACAACTAGTTCCTCCATGTCAAAGGAAACTACAGTGGTTCTGAGGTAACTCCAGTGTGCAAATACAAAAAGGGCATCTGAACTTTAAAAGGTGAAACAATTAGTCGAACAAAGAAACATCAGGTCATATGGTTTTCTCAAAAACCCTAATACATCAGACTAGCTTTTGGGATTTTTTTTTTGCTCCAGTATACCTCTGTGTGAGGTCAGAAAAAGAAATCAGTCACAAAACATAGAAGTGTATTTTCCCCATGAGCCTCGCATTACAAACGTATCAGGAGGGTGTTCATCTTTTTTATAATATTTCAGACATAATACTTCCACTCTCCAATTAATACAAATACAGCTCACCAGAAATTAATCAAATAATTCAGTTTTGAGAAAATACACATGGGTACCGGTTTCCCAGACAACTGGAACATTGTCAAAGCAATTCCACATTGAACAACTTTATTTTAAATTAATGCTTTTAGGAGTAATATAGTAAAAATTTAAAAAGTACCAATGCTGAGGAAAGCTCTGCATTCCTCTTCAGTGGGACCCTGGAGGCACCAGGGCCTCTCTGGATACTCAGTAGCTGAGAACAGTTAAGATTTTAAGAAGAAAATACTTTAAAACATTTCATAGAATCACAGAACGGTAAGGGTTGGAAGGCACCAGTAGAGATCATCTAGTTCAAGCCCCTCCTAAAGCAAGTTCACCTTGCCCAGGTCGAGGAACGCATCCAGGTTGGTTTAAAAAACCTCCAGAGAAGTAGACCCCACATCGTCCCTGGGCAGCCTGTGCCAGAGCTCCCTCACCCTTACAAGACAGATTTTCTTTAAGTGGAACTTTTTTGTTCCAGTTTACGTCCCATTACCCCTTGCCCTATCACTGGACTCTACAGAAAAAAAGTGTCACCTCATCCTCTTGACATCCACCCCTTTAGATACTTAGAGAAAGGGTTGATGAGGTGTCCCCTCAGCCTTCTCCAGCCGAAACAGCCCCAGAGCCCGCAGCCTTTCCTCGTAAGAGAGATGTCCCGGTCCCCGGATCATCTCGGTAGCCTTCTGCTGGATTCTCTCTCACTTGAACTGGGCAGACCAGAACTGGATGTGGTAAGACCAGGGCAGAGTAGGGACGGGGGGTGGGGAAATTCCCTCTACCTGCTGGCCACATGGTGTACGTCTCTACGACTATATTTATCCTCGAGCCTACGAAATGAGTGCACCTCTAAAGAGGACTTTGTGAAAGACAAGAGCAAAGCGGCAGGTCTGGATGTCGGTCCGCCAGAGAAGCTGGCAGGCTGGGGACCGGGCTGGCAACCGGCCCTGGCACTAACCCCGCTCACAGAAAACACGCCATGTACCACAGCAACACAAAAGCAACGGGAAAGGGAAATCCCAAAACGCTTGCACAGACAGCGACCGGCGTTCCGCACACCCGGATTCCCACCCGTGCGCGCGTCCCCTGCCAGGAGCCGGCACCAGGAACGTCGTTTAATAGTCACCCGCCCCCCCGCCGCGGAGGCGCCGCCCGCACCTGCGATGCCGTAGTACTGCCCGGCGGCGCAGGCCACGCGCCCGGGCCAGTAGGGCGAGAACTCCGCCGCATAGCCGTGCAGCCCGGGCAGCCGCAGCGCGGCGGCGCCGCCGCCCNCCGTGCCCATGGCCCACGCCCGCGCCCCGCACGCACGGCCCCGCCGGAAGCGCCCGGCCGCCGGGCGGTGCCGATGCCGATGCCGTGCCGCCACCGCCGCCATCTTTGTCGCTGGCAGGGAGAAGCCCGCGGCGTCGCGCGGGGCTGCGGCGGCGGGATGCGCTGGGCAGGGCAGCGCTGCCGCCTCGGAGCCGTCCCGCGCTGACCGGCTCCGCAGAGGCGGGAGCTGCAGCCTCTGTGTTTTATCCCTCCTGTGCGGCCGTGTCCTGAGACCTCTTCAGAGGGAAGCCGTAAGCTTGTGAGGGCCTGCTGAGGAATTTATCACTTGCTTTATCACACACCGCAGCGTGATTCGTAACGAGAGGTGATCTGGCCCAGACCTGGCCCCCGACTATTCACTGTCCGTTTCTCATCCACAAACAGTTCTGCAAAATCACCTTCTGCTGAGAAGGGGTTCACTTCCAAACTTCAAAGACAGTTCTTTTACACGTCACGTGAAGACGTACATCGGCTCAATGTGTGTGCACCGGCTTGAATACATGAGATGTTTCAATCATGGCATATGTATGTTATCATTTCAATCATGGCATATGTATGTTATCTTCCATTTTTTTTTTTCCCCTTTTAAAAAATACTTCTACGTAATTCTCTTGATCTGCATATTTTATCTTTTTTTCTTGTGATGCAATTACGCTTTATAGAAGTACTTTTATGAACAAACTCAAGTTTTCTTACATCTGTGACAACTTCTTTTAAAGTCAGTAGGAATGTTGCCTTTGAAAGGAAGAAGATATCAAGCTTAGAAAATAAATACTTCATCAGAGCAGCATCTGCGGCTTTTGTTACATTCTGTCCCCTGTGTGATACACAGAACTTTAAAACGCACACACAGAGATTATTCCACTTGGACACAGACTACACTGATTACTTATAATGACTCATCTATGTGTGTAGAGATATAAATGCAAGAGTAGTATTTTATACATTAGGAAGGTACAGCAAAGGTGAATTAGATTATTTCATCAAGGTTACATCGCGGAGGATAGTTACATACTCCTGCTACTTAGGCTGAAAACTAAACCTTGACTCCAAAACGTACTGTAAAGCCACATAAATGTCTGTTTGATTAAACCGCCACTCAAATGCAGATCACTGAATTAGGAAGTTCTACAAATTCTTTGCTTTCATGGCAAAATTGAAGAAATATGTTTATCAGACATTCTCCAGGATTTTAGAACAAAATCAATCCAAATGAAGTGCAAGTGAAGCTCAATTTAATGTATAATCTCTATTAGCACAGCAGCATCCAAAGCATCACAATTGGCAACTGATAGACTTTATTTATTCACAGACACCATATGAGATTAGATTACTTAATCCTAGGGCAAAGGAATACTTTACTGAATTGGCTGCTCCAGGCCAAATTCCGTCAATTTTAGCCTCTCTGAAATCTTTTTAAATCAATAAATCTTTTCAAGATGCAAGTTACAAGGCAATTTTCTGAGCAGGTGTTTTTAAAGTAGTTGCCCTTTTGTAACTGGGATGCCAATAATAAGCTTTAAAAAGTCACATAGCCACCACTGTGGTGCAGTAAGTAAATTTGGACACGGTCATTTCCAGGGTGTTGTTTGTGAGTGAAGTATGTGATGGCCAGTTACTCCATAGACAATTTATCACTGATATATCTGAGTAATGGTAAAGTTTCATCAAGGCTTAGAAAATAAATAGTTTGTCAGAGCAGCAGCTGCCGTTTTTGTTATATTCTACCACGTGTGATACACAGGACTTTAAAATACAGACAGAAATTATTCCAGTTTCTGAGCATTTTCAAATCTAGTTGATCTTTTGTAATGAGTGCAATTCCACTAAGAGGTTATGCAAACAGGAAGCAGTTCTTATCAGTGATCCAGCTTTGTTTCAGGGAGAGATTAAAATATTTTTTGTAGTGATCAAGAAGTGGGTAAAAGGTTACGAGGAAGTCCTGCGAGAAGGACTACTTCAGAAAACTGTTTTTCCCCAAGAAAAGCTTGCGAGCTTGTGAGTTCAGGTTTTTTTGGATCCTTGGAGGCAGGAAGCACAATCATATGGCAAATGAAAGTATTTACACAGGAGATTTCAAGGTAGCGGGAACAACAACTAAAGAAGCAAAAACTATTTTTCAAAGAGATAAGGGCCCAACGAACAAAACTCCTAA
Organism: Urocolius indicus; assembly: GCA_013401255.1. Lineage (NCBI taxonomy): Eukaryota > Metazoa > Chordata > Aves > Coliiformes > Coliidae > Urocolius > Urocolius indicus. The sequence continues at coordinate 30,987 of WBNH01007761.1, read as the reverse complement.
ACCTGACCGTATTTTCTCCTCAGCCCCTGGGCAACTAGGTAAATTCAAGAAACACGAAGGAACACTAAACACAGCAGCATTTTACACGCGGCTGTCGAAACAGACTTCTGCCGCCGTCCAACATCAGAGGCGCATTGCGGGTTTAGCGGTAGATGGCAGTCATGGGCCGCCAAACAGCTCAGAGCCTTCCCTTCTGGGGAAAAAATCTCCAATTACGATTTTTTTTTTTTTTTGCCTAATCCAACATCACTTTAATCAATAATGAGGGGGGAAAAAAGTTGCTTAGTATGTGACTTTTAGCCGATATTTATGCCGCAGTCACTCCTCTGGGCTTAGCTCATAGTCACATCCCTCGTTACCATTAGAATAGACAGTTGACAATCTCCACGTCCAGTTTCACCACCCTTTCAGTCCAGTGAGCTCTGAGTTGTTACAATTGTTTCCTCAGCTTGCCGGCTGATAGCTGGCTTAAGTGTGAGTCGAACTGGTCGGGACTGTATACACAAATCCTTACAAAACTCTTGCTGGTCAGCAGACATGGTAATCAAGAAGGCTCGAGTCCAAGTATTTAAAGAAGTTATAGAAAGACCTTTTCTGTCAGAGAAAGTAGATTGTGAGCTATTCCCTCATGTGCAAGGACAGGTAGCTTACAACACTGAAAACATTCGGGAAGTGTTTACTGCAATGAACCTTTTTCTATCTTTTATTGAGCCTATTTATTAGGCTTCATGGTATCAAGATTTTCTTCTACAATGGTGAATGCTTACTGACTAATAGAAACGTAGAGATGTTCCCAAATGAAATTCCCTACAATCATAATGCTGTACGAGTTGAAGCTCTAAGAAAAAGCCTTTAGTATCCCAAGGTTCACTGGCAACAGTGAAAATAAATGAAAGTAACCAAGGCAGCTGCAGGAATGAATGCAAAGGGAAAGGGTGCCCCTCTTGCGGGGAAATTAAGGGTTGTGGATGTTGGAAGGAAGAGGCAGTTAGCACAGAGACTTTTATGGACATTTAAAAGAACAAAGGAAGCAAGAGGAGGGAAAGAAGCTGGAGCAGGGGAAGATTTAGATGAGGAGATTTAGAAAAAAACATTAGAGTTGTTGTGGAGAAAAAAGGTATGAAGCAAGAACAGAGCACATTCTTCATTGTGCTCATAGGAAAAGGGCTCCAAGCTGATGAAATATGCACCCCAAATGATGTATCCACATTGCTCTGTCACTTTTTGCTGGCTGCCGTTTATATGCATCATGCCATAATTTGGTAAGTGGATTCCTCATACTATTACTGTTCCCTGATCAGCTGCATCCCTACACAATGGCTGCCACTATTTACCTGCCCCTCTGTACTTCAGTATTGCTTTAAATGCTCCTTACCTCTTCTTAAAGACTGTCAACTGACTGTCTACTAGCAAAATATTGCCTTCTCTCCATGGAACATAAAGGCCACTTGTGATTCTCTACTATTTTTAGTCTAATATTTTAGAACAGTTTTTAGAAACAAGTTTTTAGTTTCATTTTAATTATTCCTGTTGTTTGTATGAGTTATGGTCTAAAGCTTACAGAAATTGCATTAGTTTATGTACTTTGAATATAAGTTGGATTTTTGTATTGGCAAATTTTTTAGGGTTTTGGGGTTTTTCCCCCCCCCCTCATAATTGTAGCATACTGGGCATTACTCCTGGAAACTCTTTGTCCCATTCATCACTGAAGAGTTTACAGTGTATCTCTAGTCTCTCATATATTGTCCTGTCGTTAAGAGGACCTTAAAGTATGTATGATATTTTGCATCTACTTTAAACCCAGTATCTGTAGCAACATATTTTAGTCCATCCTGTCAATTCCTTCAGCACTACCTTAAACAAAACTCAAAATGCAGATTAGTCTAGAATCATTTTTCTCCCGCTACTGGACACTGATGGCCATAATACATTAAAAATATAATGGTCAGTTACATGAAATGCAGATATGTTTTACATTTCATCTCTAGAAATCAAGATACATTTAGACTACCTTTTTTTTTTGGTCTTGGATCTTGTTTACGCTAGTTTGAGTGGCTAAATCAAGCCTGCAGCATCTATCATATGCTGTTTGTCACTCATCAAAAACTGCATTTATATTTGCAACTAAGAAAATTGGCAAATCCTTGGATCTGTAATTATGCTTAAACCTAGAAGCCAATGTTGTATAGCTGTAAAAACAGATAGTGAAAAGAAGGTCATTAGTTCAACAAATTTACAGCTGTTTGTTACAAGTTTTTGTTGTTGGAAAACAGACCCAGAACTAGGCGACAGGGATTGTGACTATATGCAAACCATCTGGTGCTAAAAATGTTAATTTGAAAGCCCTTGAGAAACAAGTAAGCAAGGTAAGCTTAGTTCTGACAACAAATAAGCTGTTATGTTTGGTTTTAAACAAAATCCTTGGAATGATTATCTCCTAATCAAGCATTAAAACACAAGAGCTCCTAAATGTCCGACTACTCACTTCAGAGAGTGAACAGATTAAAAGATACATTTTCATTTTACAAAAACATGACCACTTTATGCTATCTCAGATTCATCAGAGGTTTTCTGTTTTGTTTTTCTTTTTCCCTGGTTTAGGGTCCAACCTCACTCCCAGCCAAATCAATTGAAAAAGTAACTTGGATTTGGAACGGACATGGTGCTAGTAATGACGCAAGCCTCCCAAGTCAGAAATGCTAAGTGGAATAGCATGCTTCTTCCAGTCTCCTTTCAGTCTGCAACTTCCTTCTGCATTTGACAAACACGGGCTGTTCTGGAGAACAACAGAGACATATTGTTCTTGCTTCCTGTAAGGTGATGTAACTGCAACACTGAATGCATTAACACTGATTCTGCATTTTGTGGAAATACAATATTATTTAGAAAAACACCGATGGCTGTTGAGGCTGCAGCAAGAAACAATATCCTACTGTATCTGGCAGATTAGCAAATATTAACTTTTCCCTACAAATTCGTCTTTCATTTGCTTGTCATCTTCCCACCCCATTTACCCATTTCTTATCAGCAGAAGCAAATGCCAAGCATATCTCATTGAAAAAGGGGACTGCTCAACGTAAAGCAAACAAAACTACTGGAGGTACTGCAGTGACTAATTTTTCTAATTATTCTAGAATTGATCCTCTGTCTACAGAAGTAATGGAAAACAATCATAGAGAAGCAGGCTTCCTGCTCACAAGCTGATTAGTCTAAACGAGGTAAATTTTAACAGGATGGGCCTATTGATATGACATAAACATAACTACAAATAGGCAGAGTATTTTTATTTCTTTTCTCCCATACTCTAATAAGAAGTGTTGAATAAATCATTAAATTTCACAGTATTTATGTTCAAAAACAGACTGCAGAAATCTCAATGTAATCTCCTTTTCAAATCCATTTTGAATTCCTCAGAGATCTGCTTTTGGCCTGCAAATAGTCTGAAAGTTTGAGGTATTCTCTCTTCACATTATTTCAAAGGGCAAACGATCTTTCCTTCTTTCTCGGCCGGGTGGCCTACCGTACAAAGTCAGCACAGATTTTGGTGACATGCTAGTTATTCCAACTAGCTTCTTTTACCACAAAGAATTTTTTTTTTTTGCTAATTAACAAGCACTCCGGTGGTCTTGAGGGGTAAATTACCGGTGAATGTAAAAACAACATACAGGGACAGTTCTCCAGTTTTCAGGCACATCGTTTGAAAAGCAGCACGAGGCCGATACTGCTCCGAGCAGCCACAACCCCTGCAGCCAAGTTGAAAGCGGTTTGGCGACATGGGGAAAGGTAGGTTTAGGTGGGTCGTCCGGAGGTGCAGAAGCTCAGCCTGAGCCCACCGGTTTGAGGCGAGGCCTTGGGCACGTTTTACGGTGGGGGGAAAAGGGTCGGTGTGGGGTACGAGAGAGATATTAAGAAATAAAGCTCCGCAGGAGGTGGCGTGAAAGGGGTGCCTTCAGCCCATCACCGCCAGAACGGCGTCCCCTCACAGGGCGCTCCTCCCCACGGGCAGCTCCCGCCAACCTGAAAAGGGTCGCGGCGTGACTCACCCGCCCCGAGAGCACCCACTCGGGACGTGTAAAGCAGCCCGGAACGCTGAAGGAGGGAGGGAGGGTGGGTATGTTCTTTCTGCCCGGAGGCGGGGCCGGAGGGAGGTGCCCGGCGCCGGGTCCGCCTCAGCCCCGCGCCTCCAGTGGCTTCGCCGCTGTCTCTCGGCTGGAGCAGGGGCGTCGAAGAACGATCCCACAAGTGGTTCTTCCCCACGGACGGGCAATTTGGATTGGGGAGCGTATGCGGCCGGAGGAAGAGTGAAGTCCCGGAGAAGGAGGCCGGGCTGCCGGGGGTCGGCTCGCCGGGTAGTCCCTGGAAGGTGCGGGGGAGAAGGGAACGGCTCGTCATGGTGCCGGTGGCAGACACCGAAGGAGGCTGCGCTTGTCTCCCCGCCTCCGGCAGCCTCCGCTAGCGCCCGAGGGGGAGCCCCTCGTTTCAGCTCGGCCGCCTCTCCCCCTTTCGCAGCGCGGCGGGACCGTTCCGGGGCGGTGCGGTGCGGTATGGCATCCGCCTAACCCTGGCCAGCGCAGCAGAGCCCGGGACGCGCCGCGGCTCCTCCGCCGGGATGAGTGACAGCAGCGAGGGGATCATCAGCTTGCCGGTGCCCGGCCCTCCCGGCGGCGCCCCCCCCTGCGAGGAGCCGCTCGGCAGGCGGGCGCAAGGGGCCGACGCCGGCGCCCGCAGCCTCCTGCCCGACTTGGCCGCGCCGCCGCCCGGCACTCCCTGGACTGAAGACGGTGCCTCCGCCGCCGCGTCGGGCATCGCGGCGCGGGCCAGGGCTGAGGGCCGGCGGACCGCGGTCACCTACGTTATCAACGAGGCGAGCCAGGGGCCGCTGCTGGCGGCGGAGAGCGGCGCCCTGCAGAGCCTGCGGGAGGCCTGCGAGGTGGTGGGGGCCACGCTGGAAACCCTGCACTTCGGCAAGCTGGACTTCGGCGAGACGGCGGTGCTGGACCGCTTCTACAACGCGGGTGAGTACGAGCCGCTGGGGCTGAGCGGCCCGGGCTCGCCGCCACCGCCGTGTCCCGGGGCCGCCCGGGGGTTCACGGCGGGGCGACGGGAGCAGGCGGGGCCGTTCCCTCCCCCCGCGGCGGGGTCAGCTCCGGCCGCCGAGCCCGCGGGGTGGCCCCGCTGCCCCCGGGCTCCGCCTGCACCCTTCGGGCGTAGGCGACGGTTACGCGGAGAGGCAAAAGTGCGTCAGCGCTTGTTTTTGTGGCCCCCTCCCCGCCCCGCGAATGTGTTTTGGAGAAGGAGCTGTCGGAAAGCGTGCCGTGAGCCGGCACTTGGGGTTTTTACCCGTGGGTTAAACGTGACCTTGGCCGTTCTCGCCCGGCGTCCCAAATGAGCGTCGGGATGCGAGCGGTTACCAACGCGTTGAGCTCTGGCTGAAACAAGCAGGAGCTGCGAAGCCCCGGGAGCTTTGAAAAGCAAATTTGGCGTGAGCCGTGTAGCTCGAAGGTGTCTTTGTGCTGACACAGTGTCTGTCTGGGACGCTCCGTCTTGTTTGGGCTTTGATTGCATAAAACACGATGGATGGACTTGAACAAAGAGCTACACTCACCAATCCAGTTAGTTGGCAAGAAATACCCCGTGCGGCATCTTCTTACCCCAGTTTCTAGCTTTCCCAGTGATAAAAATGTAACATATTCATTTGAGGTTGTGGGTTGTGATTTACTTGGCCTTATTTTTAAAAATAACAAACTTTATCCTCTCTCTTTTTTTGTATATATGATGTTAATATACAATTAAAAAGTCTGCTTAATTTAGCTTGGTAAAGACTTCATATGAACAAAAATTGCACTAGTGCATTAACATATTTTTGCTTTAAAAAAATCAGAGGCAGAAAATCCACCTGTCTTACAATTTTAAGCTTATTGTGTGGTACGGTTTCTGCTTATGTGAAATAGATGCAAAAAATAGGCTTTTGGCTGATACTGTAGTTTTCAGCTTTCCTGGGAAGGGAGGAAGAGAAGAAGAAAAACCAAGCCAAACACAACCAGCCAGCCAAAACCACTGGTGGTATTGTAGCCAGTTTCCACAAAAGACTTTTCAGCACAGAGGTGTGTGTGTGTGTCATCACTTTGAAACTCCACAAGCTTTGCCTTATGGACTGCTGCTTTCAGTTCTGTGAGATGGGCGATGGTGAGGCATGTAGTCACAGCTTGTTCCTTGTACCTCTTGAGCTGTGTTGTTAGAGGTAACATGCTCAGAGGTCAAAGGAACTGTCCTCACAGGTGTAAATAATAAGGCCATAGGGCTTCATTATAGATGCTATACTCTCCACATACAGTTAAGGGCAAGTTGAAGTTTCAAGCACCCTGACACCTCTTCATTCCAGGGCAGGTGAAACTTGAGAGTCTCTTTTTGGTTGTGTTGTGGAAGCTGTTGAGACTCTGGGGGCTGGATTATCTGTGACATTTTTGTGCCTCTTAGTTTGGTTAATTTTTAGACTCTAAACTGTGTGATAGGTGGGGTCACAGTATTTCACGGACGCTTCTCTTGTAATGGGAGATTTGACTTGAAGTGGGCCCCTTTTAATTCTGGCAGTAGGCGTCTGGCATATAATACTACATAACTGTACACTTATGTAACACAACTTGCTTATTTCAATGGCTTTTGAGCAAACTGTAAATGTGAAAACAGTACTTTTTCCTTCAGTGCTTTTTGGCTGGAGGACTTTAATCCAAGTGTTGCGAAATAGGAAAAATACTTTGCCATTCTGCTTTAGTATTAAAGCCCATAAATATGTAAAGAACTAGGAGAGTTCATCCCATCCAGCTGCTGGACTGAAGAGAGCAGGACATACAAGTTTCTGGCTGTCCTGCATATACTCTGTACTTTCTGAGCTGAGGAGTCATAAACCAGCTGTAATCCCAAAACTGTGATGTTCTGCTGGTTTTAAGTCTGGATTGAGGTCTAGAAAGATCTGTGAGGTTTTTTTACTTGTTTGTTTCTGTTGCGCTTGATAGACTTTCTATATTTTTAAGATCTGGTTGTTCTCCAGAAACTTTAAGCTCAGGTTAGGAACAGATCAACATTGAAGAGTGGAAGCTGTGTTAGCAGGATAATACAAATGGGAAGCAGTGTACCAAACAAAACCAAGGCAGTCGCGGGGGTTGTAACAGTTGCTGCTTTAACAGAGTGGTGGGGTGGAGCATTTGTAAGTGACCTAAACTCCATCCCCATTCCTCTTCTTGTTCTTTCTCTTTCTGTGTGCTTTCAGTGATCAAAGATGATGTTAGTAATATTGATGAATATCTGCATGCTACAGTATTTTTTTAAAAAAATACCCATAGTACATGAAAATAGCGTGTGTGTGTGTATATATATATATATATATAGTATATATAAAGAATTCAAAGTTATCAAGTCCTACTGGATTCAACTGTAAAGGCCAATAAAGTTACAAGAGTAAAGAATGATTCAATGAAGATTTGGAAAATTAAGCTCTTGATTGTGTTTGAAGTGAAACAAACCTCTTGACTCTTGTAATGCATATAAATCAACTGTGGTTTGGGAGGAGGGAGAAGAGATGCGGTTTAACATATCCGTCCATCATCAAGCCTTCCTTTTTTAATATCTTGGTTCTGCTTTGTATAACAGTCTGAACTGTTGGTGATCTCTGTTGTAGATTAACTTCACGCCTTTTGCTGCTTCAAAGAGAACTTCAAGGAGTATTAAATAAAACCTAATCTCAGATGTAAATACTCATCATCCGCTCTAAATGTAGATTAGCCTGCTAATAATCTTCTTCTGCCTACTTCAGTCAACTGATGGTCCTTACATGCCGAGACATAATTAGCAGTGCATATGATTAGTGAGTAGGTCCCAGCTATGTATAATGGAACCATTCAAGGACCAAATAAAAAGAATGAGCCTATTGTAGCATGTCTGGTTCTGTGGTTTAATTTCTACTTGATTTCGGTAAAAAAAAATAAATAATAGCATCTTGAGAAGCAAGTATAAAATTAGCCCTAGAAACTGTTGGAAAAGTGTCTGACAAATAGATTTCACCATTTAACTCATAATCTTCCACTTAGTAAAGTGATGAGAGGGGAATCTGGTCAGATACTTGGTGTATCTGGGTTTGATTCAGCTGTCTCAACAGCTCGGAAGATACTGGGAATGTTGGGGTATTTTTCTGCTGCAGGTGAATTGCAGGTCTCTTCAATTCAGCTAAATTTCTAAACAGTTCAGGAACGTTTTGAGAGCCAGGCAATTAGAGACATGCCAAAATGTATCAGTGCAATCTTTCCACAGTGCAGTAAATAGTCAGGGGTTTGAAAAGTTACTATAACCATTAATATTTGTAACTAAATGATATATTCTCTACATGATAATGACCATATCTACAGATCGTGATGATAACTCTTTAATTGCTCGGTTCCACTTGAAAACTGAGCCATAAATGAGTGTAGAGTACTTTGTTTGACTTGGGGAAGTGTTACTCTTTTTTTAGGCAATTGAAATCAGGATGGCTTACTTTCTGTGCAGATCTTCACATGCTCATTTTGTGTTACACATGCATCAAGGCCTAGTAGAACAAAATGTTTTAGAAAAAATGAAGGTTAAAGTAATTTTAAAAAGTGAAAACCAGCATGAATTGGTAATCTGGGTCAGTTCTTTGTGGGAGGGAGTGCTCTAAATCAAGAGAATTTCTTCACATAGGCTTTTAGGATTAGACAGGTTTTTGTTGATTAAAGAAATGTCTCATTTGACCTCTAATTTGGCATTTACTTTTAAACTCTATTGATTTTTAAAGGGTGGGTTAAGTTGGGAATGACTGTTCAGTTGACCAGCAAGACAGGTGTCGAAACCAGGATAATGAGAGCTTTTTGGAATGACCTGTACAGTACTGTAAAAGTGAAAGCATAGGGGGAGATACACCATAGGGAGCTATAGAGATCCCTTACAGGAAACTTGTCTTTTTCTGGAGTACCTTACCTTGCACCCTCTTTTCGAGAAACTTTTGGTGGACGTTCATGGAGAAAGAGCTCCTTTGTTTAATATTTTTGGATGTATATTCCTCCTGCTTGTCTGCCTTGCAAGGTTAAGCTTCAGAACATCTTGACCTTGTGAAGAAATAAAATTATCTTTTTTGAAGAATGGTAATTTGTCAGAAGCACAGTACCAAGCATTTTTACTTTTGTGTACAATCTCAGATGGACTGATGAAAGGTAAAGATTATGCAGGTGGTGGCTGAGGAGGATCTGTGTAGTCACTTGTTTCAGGATGGATCTCAAGCTAAACAGCTTGACTGATGCACTAGTCATAGAAATATCTCCTTGTAACTTTAATGTTGTCTTTGATTGGGGAATTTAATTTTCTTCAGCTTATTTGCTCAGATTTCATGACTCAATAGCCCTTACGATAATATTTTGCACTGACACTGTTGTGTGGGACTATTGAGACAATTCCCCAGAACAGCAATGATTGACTAAAATAGAACTCACGGAATAAGGTAATAACATAGATTTAGTCTCTTAGCTTTGTTTATGGAGTTCAGTATTGTTGCTTTTAGAACTCTTGCAGGCTTGGAATAGAAATTGTCAGCGTCAGCTTACTGGGCTTAGAAACATATTGTGCAATGTACTTGAGGAGAATCTTGGCATGTAAAATGACGGAATATTCAGAGAGCCAATACAGTCACTTGCGTGAAAGTAAACTTTGCTGGGAAGATGTTCTACACCCATATTGTTTCTGAAGGCTTTACAGAACATTTGTGGATTGTACATTAATAAACATTTACAGGCACACAGAAATGCAGTAAAGCACTACCAGGGCTCAACTCCATTCTTGCAGTTTCTCTCTGTTTTTTTTCTAAATATGCTGAATTCTGTGTTGTTATCTTTTTTTTTTTTTTTTTTTCCCCAAGTTATTTATGGCTTTATAGAAATTTCCTGGAAGTTTTGTGACTGACACACTAATTCAGACTCTGGTCTTAAACGCAAGAGCAGGGATATTCTTTTTAAAACTGATGTTCTTGATTCTAGCAATTGGGATAAATGTATTCCATGGTAAAACACGTCATGCTTCCCATCATGTTAGCTATTTGCAAGGACAAAACCCGACTGCCATAGACAGAAGACCTGGAAGTTTTTTTTTTTTCATTTTCATGTATCTCAGAAGGATTAGGTTTTTTTTTTTTTTTTTTTTTACCACTTCTTCCATTGTACTATTGCTATTTTCATTTCACTCAGACTTTTGTCAAACACTTGAAATACAGCACATGCTTGCATCCATCACTTTTTTTGACAACCTACCCCTCCCCATCCCCCTTTATTCCCCTAGGTGCTGCTGAATCACCACTACAGTTTCTACAGCATCATGACTGGAGAATCACTGTTCTAAATGATAGATCTCGTTAACATAGCAGAAGAAATTATCCTGATTCTTTATTCTTCTTCAATATTGGAGTCAAGGGCAACTATTAAAAAAAAAAAAAAAAAAGTTTAGTTCCACTGTCAGTGAACTCCTGTTGAAAGAGCTTTGCATCTCAGCAGCACTATGTTGCAAGTAATGAGTTGGAGCAAGAAATGCCAAGCAATTTAATAATGCAGATGGTGTACAGAATGGAGTTCCTGTCATATAGTCATACACTCAAGATAGATAATGTCAGAGATGTGAGGTATTATGAGTACAGAATCTCTGTGTCTGAATGCATAGTGTATACTGTAACATTTAAATGGGGTGGGTTGTTAAGTTCCTTTTGACTCTAGATATTGCTTATGGACTCTATCAGAAGGCAGCATTAGAAATCTAAAACAAATGCTTGTCATGTCTTCAACAGAAAACAATGCTTCATTCTGAAGCACCTGAATTTGATCTACATCTAAACCAAAAGTTATAAAGATGCATCTGTGTGGGGAAAATGGTTGCATGAGAAAAAGCACCTAGATGTTTTGCAGCTGACCAAGGAGGAATGTGTTAATCATAGCACATAGCTGGTGTAGCTGCTGGGGAGGCAAGGCCACACTATCTTTGACTGTTGCAATTATACAATAACAGGTTGTTTTTGCAGTAAGAAAGGCATGGGAAAAGCGGGAGGGACTGATGCTTTGTACATGCACCAATTAGGAGCTCAGCTTTGCACTATGTATGAGTTAATTAACTAGAGTATAAATATTAGGTAAGCATGATTAATAAACGAAGCTCGTTGATCACTCATATTGAGTGTCCGTGTCTTCCCTTCGATGCGACACATCTGGGAAAAGAAATAAAAATCCCGATACAAAATGTATTTTGTGTGTTCCTAGTTAGTTCTAGTGGAGAACGTCTAAACTTATGAAGAAATTGTGGGATTTGAAAGAACATAGTCACAAATATTTCCATTGCTGGACCACCTGTAAATTTTATAAACAGATTGCAGTATTGGTACAGTAGGCATAGCTTCCATCAGGCTACTTGTCAATAGATCACTGCAAGACTAATAAAACTAATTCTATCAGTTTCTGTATAAAGCTGGAGGAGCACAGCAGATACATCCACTCTATACATGTTCTCCATGCATGTGGACTGTGAGACCTCAGCCCTTTGTCAAAGTTAGTCACTGCTCTGTCAACAATTTGTAGTTCTGCTGTGCAGCAAGAGCTTCCTCAAGCTTCTCTCCCATTCAAGAGGCTTGTAGAGCATTAGGCATAGATGCCCTGAACAGAGACACCCTGCTGCCAGTGTAAACTTCTATCCATTTCTATAATGTAAATAATATTGAGGATACATTCTTGCAATGCTTATTTACTGTAGCTCCTAGTAATATCAGTGAGACACCTGAATAGATAGGCCACATTCAGGCTTTTGTTAGATTATTAGAAGTTACAGGCTTTTGAAATATTACTTTCTCTGTTACGTGCATCAGGGAGTTGAAGCTAGTTTTCAAATACTACGTGCAGCATGGTATTTGAAGTGTCAGGAGAAATTGAGGTTATGAAATTATTAGGATCTCTTAACAGTAAAGATGTAAAACTCATTGATGGGCATCCATATGAGGTGACATCGTGACAATATGTTCCCTAATGAAGAAAAGGATGAAAAGAGCTAGATAAATGCTTTTTGAGAGTAATGCAGAAGAAAGCTTCTGACTGATTTTTCTGCAATTTGCACTTCTGTACCTCTGAACGGGATGTGTCATACAGAAATGACTCCCGAATTTACCACAGCCATGATAAGAATTTGTCTTCTCTTTTTAGTTGCTTTCCAAAGTAAAAAAGCTATAAATATAATGAGTGACAACAGAATGAAACAAATTGTGTTAAAGCCTGAAGGATCAGATGAAAATTAGAAAAAGCCTTAATACATTATTTAATACCAATGTCTTCAGCAATTTTTTTTTTTGTCTGCTGTGGTCTTTAATAAAATTAAGAAAGTGAAAGTTTAGATTTTTATGACATTTCATTTTCTTTTGCCTCTCAGTAGAGAAAAGCTGAGTTTTAAGCATACTCTGTAGTACTGGTCACTTATAACATGTTCCATTTTCCCCAACACTCTGGAACAGTTGCTGTTTGGAGCTGCTTTATTTGCATGTGTAGGTAACCTGCAAGTTGTGTTCAACAGTGCAGACACACTCAGAAGTACAATGAGATAAAATGAGATAGACATTATGAGGCAGTCAGTGTAGTCATTTTGTGCAGCAGTTTGATAGGTGACAGCAGAATCTGTTTTGACAATTGGGGAATTTTCTGGTAATTGCTGATGGGTAGTTTTCTGTAAGGAGTTTGTAACTGTTTTTATTCCAAGAGAAAATGAACCTCAGGCTGAGCTTGACACATAAACACAAGCTGCTTCTTTTTAGTATATATTACCTTTTTCTTTTTTTTCTCCCCTCGTGAGACCAAATGTATTCCTTGACTGGAGCAGGTAAAATTCTTCTTTCAGCTATGAAGCGCTGCTGACTAACTAGTAGCAGTGGCATGCCAGAGTTGAATTCTCTTCTGAGCAGTGTCCACCTTTATTCATAACATCTGGAATGACTTTAAATGCAGCATGAGACTTACAGATTTCCCACAGATTGACTCATTAGAAGTCAGTGGGAATTGGCACTCTTTCAAATCCCACAAGAAATTTAAGTTTTGATTTAGAAACAAGATACCCTTGTAAAAGTTTTTTGTCTGCATTTTCCCGTTACTGCAATAAAGCAAATGAGTTGCTCTGGGAGTTGCTTGTTCATGGCATCAGTGGATAGCTCTTGCAGAGTGTTCTCTGGGTGAATAGGCAGCTGGTGCTTTCAGATGTGAAGACAGCTTTTCAGTAATGTCTTCACAGGAGAGTTATCCAAAGCTCTTGCAGAGGATTTTATCTGATCATCTTCCCTTTTACACAATACCTGTCTGAAACAGGTGTAATGCTGCTTTCAGCACAGTACTTCTGGCTTACTAGGGACTATAGACTGAAGCCTGCAGACTATAAAGTGTGAAGATGCAAGTTAAATAATTATCAAGAGTTGAAAGTCCTCCAGCACCTTTCTACAGACTTACATGCTTCCAACTAAAATGTGTTCTGCAATGTGCAAGAGTGCCTAAGTCAGTCAGTTGTCTGACTGTAGCATGGAAAGCCTGGGGTGTGAACAAGGAAGACTCAGCGATAGTACCAAGAGGAAAAGAAGACTTGTACCTACTTTAGGAATTCATTTATGGTTACGAAGTGGGGCTTCTCCTGCTTGGAATAAGTTTATCTAGTTATGTTGACACAGTAGCTGAGTACTTCATTTAACTCCACCATAGAGGCACACCCTTGAGATTAAAAGCTCCTCTTTCCAATGCTCCACCTTCAATATGATTTTTTTTTTTTTACAGCTATATGTGCTTTTAAAACCATGTATGTACTGTTTTATTCCCCCTCTAGAAAAATGTCTCTGATGGGGAAACGTGCTAGTTGTAGGCTATAATTTTGTGTTTTATTGGTGTATTACTGCCTTTCAATGCAGTATTTCAGTAAGGTCTCTCAGCCTTCCTTCAGGAGCCTTACAGGTAATCCATATGAAAATGGGTTGACTTTAATCTGAATGTATGTATTCTCACCACTGATTCTGCTTCTGTGTGCTGGCAATAATGTGGCATGCTGGTGAAAGCTAGGTTTCTGTCTTCCAGATCACAGGTGGAAGTTAGAAGTTTTTGCCAGGCAGTTGGTGTGAAGAACTGGGAATCATTCCAAGTCTCCTTGGGAGCAGAATTCGGTCAGTTTCGAACACAGTCACCATTTCTAGGTCAAGTGCACTTGCAAAAGGCTCAGTGACCCTGTCACAATCAATTTCAGTAGAAAAGAAGTGTTTTTTACCTGTGTAAATAAACTGAAGTCCTGTTTATTTATGCTCTCTGTTTCCTCGAGGTCAGTTTCACTTTTTGTTTTCTGCAGAGCAGAGTTTTCAGTAACTTTGCAAATGACACAAACAACTGGGCAGAAACTGTTTGCTTATGATGATGAAACTTATTTCAGGACATAAACTCCCCTGTTTAATTTGTTCAATATTTGTATATTATTTACGTTTCAAGACAGTGAAGCTGTTGCAATTCTATCTTCCACAACTTTTTTTATGACTGTTATTTAGGAGGGAAATAGAGTTTCTTAAAGATTTGCTTTTTATTTTGAGATTTTGTAACTCAAACCTGTGTTACTTCTGGTTTAATTTTATTTCTGCTGGAGTTTATTAATTTTTTTATGTTTTTCAGGGTTGTTATTGAACCTAGAAATTTTCTTGATTTATTAACTATGGGTAAGAACTCTCTGCATAGTGAGTGTGGCACATATGTATGAAGTTCAGGAGAGATTGCAGGGCAAACTGGGGAAAAAAAGTGGTGCTTCCAAAATATCCTCGACAGTTACAGCGTTGCTGGACAAAGCACGATTTTTATTTTTGAAAGGATGCTGCTAGAGAGAGAGAGAGCGTGAGCATTTTCCCTGGTGCTGCAGCTCTAAAGGGAGGAGGAGAGAAAAGGCATTACCCTTGTCGTGACAGCAGGCTTATGAGACCAATGCTGTTGTCTCTGAGAAAGTGCTGGGATCTTCCAGCACTGCCTGCTTCTGGTCTGTTCTTGAGGGATTACGTTCTTTCCTGCCCCTAGATCAAGGTGAGCAGAGGACTGTTTTTTTGGGTTTTTTTTTAATTCTCTCTTGCTCTCACATGCCAAGGGCAGCACGACTACTGTGACTTAGTACAGCCTTAGAAGTCCATCTTGAATGGCAGAGTCTGAACTTCACACATGGCATTTCTGAGTCTTGGTCTGTAGCTGGAGAGATAGTACTTTCTCAACCTTTTAGCATGAGAGAGGAAACTCTCTGGGCTAGAGCTGGGGACAGATGGTGTACGTTGGGTTCTAGACTAGCTTTTCCCCCAGTCTGGACCCTCTAACAGCAGCATTGTCCAGGGTCGAGACTGCACAATGCAGCCCAACTGTGCTAGCAGCTTTTTGCTAGCATGTATCAGCCTGGGACAGAACTCCTTCTCTGTTTGCAGATGAATTTTCAAGGGTGTCATGGGCTGGATTTAGCTGCCACTCAAAGAGCTTGTATTGAAGCTTTACTCAGATGCACTTATTTCTTTGAGACTTAGTAACCACAGAAGTTTGTGGAGATCATTAAATGTGAAGTGATTTTTAACTTGGTTTAAATACATTGACACACTTGAGTGTATTTTGCAACTTTAAGGAAAATGGAGAAAGTGTTAAAAGTATGCACAAGAGTTCCGCAAAAGAAGCAAGACAATAAGGATACTTGCCAGTAATTCTGTTAGCAGAACTCATGATCTCCCTTTTCCAGCTTCTGCAAAAAGTCCAAAATGAAGTAAAAGGCCTTGGAAAATGGACTAAGAGCTTCTGTAACAAACCCTGCCAGATGGGTGTGTAACTGGAAAACTTCCAGTTCCTTTTGTTTCTTAACTGTTTGCATTTTGGTCTGTTTTCTGCAGCGTCCCAAAAGTGTCTGCTTTGCGTGGTCAGTATGTTGACAACCTGATATTTTGTCTCTGTTCTTTTCTGTTCAAGTACTTCTAATAGTATCTCCAGCTGACTTCACAAGCCTTAGTAGATTTCAGTTTATGCTGTGACTGATTGCGAATTGACAAGTGTCTGTCTTCTGGATTTAATTCCATTTATTAATTGAAGCTGTTGATTTAGAGCTCCTACCTTTATGCAGTAGAGTTGTCTCAAACTTCTGAAACTAAAAGGCCTAGTAGACATGGCATATTTTCAAGTAATCTTTAATACCAATAAATAAATACAAGTAAGGTGACAGTTACTGCAATACATATATCAATATCAGAGAGGAAAATTAACTTTCTGCCAAGAACATACTGCTGCCTCCCTCTAGCTGCAGTGCTAAGTAGAGTAAGATCATGAAACTCATCTTTATATACACTCAATGAAGTAGAACTGCTGGAAGTGTTGATTATATTGTGTCCCTTTGAGGTGCAGTCCCATGGCAGCTTAAGTAGATGAAAAACTGGACTAACACATTTCTCCTTGGTGCTGCTTTTAGTTTTCAGAATGTTATGTGATGAGGTAGGTGAGGGAGCTGGCCTGATTGCTAACACACCCCATTATTTATTTTTTTTTCTGATAAGCTTTCAGTTGAGTAAGTTCCCCAAGCTCAGCGTGCATTCCAGAGGACAGACCAAAAGCTGGACTGAGTTGAAATTGCCTAAAGGTGTGGTTTCATGTTGATCATGATCCTGTCTCATTGTGGGTTGCCTCATATCCTTTCCTCTTCCGGTAAGGGTGGCTAAGGAGTGTATTTCATATTGACTGTGCCAGCTGTTTGTGCTGTCAGCCTGATGGTTTTCAGAAAGTTTTTGTTTATGAGAAAGTTTGAAAACGGTGTTTGGATTTTGCTTTGCACTGGAACAAATATTTCAAGACATCTCATCAGCTGACAGTTTAAAGATTCTGCCACTCAAATTAAAATTTGTGACTTCATCTTTGCTGGTAAATGAAAGCATTCATAGATACCAGAGTTCAATTGCCTGTGCTGTTAGGTTCTTAACACTTCTGTCATGGTTTTGGCCCGGGCCAGCTAGTACGATCTTAGCAGCATTCCCAGTGACCACCCTAAAGGCAGCAACCTGAGGCTAGGAGAACTGAAGATGGATGTAAGCCATTCCAGGCCACTTGGTCCTTATGTAGAAGTGGTCCTAGGGCATGTTTAATCAATCAGCATTGCTTTACTGGTTTCCTACTTTAGATGTAACAAATCTTCTGCTTTGAAGAGTTTTGAAGCTTGCGCTGACAGCTGAAGATGTGCAGAGTTGCAGAGCTGTATCTATTCAGGGAGGTGGGTTAAAGATATTGCATCTGTGAATACAGAATTCCAGCTGTTATCCTAGCCTCCAAATTCAGTCTTTTTGGAGCCCTTAAACTGAATGAAGGGCACTCGGTAGCTATTGCAGGTCTTGGGCTTCAATAGTCCTGAAGCGAATAGTCTGCGAATATGTGCTGTCTGTTGAAAAGTAATCTTTCCAAAAAACATCTTGTAGAACTAGATTGCAAGTACAGTGTTTGTGCATCTTTTCCAGCATGGATCATCAGTGGCTTTGCATGTACATGTGAAAAGTCATGACCGATTATGATATAAAAATTTTAATTTCCATTTTAGTGCAAGCCCAACTGTAAGGCATAACTGAGAGATTACTTCTTAGTTTCTGTTTTCGTAAAATAAACAATATTTTTCAGTGATTCATTTCATCATAATGTAACTGCTCTGCATTGTTCCAGCATGTCTTTGTATCCAGGTATTTTTTGACAAATCTTAGTATTCCTCAAAGTGAAAGAGTGGTTACTGCACTTAAAATCAATGTGTGAGTAGGTGGTGGCTATTGTCACTGTTTTTGTACTGTCTCAAATGTTTCTTAATCCAAAATAATTCTCTTTGTCCTCTTTAAAAGTTGAAGAAGAGACTGATCAAGTGTTAACACTGTACAAATGCCAGTAGAGATCTATTTCTTGCCAGCTGTCAGTTATTTAGTTTGTATAAAGCTGCATATCTATTTCAATGGCAAGTATCAAAGACTTGCATCTGTGTAGCTTTCCTATTCACATCAGTAATTGTTGTAGGAAAAAAAGAATTCTATTTTTAGTATAAATGATAGTTATCTTACCATTTCATCACTTCAGCTTGAACAGTATTTGAAGTCTACGCTGAATCTTGCAGTTAGATTTTTGCATACTGAGTTATTTTAGTTAATTGGTACCAGGCCACTTGGAATACTGATTGAATTCTGTAAGTTATTTGAAATGAAACCATTTTTACCCGCACATAGGATACAAAAGGAATAGAAACATAAGACTAAATAAATCACCTGTTAAATATGCAAATGGTCGTTCCTACCGTTTTGGCTCTACTAACCTATGCCAGTCATCAAACTGTCTCTTGGACCACTGATTTAGCCAGTTGGACTTGATTAATTCATAAGCTTCTTGTATAATTTTCTTGGTTCAGTTATGGACTAGCAAGTGTGGGTTTTTCCCATCTGTTGTGATTCAAGAAACTTAGGTCATAGATTAATTTGTAGTCTGTTTTGTCAATAAAAATACTTGCCTGTGTTCCTAATATCTTGGTCAGTGTTCTTACTAAAAAATATGATGCTGTGCAAGATGCTTAAAATGTATAATCTCATTTCTAGTCATGGGTGCTAGTTCTTTTTCAAAAACTGCTACTGGAAGGAATAACTTTCTTCTAAACATGGAGTTGGGCACTATACTAGCTTGATGAATGTCTACACATAAATATACCAGAATTAAATGCAACACAGTGCTCCAGGTGTTTTATCTTGAAGTCACTTCTATCAACTATGAGGCTGGCTGTACCCATTTGTGAGTGATATATCTACTTGCAGATTTCAGCTGTAGATTCTAACACACTTCATAAAGAGGGAACAAATAGCATCATCATTTTATGGATAGTGGAACCAGAAGGATACAGTGACTTGCTAGTTTGGCAGCAGACTGTAGTTAGAGCTGATTTCTTGAATTCGTGAGCTGCTGGCTAGATGGTATTTACTCCTGCTGTGATCATTGGGGATTTAGATATGACTGTCTCTTAAGACAGGAACATCTATGATCCTTAATGTCAAATCCAAAGAAAGATTTAAAAACTCTTCCACAGTGATTGGATGTTAGATTGTACTACAGTAATTCTAAATTACTGTAGCAAAACAAAAGCAGCTTTTGGTACTGGAATCAAAGGTTGTTTGCCTTTAGAAATAGAGTTGGAGCATTCCTGTAGTTATGTAGAGAGTGTCAAGCAACAGTAAGGCCAAGGATATTCTTTCTGCTGTAAAACTGAATTGAATGAGAATGAAGTCATAGCTCTCCAGCCCACTTGGAGTTACCATCGACTAAGTCAAATGTAGACCTGCTTATCAGACCTGTTTAATCTGGTTTTGCAGCAATTATCAGCCTTCAGAATGTCAAGCGTTAAGAATTTTACTCAGATGAGTCATATCCGTTTTCTGTTGTAAGATGCAATAATGCAGTTACTTATGAGGCTGGGCAGTTGGTGCTGTCTTAGTGGCAGATGATGTGGTGGTGTGAGCAGTAGTAATTTTAAGTGTATAGTATTTTCTTCATTGTTTCATAGGAAACTTGAGTATGAAAATCCAGAAACTTAAGTATAAAGTAACTTTGTGTGCACACACACAGTTATTTTGTTAGAACAACTAGTATAAAGTTTTGTCCTCCTCAAAAAGACGTAGATCGCCTCCTCTCTTCCTTACTGATAGTCTCACTCTTACCTTGACATGCTTTAAGCATGAGGGGTAGCTATGTGATCTGTGGATCTGTGCTTAAATTGGCTGAAGCAGAGTCACATCTCAAATTTGGAAATTAATTTCACACTTGACCTATGCAAAAGGGAGATAAACTAAATATTAATAAAGCAGCCTGAATGAATCGGTGTCTGAGCTTAAAGCAGTTCTAATTCTAAGCAAGCTGCTCTGCCGGCAGTTCCAAACGTCCAGCAGTGATGCACTGTAAGTCAAGAAGCTGGATCAGAATCACAACTTGCAGGAAAAAATATTATTTTTATCTTCACATTGAATTTAGATTTTTGTAAGCCTAATGTTCTCAAAACTTTGGGTTTTCCAGTTTTTCCTATATGAGGACAAATTTACTTATGAGGAAAGGCTGTGGGAACTGGGGCTGTTTAGTCTAGAAAAGAGGAGATTGCAGGGGGATCTCATTAATATTTACAAATATCTAAATGGTGGATGTCAGGAGGTTGGGGCATCACTTTTTGCTGTTGTATCTAGTGACAGGACAAGGAACAATGGAAAGAAGCTGAAACACAAAAAGTTTCATTTAAACATAAGGAATAACTATTCTCCTATGAGGGTGATGGAGTTCTGGCACAGGCTGCCCAGGGAGGGTGTGGAGTCTTCTTGTCTGGAGGTCTTCAAAGNTTCTAATTCTAAGCAAGCTGCTCTGCCGGCAGTTCCAAACGTCCAGCAGTGATGCACTGTAAGTCAAGAAGCTGGATCAGAATCACAACTTGCAGGAAAAAATATTATTTTTATCTTCACATTGAATTTAGATTTTTGTAAGCCTAATGTTCTCAAAACTTTGGGTTTTCCAGTTTTTCCTATATGAGGACAAATTTACTTATGAGGAAAGGCTGTGGGAACTGGGGCTGTTTAGTCTAGAAAAGAGGAGATTGCAGGGGGATCTCATTAATATTTACAAATATCTAAATGGTGGATGTCAGGAGGTTGGGGCATCACTTTTTGCTGTTGTATCTAGTGACAGGACAAGGAACAATGGAAAGAAGCTGAAACACAAAAAGTTTCATTTAAACATAAGGAATAACTATTCTCCTATGAGGGTGATGGAGTTCTGGCACAGGCTGCCCAGGGAGGGTGTGGAGTCTTCTTGTCTGGAGGTCTTCAAAGCCCACTGGATGCATTCCTGTGTGACCTGATGTAGGTGGACCTGCATCTGCAGGGGGATTGCACTAGGTCCCTTCCAAACCTTACCACTCTGATTATATGATTATAAACAGATTATTTTGCTTTGTTCACAACTTTTGCTCGGGAACAGTTGAGAGATGAGGTTTACAAAAGGGCAGTTGTTCCAGACTTCCTTGTAGCTCACAATAATACTTGCATTGTAATCAAACTTGTACATTTGTAACTGTATACAAAGCTGCAACTTTGCTTCATTGTACTGGAGATAAACTCCTTATCCTTGTTAGCTTCTAACAAGTCCCTTTACATTTTTAAAAGGCTTTGAGACTTTTCTGTTGCAGAGCAAGATTACCCAAGTCCATGCTGTGGGATGCTTTGCAAAGCTGGACACCGATTCCAGCTAGATATTCTGTGAATTGTTGCAGTAAAACTACACAATAGTGCCTTGTGCCATGTTAGTGACATATATAAAGTTCTGATGGCAGTTTGGAGTATTCAGAAAATAAAAACAAAACAAAACAAGCTGTGGTCTCATCTTTAAACTTGAGGTTTATTTTCTGTATGAAGTAGATACTTTTATACAGTATGTTTGGCAGAGCCCAGGAGATCTATCAAATTAAGTTTAACCAGGTCTGTGGTGTTTACTCTGCACTTTCCCCATGTTGATTGAAGAAATTGATTTGTGTGGCTTTGTGCTGAAGGTGATAAAAATAATTCAGATTTTTTCCACCCTAAGTTGGATGGAGGGGTTGCACACAAAACTTCTACTTATGGCTTACAGATCAATAAGGTCTGAGCAGACCCTGGAAGGTTTGTGCCACCTGCTTTTAAGTCGTCTTTGACTTGTAAAGCCTTAGTAGTAGTGTGCATTGGATAAAATAACTGTAATTCCATAGCTTGCTTTTGTTGGTGAAAGAAAGTGATGGTGGTGGTTTCTTTTTAACTTTAATTTTTTTTATTTTCTTTTGAAAGGAAGAATTGGAAATGGATAAGGTGTGGGAGCAGAGACTGGCATGTCTTTCTGCTTTTCAGTGATTTATTTGAAGTGGATCATAATTAGGCTTTTTAAGGTGCAGATGAGTAGGAAAATATAGGTATCTTTTTAAATGTAAACAATGAATATTCAGGACATTGTACACAGACAATAAATCATAATAATGTGCTAGAGATGGTGAATTTATTGTTCTGCCTGTAGGGAAAGAACATGTTTTGCTACCTGGAAACCCCTGAGCTAAGAAGCAGATGATAAACTACTGTTTATATGGATTTATTTAGAGAAATACTGGTCAATGTAGTTGCTAAAAGCACTTTCAGTGCTTTTTCAAAATGAAAAGCACATGAATAGACAGAGATACAAAAGGCCTACATGCTGCTGGGCATGCTTATTTTCTGATATATTAGGATGCCTAACAAAGCTTAGAGCTATTGTGAATAAATTTTGGAAAACCTCATGGGAGTAATAAATAAATAAAAATATTAGAAGGTAATAAGAAAGAAATAGAGGGGAAAAAAATCTCAAAAAATCACTCACTGAATAAATCTGTGAGGTGTCATGTCTTTATTGCATGTATTTCCACTCATCTCCTTCCAAAAAACAGATTTGTAACTTGGTGGAAAATGCAGCCAAGGGATGGGAAAAAAGGACTATTGGAAGCGTTGTTTCCATCAGAATTTTTTCCATGCAGATTGAGACTGAATAGATATGGTTTCATCAGAACGAAAACAGGGAAAAGTGACATAATTTAAAATGAGGAATGGAAAGGAAAGAATGATTAAGGAGCAATTGATTCTTAATTTTTGGTCTTCCAGCTCTTACCTGCAAGCAACTTCAGAAGAAGCTAAAGGAAGCACTTTTCTGTACATAGTCCTTTTGATGACTGTTCAACTAAAATTTACAAAGGATGGGTTTGCTGAGAACTTTATACATGGCAGACGCATGGAATGGCTCAAGAGCTCTTCAAAGTGTTCAGTTTCCAGAAGCTTGAAGGGTGTACTAGGTGTCTCTGTAGTTGCTCTGTTTCTTTTCCCCGATAACAGCTTTTGGCAGTGGTAGAGATGAGATACTCGACTAGATGGACTTTGATCTTATTTAATGCTTCTGCTCTTAAGACCAAACTGCTGCAATTCCTTGGCAAAGGATGTGAATTTTCCAACTAATTTGCTAGACAAGCTAAATTGTAAATGTTTTGTAAAAGTAGATACTGATTGATGATGAACAAGGCTCACCTATCTAATGCAAGGTGGGGGTAAATTGTCAGCTAATATTAGCTGATTCGCAGGAGCACAATGGTTTACACTGGATTATGATTTGACATCAGTCTGATTAGGAAGACTGTTCATTACTGTAGCGCCAGACTGGCTTTGGGATGTACTATTTTCCATGCACTGTTGCACAGCCACCTGGATGACCTCCTTTATCACAGTTGAGTGCTAGTAGTTGTCCTGTCAGGATGCTTTTCTCTGGTAGTAGCTCTGCAGCTTTAATTTGTGAGTCACTTTCAGAGTGAAGCCAGGGAATTCAGTGTTTAAACCCATGGTTTTTTGAAGCATGAATTCCAGCAACCTGGAAGCAAGACCTGTAGAGCAGAACCAGAAGGAAGTGGTCTAGGGTCCACTTATATCTGAGAGGACCTCACTAGGATGTCGTGAGATCTCATAGATACTCGAGACAGTCTGAGTTCTGATGAAGTGAAGCTCAGCTTAGTTTCCTCTTAGTGACTAGGCTCTGTAATGGAGGAGAGATCGCTAGGGATCTTTATCACACACTGTCCAGTTTCTGACCACATTTTCCTCTTTATGGTTGAAGTGGTGCCTGTAGAAATGTTGTAGATGAGCAGTGAAAAAGGACCTGTGTTGATGCAGCTATTGTTAGTATAGAAGCTAATCATGGCTTTTTGAATGGCAATAAATCTCTGGATATTTTTCCCTGGACAATTTTCTGACAGAGGGAAGGAGGTTGTTTTCGAAAGTTCTTATCAGTAACTTAAAGCCTTTACACTTCAGTAGTGCCCTTTGTCTTAATTGAAAGAAAGGTGTGTTAATACATAGTACTTCTGAAAGCAACGTGCTTCATTATATGTCTTTAGAGTGTAACTATTTGTAGCTCGAACATGTGAGGAAGGTTTTGTAGAAGGTGCCTTTATGGATTTCTTTGGGTTGGGATGGGGGGATGGGGGTGAGTAGGCATTACGCAACCGTTACTTTCAGTGCTTTTGCACAAATTACATCAAAGATGATTCTGTGAGCATTTTCCATAGGATATCTTGTTTTACTCTTGTGCAACTCCCTTTCTGCGCTGAAATAGATTGCACTGTGATTGAGCATGGCCAGAGCAAATTTTCCATTTTGTCTTTTAATTTCACATAAACTTAAAAAGAGAGTTCTCTACCTATTTTCATCCGATACAGATATGAGCATTTTGATGTAAAGAACAAATAAAATGAGATCTCAAGCTGCTGGAGGTGTTTGTTGTCTGCTTTTTTATTGTAAATATTAATTTCTATGTTTGAAATCTCCTCCGCTATACAACCAAAATGTACTAAATCAGACCTGTGTACACAGACTGTTTGGAATGCCTGTGATGTAGATATTGGCATAAAAGCATTCCTGTTTAATTTGATTTAAGCATAATTAAGTTGTTAGGAATGCATTTTAAATGTGAAGAAAACTGACAAAGTTAGCATCCTAATCACATGAAGTCAGAAGCAGCAGTGTAGTATGATTTTTGCTAAATAAGAATAGTGTGGCTTGCAAATGCAAAAAGAGTGATGCAAATCACAGAAGAACATAGGACTGTCAGGGAGTCTATGTTGTCACTGATTCATTTTGAACTCCAGGAATGGATCCGATATTCATGTTCCTGCTCTGAGGAATCCAATCTACTGCTGGAAATTCCCAGTAGCCAGTGAACTTAAACCTTCTCTAAACTCTGTGTGGATACAATTGCCTTTAAAGATAGGCTATTTTTCTCCAAAATCTGTTCTAAATAACTTTTATTTTTGAAAGCAAATGTATTTTAGGAGATGACTAAAAAAAAACCCTACAAAGTTATTCTATCTTTTAAAGTAAATTTTTACGTAGTCTTGCCATTCTTTTACTGTTCTCAAACACAGGGAAATTTAATTGCTCTTCTGCTTGACAGCAATTTTTCATGCAGTGAGGAGTTAGCATATGACATGTCCAGCAATAATATATATTTTTTTCTCATAGATGAAACAACTCTATTATCTTCAGCTATTCCTTGCTACTCATGTGTCCTGGAGTTTCTTTGCATGTTCTGTTGCTTTCTTCTGAATACTTGCCAGTTAGACTTTCTTCCTTCAGTGATGCTACAGATTGTGCACAGCATTTCATTTGATACCTCCTGAATGCCACTTAGAGGAGGATAATGAAAAGAAAATATTTTTCTTCTTGTTTGTATGCTGTCCAGACGGTTTTACATCTTATTTAAACACCCTTAAGCATAGGGAATAATATGTTTACTCAGTGTTGTCAGTCGCACTTCAAAACAAGCTCCCCTCCTGTCCTTCAGGGTGCCTCCTGAACGGGTGCCATAGACACATTCTAGCTACCTTGATGGACTAGAATACAAGTTAGGAATGCAAGTATGACTGCGCACAGTTCCTTCTGATCTTATGTTGCTGTTTGACAGCAAATCATGGGTAAATACTCTCATCCTGTGTGGAAAGACTGTGTGGTTTTTACAGAACCTGGACTTTATCGTAAGGTTTATCAAGAGCAAACTGCAAAAGTAGCAGTGAGCAGTTTGAATTCCAGAGTCCTGGATACAGTCTTAAGTTTAAGTAGTACAGCATATATTCAGCTTAATAGTTATGATCAGATACTTTAGATGAGGCTTCTCATACCAGTTTTTTTTAACAGAATATGAATTGTTACATTTACTTTGCAGCAGAGCTACTAAAAATGTACTTCTTTCTGGATCAAGCCTAATGAATAAAGATTTGTCTGCTCTTAAAGAGATGATGGTGTTTCCCATGAGAAGACATGGCATGTGAGACTCCTGAGCCCTTAGGCATTTGATCTTCTCAGTGTCCTTCTGTTGCTGAGAAAACATTGGACAAAGCAATGAAAATGCTACAGTGTAAAGATTTCTGTAGTGACAGCCAGGGATGGTAGATATATTTTGACCTCTCTGGTTATGATGAGACTTGGTACCTGAAATTCTCAGATATTGTATTATTTTGAGATATATCTTCTTCTTAGAAATGTTTTCATTGGTCAAGAAAATATTTAACAAATGTGTTTGTTTACGTCTCTTAGAATACTCTTGCTTCCAGATTTTCAGAAGCCTGGGAACAGCCTCATTTTGTGCAGGCATTCCAGCTGCTCTTCATCATATTCTTGAAATACTGTGTATTTATTTCTCAGTCTGTGTTCACTGCTCGTGAATCTTCTGCATTTAAACCATTTTTGGTTTCATCAGATTGGGAAATGTTAACTTCCATTACATGGAAATAATGTTTTAAGAAATAAGTCTACATCCTCAGATTAGAAACACTTCTTGAGTTTTTTTCAACAGCTTAATGGCCGTGATTGTGGCCTTTGAAGAGAAGAAAGATCGACATACTCTGCCTCAGTCTGTCTTAGCCTTTCGGTTTGGCTTCATGTAGACCACATTTTTACTGGAACCTGTGTGAAAATGAGCAAACTTCTTAACAAGAAATTGAAAGGCGTAACTAAAAAGGGGAAAAGCTTTCAGATAGCATGAAGACGTCTTAGAATTGCTTCCACTAAATGCATGCTACTTATTAAAAGAAAATTTAAAGTAACCCACAAAAGGTGGCATTGCCAAGAGGATGAAATAATAGAATGATACCCTTTGAAAAGAGATATTTTTTTTTCATCCAGATGAAGAAACATTTTATTTTTCCATAGTTTGTTTTGTTTGGGTTTTTTCAGTGTAAGCCTTAGTAAGACAGTTTCCAAAAGAATTTGAGCAGTACTTTCTGAAGACAGATGACAGAAATAAGCCTTCTTTAATATTTCACCAACAGGAAGCAAGGTAGGAATCGCATGCAGTCAAGATGGAAAAGAAGTAACTGAGAAAGATGCAGCTTTTCTGCTGTGATCTTAAGAAAGGCTTTCTTTAAAAGGATAAAGCTAGGGATCTATCTCAGATTTAAATTGCCAGGAGAAGATATTTTAAAATAAGCTGATAAAATGAGCAGTAACAACTCGGGAGCTATGTGGTGATGACTCAAAAGTCCTTAAGGAGGTTTGACTGGAACAAGTGGAGCTATTAATTATGGTACGTGGCTTCTGATTTTGGTTGATGTTGACAGTGTAGGAAAGGGAGATGATAATGTAATATTGATAAGATAAATGGGATGAAGATGTAAAGGAAGAACAAATTGCACAGATACATGGATAAAATCTGGCAGTAGGGGAGAGCTGATGTGACTTTTTTGGTAGAGGAAATCACACTTTTTGTGAGTCTGTACTTAAGGATGATTCATTTAAGGCACTATATTGGTATGTCAAAAAGCTTTTGACAGGTTACCTTACCAAAAACTCTTTAAAAGAGACAAAATGAGTGGAGGTGACATCCCTTGAGACGAATGGGTTCTTAATGGAGTGGAACACAAGATCACGTACTATTAAGCAAAGTTGCCAGTAGGTGAGAAGATTGCTCCGTGCTTTCTTTTTGAATTGGACTTCTTTTAAAAGGGTAACTGGCTGATCTAGAAACTTCCTGATGGGAAACAGCATGGTTACAATGTTGCTGTTGTGCAGGCTAGTCAAAACTATGAAGGGTTGGATGTAAAGAATTGCAGAAAGTCTTACGGTACCAGGCAAATGGGCAGGTGAAAGACAGTGGCAGTGAGTGCCAACTAACATACATGAAGACAAGCAGTTCTAATTATTCACACAATATTAAGCACTAAATTAGATGTTGCTATTCAGCTTTCTAGGTAGCTCAAGAGTTTTCTGAAAATGTCTCTGGGTTGCTGACTGACATGGATCAATTTTTCTTTGCCCTATTTTTACAATCCCTCCAACAAGGACTGTCAGCTTCTGGCAAAGATACTGAGCTAAACAAAGCTTTGATCTGATCCCTCTAGCTGCTGTGATGAAACTCAAGAGTTGGCTTTTGAAGCTTGGAAGTGGATTTGCCTGGACATTCTTGTCACAGTGAGCTGCTCAAAGAAGTAAAAAATATAACCATGTTATAAATAAAAATAATCAGATTTTATTAGAATAAAAATTATTTACCTGATGTTTTCTCCAGCGAAGAAGGACTTTAGGAAAGAAATAAACGGAACAGAATAAACAGAAATGAAAAGTTTTTACAACTTCTTCCTGCCTGTCCTGTCCTCAAGGTGCATTATTCCCTGCTTTGGTTTTAATGAACTCTGCACCTCTGAAGCTGTAGCAAACTCTTTACAGTTCATTTAGGAAATCTTTCCATTGTTTCTGAGGCCTTGGCTATTGGCTTTTTAGGATTTTATTCTCTGAGCTCCTCTGTTGGCACACTGACGGTCCAACAAGTGCTTTGTTCTTGGGTGGTCTCAGTCACTTCTTCAGAGAATGAATAATCACTCATTCATCTTGTGCCTTAAAGACATAGCTTGAAAACATAAACCAAAATAATCCTGCAGATAGCAGCACGTCTGTCTTGTTTGGTGTTTTTTCTTTGTAGGATCTTATCTAGACCAAGGGAGTGCTTGGTCTTCATTTGGGAAGAAAAAAAAAATTGCAGTGATTTAGATCCTCTGGACAAAACTTGTAAATGTAGAAATACTGAGTTGTTACAGTTTGCCATGTTTTTCTTCAGTTTTTCTGCTCTGTGATTGTAGATTGTTTAAAAATATATTAACATTTAGTACAGGTCCTAATGCTTACTGGCCCCACAATCTGCTCAAGCCTTCAACTAAGCCTTATTATTAACTCTTTGAGCTTTGAGTATTTATTCTAATGTGAAGTTTGGAGTTGAGATAATGTTTAATATTGAGTGTTCTTGGCACTGAGAAGCCTGTTTCACTGGGATTGATACAGATGCTTTGAGCCTAAATGTATTTAAGTTATTTTTAAATAATTGTCCCTTTGTTTGCTTGTCATCTTTTATTCTTGCCTAATCCTGAGTTACTCCTACATGCATCAAGCTGATAGTAGAGTGTTTTGTTGGTTTTTTTTTTTTTCAGTTATTGGGGGTTGAAATCATATGATAACATCACAGTCCTTTGTCTTAAGCCAAGACAGTGGATTTTTATCTCAAGCTTCTTCTTTTCTTCTTCATCAGAAATCAGAAAGTATTTCTGATACTAGTAGTTGTTTGCAGATCACTGATACAGTTTAGATTTTACCATGTAGTTTGATGTGATGTACACCTCCCTTTTTCTAGTTGTCTTCTACTTGTGTGTATGTGTGTCTATCTTTTCTAACACCTGTATAAACTTTTTTTATGTTACCAATTAGTTGTTAGCTTCCACTGGTTTTTATTTCATTAAGTACCCTCTTCTGGGATGACAGAAGCAAGAAGTTCACATCCTTAAAGCATAGTGTACCCAACAAGGCCAGGATTTCACTCAGAGGCCTTTGGTCTAGAACACTCTGGTTGTAGAAAAAAAACAATCGGTTCTTTTCCTTGTCTGCTTGGTGAAGTCTTGCACTTGCTTTTGTGAGAGCAATCTGAGCCTATTAGCTACAAAAGTGTGCAGGAATCAATTCACATAGGTTTTTCTGAGAACTATGTCAGTGTATTGCAAGAGAGAGTGCAAGTTTTGTGATGCTCCTTCTTGATAGCAGAGGAAACACCACTGACAAGTTAAACATTTGGGAGGTGCTCCAGGATGTTGAGACTTGTGGGTTATGAACTTTCTTGTGATTTCTGGTTTAAATTTATACAGGGGCAGCTTATATTTGCTCTCGTGGTACACTGCCATCCTTCAACTTAAGCAGTTCTTTGTTCTTTACAAGAAAATAGGAACTATCAATAAAAAGAGAGAGTTGCTTTTTAAGTGGTTAGCTACTTTATTTTTGTTACTGAGCAGGTTCCCAGAGATGTAAATTGAGTCATATACAGAATCTGTCAGTATGGCTATGGATGCTTTAATTTTTTTATCTGTAGTTAGATGGATTGGGGCGTGTTTAATTTTTATTTTTCTGTTGTGTCTCAAGGAACTCTTCATCCTGTGATTATATCTGATGTTCTTGAACAAGTGGATGTTGCATCCATGTCTACTGTATGGAGGATAAAATTTCCTTACCCACTGCAACAATGTCATTCTCAATTTTAAACAAAAACAGGGAGGTGTTCTGTTGCATCCCTGCAGATATTTTGGTATCTAGTGTCTTCTTTGTATAGGATGAGTGATTGCATAGGTGGAGCATGAGATCATGCAACTGATCCCGCACACTAGCCTCACTGCTCCAAGCCAGTAAATAGACTTACTCGGTTGTCTCATTGGGTATTAACCACACTTGATAGATAAAAACATGTGGAGGAGTATCAGGACCATCCCTAACAATAACAGATAACGGTTCAAAGAGTTTATCTGAAGTGGAATCATACCTTTTGCTTATGAATATAGGTACAGAAGTCCACTTTGAAATTAAAGGGAAATTCATCTCAGTTTAGCTGTTTAGAGAGCAGTGGGCTTAATACCAGTGTGAAGTCAACATGGTACTGTTGTATTTAAAGGTAACCTATTGCTTTTTTTGGGTAAGTGTTAGGTACTCTAATTATTCCTTTGTGCTATGCAACATCCAGAAAGGGACACCCATGTAGTGGTTTTGTTTGGGCCAGGCTTTGGTAGTGAAGGGGCTACGGGGTGGCTTCTTTGAACAAAGATCTGCCAGAAGCTTCCCATGTAGCTGACAGGACTAATGCCAGTCAGTTTTGAGATGACCCTGCAGCTGACCCAGGCCTGGCCAATTAGTGACTGAGATAACGCCTCTGTGATTAACGTATTTGAGAAGGGGAAGAAACTGCTGCACAGTTGCTAAACTGCGGCAGCACCAAAGAGTGTGAATGTGAAAACAACATCTCTTCAGACACCAAGGTCATTGACGAAGGAAGGGGAGCAGGTGCCCAGGCACTG
>WBNH01007760.1:0-63950 GCA_013401255.1 Urocolius indicus | reverse complement strand
CTGGCCAAACCCAGGACATCTTCCAAAATCTTCATAAGAAGACTATATCAATTGAACAACTACGTGTGTCAAATCAACAATGAAAGAGGATGCCTTATCACACTATCTAGATTTACATTCACCTTTTTTTTTTTAGCTTGCAGCTATTTCTTTCTAATTTGAGTGAAACTTAAAAAAAATATTTTTAAAAAAGACTGTTCTAAATTAAACAGTTATAAAGTCTTGAGAGAAGTGGTTTCATGGTATAAAATACTCACCAGATCCTCCACGAGGAACAAAAATTTGCAGAAAATTGTGAAAGCTGTAAATGAAAAGCTGTAACATGGAATATAAGAAATGCTTACTGAGACAAACACTTCGGCACTTAAAAAAGACTGATGAGTACTACAACAGTTGGTAAGAATTCAGTCGTCTCATAGCTGATTAGTACCAAACTGCTGATAAGTTAGTAAATCTCTTCACTTGCAACAGAGCCTTTGAATTGGAATCTATTAGAGCATGTATTGGCAGAAGGGCTTGAGCAAGTGTCTTCAATAGAAATCTTACTGATATGTCATTTTCAGAGATACCTTCTCCATACTGTGGAATGAAAAGAGAATTTACCTCAAAATGGGCCTACTTCTTAATTTGGTATAGCCCCACTGTCATAAATTGTAAGAAAGAACAGGGAGTGGTATCACAATGAGTAAAAAAGATTGGAGACTTCATGATTTTTGTCCTCTAGTGCCTCACTAGAATTCTCTGCTGCAGGGATGAGCGTTTCATTAAATGCTTATAGAACAATGCCTGCTAAGGGAAAGACCTCCAGAGGTACGGGTGTCCAAAGGCTCCTTTTATTCCCTGTAACTCAGCAGCCCATTGCTCTAGATTTTTCTTGACACTTCTTACCTTGTGTGTGACCAATCTTCAGGCTGTTTTAGCATTCTTTTGTACCATTTGGGTCACTTTGCTACCTATCTCCAAGCCAAATAATAAGTAGACTCCTTCAGATTCTTGTTGATGTTCATCTATGGACGTTCAACAGAGCCTCACAGTTGCAACAGGTCAACAGAATCAGTGTCTATATTTGCATTCTCCTTTTGCATTGTATACCCAAGAGTAGTCTCATTACTTTATTTCTTTGCTCGTTCACACCCAACTTCTCTAATACAGCCATATGAAAACGATATATGTTGAGATTTAGGAACCAATAACATTTTCAGTGACTATTACAATTGATTTCACTGTTGTTTTAATGCTCCCAAATCTTCCCTTCTAACTTTGCCTTCCGAAATCTTTTGTAAAATAAATTACTTTCCTGGTTTAAATCTCCATGAATCTCTTATAAAATAGTAATATCTAGTTCTGCATAGAAAACTATCTAAAATCATCTCTCATGGTATGTTTACCAGGGCTTTAAGCCCATCATGTGTACCTGTGAGAACAGTACCAACGCACAAGCACAAGTATGAACAACAACAAAAATGCTATCATCTTCCATTTTTTAATGGTTTCGATTATTATGTAGGAAAGAATGAGGTGTATGAAAGCTGAAACAGTGAAACCCATTAGTGAAAACTGTTTTCAAAAACATAAAATAAATAATTGAACACACTGAGATTTTTTTTATGATCCACTTCGGTTATAAAAATTCCTGGTGTTGTTTCTAAGAGAAGTCAATAGAAAAAATGAGGGAGGATTGATTTTCAAATTGACTTTGTTTCGTTTCCCACTGCTTTGTATTTTTACTGGATATATTGCTCTCTGTCTTAAAAGGAAACTGGAATGGCAAGAGCATATATTAGTTAGGTAATTAAACTTGACATTTTGGAAGAAATTACTCTTAAAAACTTAAATTACTTGTTTCTACTATTACTTCTAAATGAAATATAGATCATTTTCCTCTTCAACTTGCAAAAATATTCTTGATTTCTCAATAAATGCTTCTTATATCTTGTCCAGAGTTCCTCCTTCCACACAATTATCCCACACCTTGCCTTTTGAAGTTAGTCACCCAGACTAGTCTTTGTTTACTTTTTGATATGGTTTGTTTTGTTTTAATTTACAATAGAACTATGCTTTTGCTTCAGTCCGTGAGAAAAGACATCTCCAGAACTGACCCATTCTATCCTCATCCAGGTGAGATGAACTACTTATCTCCTATATTGCCTCTAGTAGAGCCCTGGAAAACTTTGATTCCTAATATATGTTTTCCAGAGTAGCTAAGCTGCATGCTTGACTTTTAGGCATATTAACATAGATAATATTGGTTTTTAAACTGGAACAGGAAGAAGTTCACCTTCGTTCTAATGTAATGGCAATGTCTCTCCCCAGCTGTAACTTGAATGTAATTATAACATTTCTTCTGGTACTGACTGTACATTTCACCTTAAAAGTTGATTTTCTTGCATATTCATCTTAACCTATTAAACCTTCTGTACTGAAAACTCCTTTCTTTCTTGTACAATAAGCAGTACAGCTGGGCACAGCATAATAAAAAGTAATATCTTCAAAGGGGTTTTTCTATATTACTATCAAAAGTGCAAATGATAAAATGGCATTCTACAGCTCTGAGGAAGCTCAGAATAATTACTCTTGTCTTCCCACAAGAATTTAAATAACATCATCAGTATTATTTATAAGACCTAATGACAAGATTTTTGAATCTCAATTCTCCTGTCTTGCCACCAGACTAAAATGCTCCTCATAGACTGTTTTTCAGAAATAGACACAGTCACATCCTATCATTTTCACAGGAAATTCTGGCAAAATGTTTAAAATACAACTTTTTAATCCATTAAGGAATCATTTATCTAATTGTGTGTTTAAAAAACCACATGTGTCTTCAGAAAAGAAAAAAATGAAACAAGAGTCTTTAGGCACTGAAATGCTTGTCTGGTGCTCCTTTTAACTAAAGCCTGTAGTGCAATATCTGTCTGACAGCTGTTCATGGTCAGAGTTTATTCAACAATTGGAAAGCTGTCACAGCAAACGTGAGCTCCCATGACTTAAAGAAGAAGGAGTCATTTTTTTTCTGCAAAGGGCACCAATGGAAAGCCTGTACAAGAGGTTGGTTTGTTTCTATCATTATTAGTTTGGCACCAATACTGCCGTGGATTTTCCACTGTAAGGT
Organism: Urocolius indicus; assembly: GCA_013401255.1. Lineage (NCBI taxonomy): Eukaryota > Metazoa > Chordata > Aves > Coliiformes > Coliidae > Urocolius > Urocolius indicus. Next base: position 60,838 of record WBNH01007760.1, on the reverse strand, counting down.
GATTACATTTTGAAGTACAATTTATTTTATCCTCCTTCTCCCATACACAGGCTTTCCCCATATCAAGCAATGACTAGACAAAAGGAGTGCACATATGCCTTTCCACAGCAACTTCTAAGTGATCCGAATGATGAAGGGGACTGTCTGATTAAAGACAGACAGACACAAGTCATTTACTAGGGAATTAGAAGGTACAAACCTGCTGCTGTTTCCTGGGCTGTTATCAAATTGATGAAGAAACAGACAGAACACTACAGAGCCAGCCATCCATCCACATTACACTATTAGCTAGCCTAGCATAGCAGCTGTGTTGACAGCATGGAAAACTTTTTTACTTTTTGTGCTTTTTTTCCTTCTTTTTCTAAGATAATTACATGTCCTATTTCCGAGAATTTTCATGAGTAAATCCTTAGTCCTGTTCCAAGTAGAACTTGGAGCAGGTGATAGATTAAGAAAGTTTTCAGTTTATTAAAACCTATTTTTTTGTTAAAGCTATATACCAAACAATAGTTGCAGAACAGACCACTGCTCAGTTACAAGGGTAAAAGCAACTGTGAGATCTAGATGTGGACAGGCTGTCTATAAACTGTTTCCTGCTGAAACTGATGCATTACTTTTTTGCTGACTTCAAGGAGAGTAGATTCATGTAACTATTTGTCATAGCTCACACTAATTTAAGGTCCATTAGCTGACTTCTGCTTGAATCCACATAGAACTTAACTCTGCCAATTGAAGTCACTTGGTATGTTGGATATCCACATCCAGCTCTCCTCAGCTAAGATTACATTTCACTCAAGTTTCTGAGTAGTACTTGCATACAAAAATAACAGCAATTAATTAAAGCTGTAAGTAGCAAGAGGAGGAACTTTTTTAAAATAGGTTAATATTTCTCAGATTATCAAAAGGGAAAAAAATACACAACAGATTGCTCCTAATTCAATAGAAAAGTGGTGCTTGAAAAATGAAGCTAAGTAAGATTAGATACAGAAACAGTGAGAAAGAAAGCCTTGCTGCATTTTTTCAAGCTAACTTGATTCTATTTTCTTGCTCTGGAAAACCTCACTTTCAGGATATTTTTTTAGATTTGTTGTCAGTGAAGGAGGGGGAAAAAGGCTACAGGATTATCGTAGAAGTAGGATTCTCACCCATTCTTTGTCCCTCCTGGCAACCCTAAAGGGTCAACAGAAACTGTTATTGTAATTTGTAGAAGGCACGTGAAAGAACATATGTTACAATTGGATTACTAACATTCTACACAGGCATTACCCATGTTGCTGCATTTATAACTCCTACTGCAAAGCTACTGAGTTTAGTATCGCTATATATTTTGATGACCTATTAAGTTGACAGTACACGTATTTCAGGTATGTGGGTGGATGGATAGATTTATAGAGAACCAGACTTTGGAAGGAGTAATAACGGCAGACTATGTGAAATAATAAACAAATTGTTACAGTGTGCTAAAATCTCACTGATTCTAAGTCAGGGAAAGAAAAGGATTGGATATGGAGAGCTGATGTAAAGATCACTAAAAAACAATGGTTATCAGATCAAGCTCTTGAATTTCCACTGTATGGCCAGCGAATGGATAGAAGAGGTTTATACAATTTAGAAATTAAAATAAAATAGTCCATACAAGCGTTTGCGAATTTTCCAGATCTTATAATAGTCCAATTAGACGTCACAGAGCGGAGGAGATTTAAATTCAGCAACCAGAGACATGCTTACCTCATTCTGTAACTTCTATGGTTATGAAATCTTCAGGGTGGTGTTTTCCTGCTGTTTGGAAATTTGCTATTGGACTATGTGAAGGTATTAGAACTCACAACTGTAGTATAAATACTCTATATAGTAAATAGTAATTTGTGAGGAATTTAAGGATTCAGAAATTTAAGTGAAAAGAGGCATGTGCTGCAAGTGTTGGAAGATCCCACTTTATTCCAATGCAATAATGATATAAGCACATACATCCCCTGCCAGCTATCTATTGAAAAATATATCACGCAATTTTGTATAAATGTTCAAAAGAACTTCTGTATACTAAAAGCAAAGCACAGATTAATTCATGACATTTAGCTACTGTCTTATCTGCCCAAATGTGACAAGCTGTTGGCCATGTAGTCTGCAAGGACTTTCCAGATATAAGACAGCCCCAATAGCCAAGACCAGAAGGACTCTCTAGCCCTTTCCTGCTTTCAAAATCCTTACTTGGAATAGTTATTTTACATAATTCCTGTGTCATTATCTGTCATTCCATAGAAAAAGTCAAATGTAGACAGAAAACTCTCCTTCTCCATACATAGTTCTTGTCCATTATAGCCTTCACAGGACAAGCATGCAAGAGCACTCACTAATTACTGCTTTATCAACTGCTCTATCAAGGAATCCCTCTGTATCACAGATAAATGGGGAACTAGAAATGCAGTGATGCAGTATTGATGCAGACAGGAGGAGAAGGAACAGCCCCCTGATTTGGCCAGCAACTCAGTAGATTTAAGTTCCACCACTGATTTCTACGACAAAGTCAATGGCCCACATTAAGTGAAGGGCAGACCTATCACACCCCAGTGGCTGCCTAAGTACTAATAAATGGTTTGCTTCTTAATATATAAGTCCCAGCGGAAGGTTCCATGATGAAAACAGCCAATAGTGAATGGCATTTTGAGCTGCTCAGTGTTTGTCCCAGTGCCTCCGAAAGCAGAAACTTTTCTCCATCCTCACACAGAACATCTAGGCCCAACGCTTTTTACCTCATCATTTCTTTTGTAAGCCATAAAGCACAGCTTGAATGGCTATTTCTCTCACACATTTCAACAAAACCTTGCCTAAATATCTCCACCAGAAGGCTTCAAGGATAGATCTGGGAACATTACTCTCTGAGCCATAAGTTGGATCCACTCACTGCTGCTCACTGCCATTGAAATACTCTTCTTCTCATGTCTGAGTATAGTTCTTTATGTATAACTGCACTTTCCACTTCAACAAGTATGCGGTAGATTCTTCAAAGCATCCAAATGTCAAAAGGACTTACCAAGTAATTTCTTATATATGATGTTCACTGCCAAAAGCCAGGATCAGGGTACAGTCAGATTATTTTATAGGCTTGTTCAATACAAACCAAGTAGCTAACAGGTGTTTAGCCACACATGTTCATAATTACAGCTTCTGCTTCCAAAATATTTCTCTTCACTTTGCCAAAATTGTTCTCTTGGAGTCTAAAGCTTCCTACCAAATAACATGAATAATACCCTTATTTTGGAAATAACTGTAACACAAAACATCATTTAATAATTTAAACTCAAGCTTTAACGTAAGCCTGACATAGAATCAACTGCAAAATTACTGTAAGGTGTAAAAAAAACTCCTTAAAAATTGTTATGCTTTAATTAAAAAATATTATAGTTCTAAACCAGTTTAACAGATATAAGACATAATAAATATTCAGCCTAAATGACTGTCAACAATTCTCAGATGTTTAATTCAAACCTTTTACAATCAGATGTTCATCTAATACATTTTATTTCTTAGCATTGAAAAAAACTCCAAAACTTAAAATCTAGTTACTGTTTCTCCAACTGAGAAATAGAAGTTCAAAATGAAGAATCCCTGATTTGTTTCTAGATGATGTTTTCTAGATGAAAAACAATCATTTTGTTTAAAATTCTAACATATGACTCAGCATATAGATGCCACTGGAGAGACTTGAGTGTATTTGCCCCACTGAGTGCTCTCAAAATAGCACATAAATTGCCTCTCATTCTCTCTTTGCATCACCTTTTATAACTAGCACTTAAACAATGTCCACTATCTGGACTAAGTTCATTAGTACAAACACAGACACTCACTGGAATCATACATTCAATTTGGTAAAAAACAGACTGGGCCTGAATCTCACATCACGAGCGTTGTTTCCATACTGTAGCAATAGAACCTGGATTAGAAGCTGGTCCCAATGCAAAGGAATAGTTAAACACTGATATTTTTTTATATTTTACACTAAATGCTGAGTTTATCAGTGGTATAATGCCTCTGGAGAATAAAAAAGTGAGTCTCAAACAATATTGAAAAATAAATCTCAGTATAATGGAGCTTTACAAAGTGCTTACCTTCACAATTTTGCTAAGGCATTTAGGCAAAAAAAAAATTTTATCAGTTGTGTTTAACATATCACAGTCTAATTTATACTGAAATTACCCTTTCCCCAAACTAATAGGCATTACATTTTAGCCTCAGGAAAAAAAAAAAGGTATAAATTAAACTATTGCATATAGGATACCAGTACTGAAGAGATTAAAGGAGGAAAAAAGGGTTTCATATAAACCAGGAACATACTCGGAAATAAACTTACGCAGATTTATCCACACATATGTGTACTAGTCCATCACAGTGAGACTTTCACCTGAGCCACACAATTTGTGCCGTAACGATTGCAGCATCTTGTTTTCATGTATCTAAAATGCAGAAGCTACACATATGGACTAGACTAGTGTGCCCTCCGTACTGTATAAACTATACAGGCTACCACAATAAGACACATACATTTATCTCCTTAAAGGACCAATTAGTTTGATCTGCTGTTTGCAGTAGCACATTTAGCACTTTTTTTTTTAGTAATATACATGAAGAAACTATAGTATCTAGGTATAACTGTGTGAAAATAGAGACTACATAACATCTACATAATGCAGCAGCATATCACTGTACCACGTGACAGTACGATCACATTGAATTCAAAGCCTATCTCAGCCTGACAAAGAAATACAGGATCAGATCTTAGAAAAAAAACCTTATTAATTAATAATTAAGCATAAGACATACAGTAATTCAGATTAAAACTTGAGCTTTCATTTTTTTAGATTATCTACCATTGCAAGTATACTGAGTAACTTTTTTTTGTTAAGGCTGTTCAACATTGAATGTCTATACTTAACAGGAATGTCAAGATAATCTTTCAGAGAAATACCCACATGTCCATCTCATTTTGTCGCCAACTACACTTCTGAGGAAGTGAACAGCAAAATTTCCCTTGAGTTTAGCAACATATGGATATGTTCTTAAGTTAATGTATATCACCTGTATTAAAAATCAGGTGACTTTGAGTTTGTTTGGTTTTTTTTCTTAAGTAAGAAAAATGGCTATTAAAGTACTTAACCTCTCAAATAATGTATTAGGTAAGTGCAACCAAAGCAGCAACATTCCATCAGCAGGAAGCTCAGTTTCTCACTTCCCTATCTTGATGTCTGATTATCTGATGTGGGTTTTGGTTGTAGCAGCGGAATTCCAACACAGAGGACTGACACTAGTACCAACAAATCACTGAAATACCCTATGCCAGACGCTTTGCTGCTGCAAGGTTCACGAGCAGGTGAGTAATTCCCGTTATGCAAGTGGCACCGGTGATGTAATTTAAGTACACAGCCTAACTGGGAGTCTGCACTCAGATCATGCACAGCAAGTCTACCTTTTCTGAGCTTGCCAATTGCCTAACTGTAAAAACTGAATGTAAAAATAGTGGGGTGTTTAAAGCTAGGCAGGTGTTTATGTATTCTGGAAGAAAGGACTTCATTGTACTTTATTGTAAGGGAGAACCTTATAACTCCATATGAAACTATTAATACTATTAAAAATCTATGTCATTTATAATGGCCATTTAATATAAAACTAATTTTGAAAATATTCTGTGATAATTCAAGCACTGAAAAAAGCAACAAAGGTTGACAAAAAAATTGTATGGTCTTTTTTACACAACTGTGGGCTGTTCCCTACCATGCTTATAACTTCCTCTCAAATGCAGTTTTCTGTGATGTTGATCCCTCTTGTTTAACAATGACAAGCATTCATAAATAAAACATCTATTATATCAGATAGCGGAATGCCACCTTCTGATAAACCCATGCAGAAAAGAAATAAAAAACCCCTGCAACTGTACTCCATCAATGTAATGCTGCTCATCTTCTAATTTATATTTTTTCAAATTATGTTATTATTTCATATTTTTATTGCATAGTGTATTCATAAGAATATTATTTAAAAGCTACACATCCAAATTAGTCATCTGTTTCATTTGCAAACATATTCTTCTTTTCAATATCCGACTTCCAATGAGCAAAGTTGTCACCTCCCTAACATGCCATTGCTGTGGCATATGTAGCAATAGCATTTATAGTAATAAAGAGACTTTATTTTTTTTGGAAAGACCTTTTATAGCTACATCTACCTAAAGACAGCCACTATCTGCATTCAGTGCTGCCACTTAAAAAGTAAAATATCAAGGCAAAGGACGCAAAAGATGCAAAGCAGATATTATTGTACAAGGAAAAGACTGGCACAGAATATTAAGTTTCTACAGAAATTAACATCAAAATTAGCATAGCCACGTTGTCTTTAAATTCTTTCCATTTTACAAAGTCGTGTTGAATTACACTGAGTTTGCTGCAAGGCGCAGCTGGCATGTTCTGGTTCCTGAGATACAAATGCATATTAATGGCTATTTGAAAAGGATAATAGTATATGAGAAAATAATCAGTGCATTCTTTTCCTTCTGTTCAAGAGGTTATCAATCTGTTCCCACAAACACTGCAGTTTTCTGTCTTGAAAATGGTTTTGAAAACTGTCCATTGCAATTTGAGGTCCACATCCATGAACCCTCTGTAAGTTAGCAAGTGTACAGGAAATCAAGGTTCCTGATCAGAGGATGAGGACAGTGTCTGAAAAGACTAGTGCACATGGACCTTAAGTGTATTAAAATCATAGCTAAGTTTCTCCAGTGTGTTAGAGTCTAACCGTATATCAGAAGTGCTAGCCTACTGTAAACTACCAGGAAAAAAAACAATGATGCAATTACTCTGTAAAGAATCAGCAGCAACCAAAGCCATATTTCAATCTTCCACTTCACAAAATTAACCTTTTGAAATGGCTAGTGTCAGGCTTCATTCACGGGCCAATTCAGTCATGAACAGCTATGCAGGTTTTATATTTCTGTCTCAGTCCTGCGACAGTGATATACGGTGTTTTTCTTAAATCTGCAGAAACTGGAGATTGAAGGATGATGCTAAATGTCATTATTGGAGTGACACAAGTCTCAGCTTCATTCTTTAAAAGAAAAAGAATTCTTACAGCAGGGTCACGAATTCCTTACATAAACCTTAGGAAAATAAGAGTACGTGCTCAGAACGTTTGGGTTTCACTTTGGAAAGCCTGTTTGATGAGACTGCAAGTATGTGATTCAGAAAGCTCAGACACAGAAATGGTTTCAAACTGCGCATGCAGGGCCAAAGGGTTGTAAGGGTCAGTTCACAGAAAAGCTGAAAAAGAATGACATTAAATGTAATTCAGCTTTAAAACAATGCCTTCTCAAAGAGGCTGCTTCTTCTTTGTCAGGCTAGAGTAAATGCTCTAAGGTCAGGAGGCTACAATGCTTGTCAGTGCATTCAATGCACATTAAAAAGACAGGCTATTAAGAAAGAGTTTCTGACATTTTCTTGGGAGCCAACCCTCCCCTCTTACACTTGTCCCCTTCCTCAATTTCAACACTTTCTCTAATTAAGCAATACAATGCAATATAATTGATGTGGTAGTTATTACCAGGAATTAGCCATTCTCCTATCAAATCAGACTGTACAGAAAGGGCTGTGTTTGAAATGGGCAAACTTAATTACCCAATGGTCCCCATGAGGGATGTACAAATAGATCAAGACATCACACACGCACAACTGATCTCAGCTCTGACACAAGCTTTTTGTCACACCCTCATCCATCTTTGCTTACCAGGGTTAATGGTGGCTGGAGTCTACACCAGACAATTTAATAAATAAGAACATTGGTTGGGTTTCAAATGAAGCACACCAGAATGCAGGATTTAGTGACATTTTGATTAAAGGTCCATACATAACAAAGGCTTTTTATGAGGCAGCTGCTTAAAAGACAATCTATTTGAGTAAAAACAGAAGGCAGGGTGGCTGATATCCCTTGGCAATTTACTGTGAAGCATTTGTTTGCTTCACAACGATTTGATTCACAATCATTGCACTTGCATGGTTGGTTGACTAAATCAGTGTCTCTAGCAGTCATTACAGTGATGAAAGGAAAAAAAAAAAGTCGATTGATAAGGTAATGTTCCTCTGTGTTATGCAAAATAGACTTATCTCATGAATACATTCCATTTCCTTTTCCACCACCTCATTCTATGTTTACATTTCCCAGTATGAAGTTTTGTGTTTTTCAGTTACAGAGGCATAAATAGTATTTATTTAAGAAAAGTATTAATCCAGAGCAATTTTTGATAGTTGTTCTGAAGGGAGTTCACCACCAACAGTTTAATAAACAACTTCAGATTCACTGATATTGATCTAGGAAAGGATTGATTGAGGGATTGAAGGTTATTAAAATAGAGACAACAGTAATTTGCATCTGATCATGTAAAGAACACAAGCCATTGTCTGTGTCAGGCTGTCTCTATGCTGTGATCTCCACTGAGACAAGTAAAGGGATGCCTTGGTTTCAACTTGACCTGTGAGAAGGAACTAAAAAGTATTTCAAAAACATAGATATGAAGTATTCAGGCAACATAAAATAGATGAATGGGAAAGAGACTGTCAGGGAGGGAAAACGTCAACTCTGAAGAGTCATGCTGCATTTATTGAGGCCTGGATGGGTGTCAGTAAGCAGAAGAGAGTAATAACTGTTAGGAACAGAAAGTGGCGATGAGGAGATAGCTCTTACACTGCAAAAAGCAGAGTCTAAACAATTGATTTGCTTAATTTAGATAAATCTCCGTGTATGAGAGCATTTCGATTTTTTAGGACAATCTTACTTTATTTTTAAAATGCTATCCTAGGCAGTTTCCAATCTGCTCGGTGAAAAGGCTGCTGATATCTTTAGAGAAAGACGAAGGAGCCTTTTAAACTAGGTGAAGTTCCTACATTTCTCTTCATTGTCATGACTGTAACACAATTTTGCTGTGACAACATACCAGATGCCAAGGATACATTGAACGCCTTGACAGCTCTGAATATGTAACATTCCCTAGATGGAAGAGAAAGCAAAAACTTCAGCACAACTGTGTTCTCGTGTTCACTATAAAGATAGTTCTGAAATAGTAGAGCCATGCCTTTGCCAGACACTCATTCACTAAGTGTCACAATCTGTACAATTTTCTTCTTCATAAGCACATTTGGCTTGATTTTCTTCTTATTTTTGTCTGCACCTGACATGTTAGGCTAGTAGTTTCCGTATCAAAGTTCTTTCTTGCCTGTTCAATTGGATGCGTGTCAAAATAAACTGCACTGTATGGTAAGGTGCATGCTGTTTCCTTATTTCAAAATACTCTCACACAAAGGAATTACTAATGAACTAGTAGTATCTGAAACATCTTACACAATACATATAAGTAAAATAAAATTGCTTGCAACAACCACTAATCCATTATCAGATTTTTGGCAAAGATTCTACTCAGACTACACAGACTAAGGGTCAGTGTCTTCTCCACATAAGGATCATGTATTATGCTGCAATCACAAAGCCAGCTTTATATATCATACCCAACGTCCCACTACCCATCTCTTACATACCAGTTACTAATTAATACTTCAGAGGTGCACTGGAAGGTCCTAGATATTTTTCTCTGTGTATTACAGGCATTAAATTAGATGAATATAGTAAATGGGATCCAAACAGGATCAGATTTTTAAGTGTGATTTGAGTGATCACAACTTGATCAATGTCCTTGGAGCAATCTCCGTCTGTCAAGAAGTAAGTTTCACTGAGCTGAATCTTTTATAATAAAAATAGTCATACCTCCCTCCCTCAGCCCTCTGCACTAATATCTTGTTTATTCAACAGGCTGTTGAAGGGCTATATTCAACCATCATAAATCGGGATTCATATTAAAGAGCCAGGTTTGAAAGGTATTTATGTGTAAATGTAATATTCAGAATAATTTTGTTTTACCTTGGCTTTATCTGAGTTATTTGAGAGAGCTTACAATTGATCGTTAAGTATTAGCCCAGCTTCAGGAGGTAAGGCAACAACCCCCTTCACTGATTTTATTGCTGTATACAAGTTAAGCTGCAGTAACAGGCAGGTACTTTATGGGCTGACAGGAAAGTGTATTTATTTGGCAGTAATTATGAGTGGTATGTTTGACTCATACACCTTTAGTGTTCTGTAACATGATTAACTCTGTAGAACTATATCCTTACTGTAACATCACACAGTGTCGGTGCTTGGGAGTAAGTCCCTGAATGTTTTCTTAGTTCAAGGCTGAGATATTTTTCAATGCCTAAAGGTTTTCTATACTGAACTTCCATTCCATTAATGACAATCTGAGGGATATTTGTGTGATCTGCTTTAGGCTTTCTAAATTGTCTCTTTGGAAGTTTCTGCCTCTTTACCATTGACTGCATGGGGGTGCGTTGTGGTTTTGCAAGGAGCTGCTTTTGCTTGGTAACACGAGGATGGGGCTGCAGTGCAGACCCAGTAAAGAGTTCTTGGACCCAGATCTTGGGTTCAGATCCACCTCCGGCCCAGCTGCACCAATCTGGTGCCTCTGCCATCACTATTTAAGGATGGGAATTTGAAGTGCTTGTGAGGAGGTGTAAGAGTGGTACAAGATGAAGGTGACCACGTGAACCCCACAGTCAGAGAAGGAGGAAGGAAGAGCATCAGACTGTAGACCCCTTTGCAACCCGTGGTGAGAACGAAGGCTGTAGCCCTGCAACCTATGGAGGGCAATGGCAGGACTGAGAGCTATCAGCAGCTCCAGGTGAGTGCACTTCGATGGTCAGGAGACTCTGAGGAGGTGGCCATGGCACAGGCCATGCTGGAGAGCCTGCGGGCTGCAGAGCAGACCCACACAAGAGGCAGACAGGAGCTGCAGCCTTTGGGATGAATGCACAACAAAGCTGCCTGTGCAGGGCTGCCATGTGTGGGAGGTACCCCATGGAGGAGCAGGGAGGACCAGGGAGGAGCCCATCTGCCCTGAGGAGAGACAAACAGCAGAAACCATCAGGAATAGACGACTGAAACCTCCATTCCCTGCCCCCCTGAGCCGTTCAGTGGGGAAGGAGATAAAGACACCTGGATCGAGGCTGAGCCCAGGAAGAGGGGAGGGGTGGGGGGAAGATGGTCTTAAAGGGCTAATTGTGCTCTTCATCATTGTACCACTCTGTGTTGTTTTGTGTTGATTATGTTTCAGGATTTTATGGTTACGTTTTGACTGGTGGTGGATTAAATTCTTTTCTGTTTTCTTCCCCAAGCTGAGCAGCCTGGTCTGTTTTATCTGGGACCATAAGTAGCAATTAAGCCTCTCCTTTAGGAATCCTCAAGTCTGTGGTACTTGAGTCTAATTGTGGTCTTTTGTCCTTGGATGGGCTTAAACCAGGAGAGGATGTGAAGTGCCTGAATTGTGCTTTCAGAGCTACACCTAAGGATTGTATCATGGAGTAAATAGTGCAGGAGTTTTCACAAGTGTCTAAACCCCCACAATCATATCTCATTCTTTCACTAAATTGTCAACTTGCCGCCTTAAATTCAAGTGAGAGTTTGAGAATGGGCCAGTCTGACAGATCAACAATCACCTGATCTGAGCAGATATAGAAAAGGTAAACAGAGACACAGACAACTGACCACCTCCCATTTGCAGAATTAGCATGTCCTTGTTTCTGCTAGCAATCATGATTACTGAAGGTTATCTGGAATGCATTCTGAGATCAACTGATGTTTAAAAGGCCTTTAGTGCACAAAAAAAGTAGCACAATCAAAATTTGATCCATTTATAGCCCGTTCTAAGCATGTCACTGAAACATAATATCTTTTCATTTAAAATACTAGAGTATAGTGCTGTGTGAGATCTGTTGCCCACAGTACAACTGATGATACTTTAGATAAGAAGGATGAGATAGCTTTCAGTCCTCCAAAGGTAACAGACCACTTTAATCAAAGTTAGAATGTGTGTTTAATATTTAATCAACTTAATACTTTGATTTATGAAGGCTACTGTATATCCCCCAAGGTAGAGAGCACTTTCACAGAGGGGTATTTGGGGAGAAAAATGTTGGTATTTCTACTCAAGTTAAACTTTGAATTGTGTATAAATCTTTTGTAGTTTTTCTGTTTCACTGAATACTTTCACACTGCAAACACCAAGTCAGACACTTCTAAACCATGGTTTACGATAAGCTTCTCCTCATTTCCAGTCCAAAACCAGCACTAGTGTCAGACACAGAAGAGTTATTAATGCATGCATAATGCAGGTCTATTGCCATGTCAACTTTGTAGAACACCTTTGTTGAGATATTTAAAAGCAGGAAATAAAAAACAAAAGGGAGGCAAAACAATGATGTGCCATGAGAAGATTAAACACAAAGAGTAATAGATTCATGCACAAAAGTTATAAAATTCTTAACAATGGTGTCAGATTCGGATATCTACATCCTAAAATGATAGCATTAGCTGAGATGAAAAGTCAATCCATATATACTTTAATACCACAAGGGTTTCCTCTATATACACTCTCTACCTATTGTCTGCAACATAATGAGTTTTTGAAAATGTGTATCAAAATTTATTGTAAAACTATCTGATGGCTATTAGTTTTCCCATACAAGTAGGGTATTGGCAGCTCAGTTAACATGCTCTTGACAGCTGCTGAATATAGATGAATAAAGTAGCATGTTCTGTACTAGTAAGCTGTAAAACCTGTTGCTGTTCACTGTTATGATAAGATTGCAGTAAGCTCTCTTCTCCACTTCTGATGGGATACTTTGAAATTACCTCTTGCTCCACCTACAATCGTATAACCCTTAGAAAGTGCACATTTACTGCCTTGACTTTTGACTTTTACCATTTTCTTTCAAATGCCAATTCAAAAGAGGAGGCACATCATAACTCACACAGTCCACTGCTAGTGGTCTTGGGGAGGGAGAGTGGGAAGATTGATTTTGTTCCCACAAGAAAAAAATAAGTGACCTATGAAATGTGAAGCTGACCTTTTATTTGTTATCAGTCATTTGGACAAGTAAAAGGGAACACCCTCTTTGTTATGCTTATTGGCCTTTTGTCAACACTACATGCTCCAAATTGGTATTTCCTGAAAGGATAAATGAATTACAAGTGACCTGCCAAATCATAAAGGAAATCAAGGCAGAATCATGAAAAGAAACATCATCTTTGTCATGAGTTCACTAGGCTTGTTGGCAAGAAAGTGTGAGCAGAAAAGAGCTTAGCCCTGCAAATCTGTAACCTCTCCAAACCCCTAACACTCAGAAAGCAGAAAGCAAAACCGTCCAGAGCAGTTGCATCTCTCCACATCCACTCAATTTCTCAGCACTTGCTTGATCCAGTAGAGTAAGTATCTCAGTCTGCATTACTTTACACTACATTTAGGCTAAAATTCCAAAAGAATAGCCCACAAAGAGCTTTTTATGTGGCTATAGTTAAGTGATAAGCCATTATTGCTTTCTTAAGCTAACTTATTGAGACGCTACCTGCTCTTTTCCAAGTTTGTCTCTTCCCTCAAGAATGGGACAACCACTCAGGGAAAACCAACTCTCTAATTTCCCCAGGTGTCATTTCACCTTTAGGCACTCCAGGCCAGGGAGTCTGGTGGACTGATTGCTTGCGACTGATTCCTCCAGAGCTCCGTCTACTCACTTCACACAATCCTGAAACTGTAACACGGCATTTTTCACACAGGGCTTTTTAAACCATGCTAACAGGCCTAACAAGTGGCAAAATGCTAAAGTTAGCTGTCTGTTAGCCTGTTAGCGGTCAGTTAGCCTGAATTCAAAAAAATACAAACTATGGTTTTATTTTGTACACATTTACCATGTTCCTTATGCATTAGCACGTGCATTCCTCCAGTACTTCTCAGCTCCTGACATATACATAGCATTTAGTTCATTGTTTTAGCCATATGCTAAACACTCTCTCAAACTCCAGTTACTAGCAAACAGAATGTTTTATTTGTGCTAAGTATTTTCAAGTGCCTGTTTAGATGTTTCTTGGTCACACACCTTCTGCTACAGGTGGCTTGTGTAGACAGTTGTCTAACTGCTTAGTCAGCCATACACTCAAGCTCCCATTACTTAACAGACATGCGTATAGTATTTTTCAGAGTAACGTAGCACTGCTTTAACCTTAAGCAAAGAAAAAATGGATGCTATGCAAGATTCCTTTCAGCCAAATTCTATTAATCCAATAAAACTCTTACTGCAAATAATGTCACTGTGTAAGGATTTAAATAATACAATTATTTTCGTCAAACTCAATGAAGCCTACCTAAAAAGAAAAAAAAAGGAGTTACCAGTAAGTATTTCAAAAAGTTATTTTTACGTTTTAAAAAAATCCTTTTGAAAAATTTAAAGCAAATTTACACGTGCTCCAGGCAAAACCTGACCATTTTCATCCCCACTAAAGAACAGTTGTAAATAAAGTGAATGGAGGAAGAATAACTAAAAAAAAGGTGCTGGAGAAACACAAAGCTGTTACTGAAAGAAAGCACGTCATTTCTCTATTGCCTGTAGTGTACTTTTTTCCCATGGAGCTCTGTTTTGAAAAGATGCTAAGCAGACATAAAATATTTTTACTGACTGACCACTTTTATTGGTTATCCACATCTTCACAACCATGATTATCTCCATGACACTATATAAACAATTACTTTAAGTAAAAAGGCACAATGACTCATGACACAAACACATTAAAACTGCATATATCTGCACAGCACATATCTAAAATGTTCAACAGTCTTTGGACGATAGCACTAAACAGCCAGAATTCCTTGCACCAGAATGAGTGCTTTACAGCATGGAATAATGACATCCATAAATATGAAACGTGATATGCTGGAAACACCTGAACAACGGTAATTGCAGCATCTACTTGAAATTCTTTTGGGGAATTTGATGAGCTCCAGTTTCAGCACCCCAATGAAAAATTGATACTTTAAGAATGCACAGAGGAATGGAATTATGAAGCAATGAAAGAAAAGACTTCAGGGGACTTGCTTTTTTCCTTCTTTATTGTGGGCCTTCTCCTCTAAAAACAGTAAGTGTCTGCTAGGAAATGTAAATCTCTTCAAATCATAACAACATCAAAGAAATACAAAGTAGAAGGATAAAGGGAGGACAAGCTATGAAACTTTTTTCATCACTTTCCAAATGTTCACTCATGTCAGCAATGTCAGGATTTTCCCAAGGAAAACAGTGGAGTTGAAAATGACCACATAACATCACTGAAACAGAAGCTATGTTTACATTAGCAAGCACTGTGGCACATCAGGAGCAAATCTGGCAAGCAAAGCAGTTATTCTAAGGACTAAATGCACAAACCAGGTGTACTGGGGCATTTTACTTTGGATTTCATTAAAGCTTGGTCCTGTGGACTGAATGCTTGTGAGCAGTTAGAGAAAACTAGTCATGTTCTCGAACCACAGCTTCCAGTTAATTTTCACCCGAGTACAATTTGTGTGCACCAGGATCCCTGTGCAACATGATCCAATGTGTGCATTCCTCATCTGAAACAAAAATGCTGAACACACCAGTATCTACCGCTAAACTTAGTAAGCTTCTGCAATGAGATTTGTATTGCCTTTCCCACATTAATGAGAATTTACAACACTACTGCTTAACTTTTTTTTTTTAAGTGAAATCACTGTAAAGTAGTTTTCAATGTAGAGATTTCATTTTTATGCACATTATATCCTATTATCAGTCATTTTCGTAATGACAGCCTTCACTGTAATCATTCCATCAAATCATAAGTAAATCAAAATGCATTCAACTACTAGTAAGAACAAGAAATATTAGAAAGATTTATCTCATTACAAAATTACAAGATACTTCTTATGGTTTCTTCTTCAAAGATATTTTTTAATGTAATGTAATCATAAGCAGAAAATAATAAATAACTTTGAATTTTAACTTTCACTAACAAAAAAAAAAGATTTTTTTTTTTTCACAGCAGTTTTAAACAGATCACCTAATTCTTTAAATGTGTGCATGTGTGTACGTGTGTGTACAAATACCAGTATATACACACAAATGTAACTTTACACAGAAGTGTCTTGGCAATTCTTCATTAATACATCAAATGATTAATTATAAGTTATTAATTAATTCTAAATTATAGCAATAACAGAAAAATCTACCATTTACGTAGCTCAAAATCATAGTTATTCTGGAACTTGTTTAGAAATAAATATTAGTAGTTAATGGATATAGCTACACTATTTCTCACTCTAATTACTTTAATACAAGAGTTTTCTCTACTCTCATGTGAAAAGGTACTCAACTATTTAATGTCTTTTTTTTTTTTTAATGTGTGTCCAATCACTGTCATAAACAAACTCATATGAATATGGAAGAGGGGAAGATTTACATGGACATACTTTTCTACACATCACCCTATCAGAGAAAAAGGACCTGGGGTTTTTTGTATTACATTATTAAAAATCCATTTTTATATTTCCTTGTCCTTAACTTAGTCCTTAAATCTGCAAACTCCTCTGCATAAAGAGCCTTGTGTGTATTCTTGAAAACTACAGAGGTAACAAGGAAAATTAACTTGCACTTCCCATGTGGAACTGATTACAGAACTCCTGATTCAATCTAGAATTAATAGAGCAAAGAAGAGCATGTATTGCAGCATCAGCTTCCTTGCAAAAGCCAATAAAAATCACTTTATTTCTACTCTTATCTGCCATGTGCATATCTTCTCATCAGCTTACCACTGTTTATTTCTTACTCATCTCACACACAATTTCCACTCGAGGCATTAGGAATCCAGCGTAAAGAAAAGCATTATAGATCTGCAATGCAGAGTAAAGAATAGCTTTCTGTTTCTATCTGCATTTTCTTGTGTGGGTACAAATTAATCTGATTAGCAAGTGTCATTTTAGAGCATACTTTGAGCTGTGATATACCAGCTTAATGGCAAAAAGGGAAGAGCTCCAATACACATTAAAAGGACTTAGCTGTACAAAGGTGTTGAAGCACACATAAAATTACCCGTGCTATACAAAATATTGCTAAGGCAACCTCTAATAGGCTATAAAATTTGTATTTATATAAGAAATCACAGTGGTGCTCGAAAAAGTCAGAACAGGTTCCATTTGTGTTAGACCTACTACAGCTTTGCAAGACAGGAAAGAACCTAAAAACTTTAATTTCTTATTATTTTTGTAATTTGCCTCCTGAAAAGCAAAAGGATATTTCATGGCCAGAGTGGTCATTTAAATCAATGCAGGGGTTTAAAGTATTATCAGCATCTTCCACGTCTAGCACTGAGTAGAACCCATCGCTGATTTTCATGGGAAGAACTTAATCTCCATGTCAGTGAAGTACTGATAAAAAGAATGACATCTTACAAGACTATCAGATTCAGAAAATGAAGCAGATAAGGCATGGTACAGGAAGGTTGGCTACTTATATGAATGGCAGCCCAAGTATTACGTAGTTTCAAGATAATCTGAAGAAATAAATGGGAAGCAAGCTTGGGGAAGGAGGCTTGGATGAATATGGCACACATGGGTAGTAAAAACCAGTTTCCTGACTTGGAAGAATCTTGTTCTGGGGTTGTAAAATACTACAGCACTGAGTATTGACTTTTATTATAAATAATTATTTCTTCTTCAATATAATATGAGAACCCTTGAACCATCTTCTCTGGCTACATAAAAAAAACCGAATACAAAGGTCATCTCTACAGAAAGAAATTATCAGTAAAAGTGTGAATCTTCTTGGGAAATCCAGTGTACCTGCTTCCAGCTGCCTGGAGAAGAGCCATTTCTACCCTAAATCCTATGTTAGCAGTGCCTCACAGCCAGGCTGTTACAGCCTGTCTCCCCACACGTCCTGGTAGCCAGCACAGCACCGTTGCTGCCACTGCTGCGTACACTGGCTGCCAGATAGTTTAGTGCTCAAGCAGAGAGAATTGGTATTTGCCCACATATGTAGTCACAGCCTAAGGAACACCTCAGTTGTATGCAAAACCCTCACCAGTGTTTTCACACTTGGGTGCAAACTAGAATTCCTGTGTGTCAACCTTGTGAAACGCAATCCATACTGACAAAACATCCTTACAGGTGAATACCTGAACTGGTCTTGCAATACGATTGTCTCATATCATTTCACCTCTCAGCAGAGGATTTTGGACATCTAACAAGACAATATAACTAAGAGATATCAGTAACAAGGCAGGGTGTGAAATAGTTAGGAAAAAACTCCACCACACCCAAAACCCAAGTGCTAATACTTGCTAAAGGTTAGCTGAGAGCAGAGTTTGGCCTTCAGGCTTACAGCTCTTTGATCTATCACAAGCATTAACAATCTTGAGAAGTGATGCCCGGTTTTGGGAGGATACTTTATCCACTCCTGATGTTAGATAAAAACTCAGCAGTTTTTTTGGTTAGTACACTAGAGTACAAAGGGAGGAAAAAAAGTATTGCCAGAAACCTGCATCTCAAAGCAAGATAACTGCTGCTAACAAATTACTCTACTGGAATCTCACGATATGTCACTTGCACTGTACCTGTTGATATATAGGCTTCAGGCAGAGGCAGAGAAGATTTAGAGAATCTCAATACTTCAGCAAAGGTGTAAACCTTTTTTTAAAGGTCGTATTTAAGAAGCTGACCTTCAAGCAAATTGCCTGGCACATACGCTCACCTTCATGCAATATGATGTTCAACTGTTTTAACATGCTAGAGCCTTGATACTGAAATATTACCGAGGGAGGAATGATTAAAAAACAAAAAATCAAGATTTTTTTGTTTTGTTTTG
Source organism: Urocolius indicus (assembly GCA_013401255.1). Lineage (NCBI taxonomy): Eukaryota > Metazoa > Chordata > Aves > Coliiformes > Coliidae > Urocolius > Urocolius indicus. The sequence goes on along the minus strand of WBNH01007760.1, from coordinate 42,059 downwards.
TTTTGTTTTAATCTCTAGAACCTGTACCAATGTTTTATCTGTCACAGGAGAATAAGTGTGAACATCACCCTCCATTCATTTAGTTTTGTCACTCTCCATCAATTGCAAAGGGATGGTAGGTCAACCAGCTCAGAAGCTGTCAGCTTCTTTATTGGTAAAGAGAGATACCACAACTCTCTAATGTTGGCTCTGCCAATATCCCACAACCTATGGCCTGAGAAATCATTTCTAGAGGCAAAGGCACATTCAGATTACAGCACTGTTCACTCTTTACCTATTGAGAGAATCCTTCTCTGCCTCCTGGGTCTAGTGGCATCCATTCTGATATGGGACTGATGTAGTTAATGCAGATCTCCCAGTTATCACTACCACTGGGCAGAATCAAGCAGGGATTTTACGCAAGGACTAACATTGATGTTGTTCCCAGGGAAAATATACCTCCATTCCATATGACACAGATAAGTCTTCCATCCTCATCACATGCGGAAGAGCAATGTGCTCTCTAGAAAATTTTGCTAAACTTCCCTGCTTTCAACTAGTGACACAGGAATTTTTCTACAAGTGACAAATCAGTTTGCTCGGGAAAATGACACAAAAAAATCATTCGCACACTGTAAAAAAATCCAATATCTGGACAGTAATTTTTTTAAAGCCCTTGCACAGAGACATTTCTAAAAGTCAGTTTGGTTTAAAACTTTATTCCAAGTCCTTCATATACAAATAATATTTATTCATTAAAGATCATGAAGAATTACGGAAATTAGAATGTCTTGGCTTAAATTAACATTGAAAAAAGAAACCACTGTGTGTTTTAAAACCTTAGACTTCCTTTTAAAAGTTCTGGTTAATTCTTTCCCAGTCTCATTGCTTTTCTATTTGCCATCCCCAGTTATGGCCTGCTACTTGCAACATAAAGTAACCCTTTATTCATTTCTATTTTATGATTTTTAAAAGGTATCTGTTCATCTTCAGAGGTTGTCTTGGACTGACAGTTCTTGTTTAGGTTTTTGTTTTGCTTTGTTTTGGTGTTTTTTTCAGTTTGACTTTTGTTTTTCTTCTTTCTAAGAAAAGAAACTTGAAAACTGAATTAGGAGGGACAGTTGGTGAAATCTAGACATATAAAGAAATTCTTACCAAAATTCTTACATACATATAATAATTTTTACTATTGCAATACCAGTTTAAATACTGTACCAGTTGCTATAAAAGATACTGATTTCTTTACAGTACAAAGAAATAAAAGACACGTTGCATCTGCTTATTTGCACACTATAGTCTCACACTGTGACATAGTAATTATTCATCTTTCCTTCTGGAAAGGTCTCAGTCTTCATTATGATTTGAAATTCCCAGAATTAACTTTCTTTTCTTAGGAAATAAAACACATAAAGCACATAAAGCTTTGTGTCTTGCACATTTAACACATCCCTTCAATAGAGCTCTATGGTCAAAGCCAAGACACATTCACAAGCTAGGTCTTTCAGAATCCCAATACACTATAAACTTGTACCATCTTTCTGAGAAGGATCTATTCAACAAGCTTCTGTAAGACTGAGTGATAGACAAAAGAAAAACTGTTAATAAAATATGACAGAAATGTAAGAGGGGATAAGTGGGGGCATTGTTGTGGTGAGGCTCCCGACAGCCTGAAGAACAATCAGGAAAGATTATCGGTCTCTTCACTTTAAGCCTCTTAAACACAAGACTGGCCTGAAAAACTGTTCTTATTTAAAGAAGATGAATAGAAATAAAATGCTTACGCCATGTTGCTAATCACTGCTCTCTTCATCTTTTCAGTCTGAGTCCTTACTGAATTCTGCCCTTAAACTGCTCAGGCAATTCGCTAATGATAGGTAATCCCAGAGCTGGAGGACAGGCCAAGTGTTGGCTGTAGAAATTATTGTGTGAGGTGTCACATTATCCAGGTTAAAATAGGTGATCACACTGCTCTGTGGTCTAGGTCATCAAGCCACCTGCTGTAAGTCTTAACAGCCTACTGCTAAAATAAGGTCTTTATCGTTTTTCATGAAAGGAGAGAAGCGATTATGAACTCTATAGCATATATCTCCTGCACACAGAGTCTACTTTGCCACATTTCACCATCACACCATAAATACTTCATGAATGAATTGCATCCCATCCTCTAAGAAAGATTATTGGGTCATTGTGATGATAGTATAGTGTGTTATGAAATATATGCAGCACAAATCCTCACCTACTGATATCTCATATCCTGTAGAGCTCACATGGAAGACCTGGCAGAAACATAAAATAGTAGAAAACAGAAACCTGCACTTTAAGTAAATTACTGTTGTTATCATTATTGTTGTTTTATGACAAAGTCATAGTCATGAACCAGAGCCATGTTGCTATCCTCTGCATGCAGTTATTCCATTTCTGTGTTGTGAACAGTGTTCCAGCTCACAACTTAAAAAATACAAGCCCAAAGGTAATACAGGTGGGCAAGGCAGTTTAAGAAAACTGCAGGGCTCGCTGGAGAGCAGTTATGTGGAGAGAGACTTAGGAATACTGGTTGATAATACACTAAATAGAAGCCAGAAAAGTGCCCTCGTGGCCAAGAAGGCCAGTGCCATTCTGGGATGTATCAAGATGATTGTGGCTAGCAGGTCGAGGGAGGTTTTGCTCCCCCGCTACTCTGCCCTGGTGAAGTCTCATCTGGAGTTCTATGTCCAGTTCTGCGCTCCCCAGCTCAAGAGGGACAGAGAACTGCTGGAGAGAGTCCAGCGCAGGGCCACCAGGATGATCAGGGGACTGGAACATCTTCCTTATGAGGAAAGGCTGCAGGAACTGGGGCTCTTTAGAGAAGACTGAGGGGGAATCTCGTTAATATTTACAAGTAGTTGAAAGGTGTATGTAAAGAGGACGGGGCAGCCCTTTTTTCTGTAGTGTCCAGTGGTAGGACTGGGACAAAAGCTGAAGCACAAAAAGTTTCACTTAAGGAAAAGTTTGTTTACTCTTCAGATGAGGGAGTTCTGGCATAGGCTGCCCAGAGAGGGTATGGAGTCTTCTTCTCTGGTTTTCAAAACCTGCCTGGGCACATTCATGAGTGACCTAATCTAAGTGGACCTGCTTGAGCAGGACGGTTGGACCAGATGATCTGTAAAGGTCCCTTCCAATCCCTACCATTCTATGATTCTGCAAGTCTATGATTGCTTCATGTAGCAGGCAAACCTCTCAGCTCATCACCAGACTGTCCTGTCAAGTTTACTAATGAATCGGTGCAAACAAGAGGGTTAAAGACAAATATGAAGAGGAAAAAAGAAACATTGACCATTAAGATCTTTACAGAGAGACCATATCTCAAAAATATGGACAACAGAGGAGAAAACACTGTTGGAAATTGTAAAAAGTGGCTGAAAGCAATTATCATTATGGACTAAAGAGAAATAGAACAAACTAGCAAAGTTGGAAGGGCCAGCTGTAATGTTTTGTTTGAATACAGATAGATTTACCCTTTTAGTTTCTCCTCCCTTCTGCAAATATTCCTTTGAATTGAGCCCTTCCTTGAGGACACTCCAAATAAAAGCATAGTCAAAACTTCAGTATTTGGGTCTTAGCAGATTGCTGTGGCCAGAGAAGAGCAAAAAGCAATCTATTCATCTCTGAGGGCTTTTGTTATTAAACTGAAATGACATTCCCACAGCTATGAAACACTGATACTTAACAGTATAAAGGTCTAAACTCTCCTGAGAACAAGGAGTAAGGGTAAAGCTGTACTACACAAAACAAGCAAGAGACCATTGTCTGGTTATGACAGCAAGTGGCAACATAGACTGCACCCATTTACCTCAGTTCTCTTGCTCTTCCCAAAGTAGGGACCCCTTCCAAAAATGGGGAACACTGCCAACACGTTCACTGAGGGCAGAACACTTATTTTGCTGCATTCAAAAGAAAGCTTTTGCATTATTTGAGAGGCAGTCTGGCATCACTTAAACAGCATATATGTTCACAGATCAGTTTCAAAGCCCAGGCTTTGGATCCATCCTATCCATTCTGAGATTCATTCAGAATGAATGAATTCTTATTGACCATTCCTTTGCATGTTTGTTAAACTCCAATACAAAGGATAAGGAAGAGAATTTGATTGTTTGCTACAGTCTGTGATATACTTAAGAAACCTTGTGATAATCCTTTTTTATCCCCAACCCACTCTTGTAGGTGAAAAAGGACAACAAACTAGTGCTGATCACCTCTTTGTGCATTGAAAAGTTTTAGTAAACTAAGGATTCAAGGCCTCATCACTGTGTTCAAGAAAAGTAGAAGCAGAGATATGTGATAGATACAGACACAAGCAATGCCTTGGTTGAGCTGTATGGACAGACAGAATGCTTTCACCAGGTCTGCTGCTGATTTCACGTGGAGCAGGCATTTCAACAAGCCATCTGCGCAGAATTCTCAAGATGCATTACGAGAGTCAGGATAAATAAAATACTGATGCATTAATAAAGGTGATAATGGTTGTTGGAATTTATTTTTCATAATATGTATCTTTACAAATTACTCTTACCAGTTGTTGTCTATTTCCATTCTCTGTTCACTCAAGTAATCTAAAATAGTTAACATTTCTCCTCCCTCCTCGCTCCTTAAACCTTTCATATTACCACTTTATATTAGAACCCTGCAAACCTCTTTCCCTGTTTAGATCATCTTGAAGCTGCATATATAGACCATGACCATATCACCACAGTCTTCTCTCTTTTGAACTACATACATTTAACCTTTTTAACCTCTTCCAAAGACTTAGATGTAAATTTACAGATCTTTAAAAAGAAATCACTCTATTTTCTCCAGTTCTTTCATATTCAAATCCTTCCTAAGAAATTGCTGACAGATCACATGCGCTACAAAACAAAGTGTCTACAAGTGTACATTTAATTTCTTAAATTTGCAGGTTATATGATCAGACTTCTCTAAGTGTCTAATTACCCTGTGCACTTATGTAAGATGTAGCAAACTAGACTGATTTTCCGAACTTGCTGAGTGGTTGCTTTTACCAAAAAATCTAACCTCAAATGCAGAAGCACAGAATCTAAGGAAAGTGTACAGATACTCATATAAATATATCTTTTCATTTGAGATTTTGTTTTCATTTTCTTTCTTTCTGAGACAGAGCTTTGTTTCCTATAATGTGGCTATTCTTCTGCCTCTATCAACTGCTTTTTTTTTTCCACCTCTCAGTAGTTTCTAAATAACTTTTCTCCCAAAACCTTGTTAAACATTCTTTTATCTTCTCCTCTTAAAGTGTTTGGTTTGTTTGGTTTTTTTTTTAATGAATTAACAATTAGAACCCTGAAAAGATCTTTCTCTAGAATTTCCAAGACATTGTGCAGCAAGGTCAGGTTTGAGCACCTGCTACTTTCTGAACGCTCACAGTTCCTTGATGCAGCTTAAATGGATCTTTGTGTCAAATCCCTCCTTTTTTTCTTTTTTTTTTTTTTTTGCTAAAAATGATTAGATTTAATGAAAAAAACATTTGTTTAACAGTATTTCTGGTTACTTCTACAATGCCATCTGAAATATTCTGTAATAACTCTGGGCACTGTTCACATATTTTTCTAGAACAGAGTAATTGCTTGGTGTCTCTCTGGGTCAATCTCTGTTCTACTTTTTTTTTTTTCTTCTCTTATTTTCCTTTCCCTTCACATATCAAATATTTCTTCTGACACATCGGATTTATAGTAGATAATTTGCACAGATTCAGAGTCTGTCCCTTTACAGGTCTAAAATATATGCTGTCCAGACCTGCACATTTGCAGACAGTGTAAGTCAGACGAACTAATGCTTGGTTATGCTTCCTTGGGGATATGCAAAGGTGGCAGTTTGACAATTGCTTGGGGATAATGAAGTTCAAATGTGCTGAGGTTGGGGACACCAAATGTGGCCAATGAAATCTGAGTAGGCATTTTTTCCACTAACCCACTATCTTAAAGATATACCTCACAACATTAAAATCTGAAGAGCTGGAATTTGCATTGAGTTTTGCAGGATATTGTTTGAACAAGTCTTTTTAAAGTTTTTATGCTCTAGGGCTTGTACTCTCCTGTTCTTTTTTTATCCTATTTTACCATTACTTTGACATTTTCCATGCACAGGATTCGAATCCTTTTGTATGCCTTCACTGCTGTGGTAATGTGCTACTACCCTCTTTCTTTCCTTCCTCCCTTTTTCTCATTTCTTGTAATATATTTTCTGTCTTTTGAGACACTAAACTTTCAGACATGTGCAACTGTAATCTCTACCATTTTAAAAGATCTATTGACTATTTAAAAATCCAGAAAAAGAGAATGCATATTTAAAAAGAAAAAAAAAAAAAGAAGAAGAAGTTGCAGTTGTGGTTGAATCATTGAAGAATCATGGTTTTTATAATAATCTTTACTGCAGCAGCTCATGCATATAAAAAAAACTCTTCAATCCTGTACTACAAAAATTCCCAGTGTAACTGTATAGAAGTTAAGTTAATCTTTCAAGCTGCTCAAACTGAGGTAGGATTTTAGTCTGACAAAGCTCCTGACATTTTTTTGCATGGTATTTTACTTTCAGGATAAATCTTTTGATATGTAAATGAATTACTAGATCTAGGTTCAAACTGTAAGTCGATCAGATTAACTGCTTTCTTAAAAGTTTACCACTAATCTTATTATATTTTCTATATTGTTAAAAATCAGCCTTCACATTCTCTTGACCGGACTTCATAGCCACACAACAGTTTTGATCCATGAGAGACTGTCATGAATTTAGCAGCAGCACCACAGTCCAAGAAGAATTGCCAGGACCACTGTATGCCTGAGGAAGATGACAAGCTGAAAGTGAATAAATCCAGAACCAGGTACCAGAACACTAGTTTTATGATCAACTGTCTTCCATTGTAAATGGAGCAGAGTTTTTCTGCTCAATTTTATTTATCTGTGGAGAAAAGGTGCTTAATCTTTCCACTTACTGAAAGACAAGGAATGGTATCAGAGCAAATGTGACAGCTTGTATAAGAATTTCTATGTTTAGTAAAACCTGAGTCACACTGTCCCTTCTAGGACAACTAATGTACCATATAAAAGGTACATTAAAGCTTGTACCATATAAATATAGTTGCTGGTGAACTTTTTTAATGTGGGTTATAGTAGAGATGGAGAGGATATTTTTATGTAGAGAATTACTAGTCTATGAAATGTATTTACATAGTGCCTACTACTTTAAAACCTCAGTGCATTATGATCTGAAATTAATTCAGCATTCCTGTGTCAACAGGACAAGGTGACAACTCCTTGCAGTTCAAAAGAGAGATTCAAGGAAATTAAGTGCCAGTCTAAGGCTCCAGAGGAAGGACTTGGTTCTTAGATGTCTGCAGATTTAGGCTGTTGCCATCACCCCTTCCTTTCAGACAAAGAGGAGAAATATATCCTGACAGCACAAAGAAGCGTATTGGCTTTTGGTCATGATGTCCGATGTCAAAGGTGTACAAGAGCAGCTCAGAAATTCAACTTTATGAGACATGCAAGTCCAGAAATGAATCATATCTGCCAGCTTCTTTTACTGGCTAAGTGGCAGCACAGATACACCGAGGACATAGCCAAGATTCTTCCCATCTCATAGCTCCATTAATTTACATCCCTTATGCAGGAGAAGGGAGTAACATGGAGAGGGGCAGAAAGCCTACTGCAGCAGCAGAACAATAGTTCCAATAATTACAGTGGAACTGGAGGTCCTTAAAATTAATACTTTTATGAATGTAGAAAGCATGGATGAAAACAGCTAATTGCAGAAGTTAGCCCAAGTCCTGCCCATACTGTTGTTCTCCAGTGTGCATTTCACTCCCTTGAGTCATCAGGCTGCCCTTGTGACAAGTGTTAAATGTCTCCTGATGAAAACCATTGAAAACGTGGTGACTGTTTATGAAGTGCTATGTTTTGGCATGTCGCCCTCAGCCACACTGTATCAACACTGCTCCAGAAGAGATCCTCTTTGGGGCTCTTGCTGGAACTAGGAATAGAAAAATCTCTGACACATCTTAAAAAAGTTAAATTTGCAACACCAAGAGCTAACACGTAAAGTGCAGTGAACACAAAGCTGTGCTGTCTTGCCACCCTTTTTCAGCTGTCCTTTGAGAGCTATGCCAATCTGGATTACCAGGGCTGCAGTTCTTACACGGGCTGTAAAACTGGGAGAAATATCTGTTACCTCGTTCAACATAATGATGCAAAGGGAATAAATCAACCACAAAGGACATACATATGAAGCAGTATTTATGTTTATGCTTGACTAGTGTTATGAAACTGACTTCTTAAAGTGGGAAAAAAGCCCATATAAATAATGAAAACATGGACGTTACCTTATTTTTTATCACTAGATCCCTGGCAATTCCAGAAATCTAGATTACATTCCTTAATTACACAATGCAAGATTAGTTTGAGCACATGTGATTCATTTTAGACAAATCTCTGTCTAAAAAGACTAATTGCAAATCTGGGACCGTCTAGCTGTTATGCTGCCAGGTGATAATATTTTCTTAGTAAAAGTCCCTTTAATTCTCCCTTGACACTTAGTCCCCACTACAAAGTATGTACACAAAACATATATGATTGGACAAGCCAAGGTGGGAATCTTTCAGTAAGGTCCCCACTAAGCACTTTGCAGAGCCACAACTCTGACATATGTACTTCCTTCTTAAGAGGATGATGCCCCGTGAGGGTTTGCCACTCCAAGGGATTAATTCTTGAACTATAAACAAGATGACTGCAGTTAGAGAAGTGTGCAAGCAGGGCAATCAATGTAAGGGCTTTTTGGTTTCAGGTGCATGGCCACCTAAGGAAATGAGCGCTTTTCTGTGGGGTTCTTGGCTTCTTGTCACTCATGGAAGCAGAGCCCATAAAGTTAAGATACACGTATTTCAGTTTGTTCTGCATTTCTGTCTATAGCTGATGGATTTACAGCTGCCCTGGTGTTGACACTTCAGTTTAACATCATATACTGGACACACTGCCTCACGACAGGAGCAAGCAGGTGTCAATTACAACCAATGCCTGTACTTCTAGTAAAGTCTTCCCTGAAAAGATAGACAAGGTACTCTTTCCTGGAAGGTTTGCCTGGAAAGGCTAGAGTTTTCACTAAATTTGAGATTTCATAGCCCATATGAATGAAGACTCACAGGAGAAAGCTATGAACCTATACCAGACCTGCTTCCACATCACAGACATCTTCTGTCCTGAAACAGATGTTGGATCAGTACTGGCTCTCCAATGCCTGGGGAGCAGGATGACATAGCTATAGCCCATCTTTGCCACAATAAGGGTAGTTTGGGTAGATTCTCTCCTCTTATCATTGCCTGGTGAATTGTGTCATGCAAACACAGATCCCTGTCATAGGATGAGGCTAAATAAGCTAAAAAAAAAATGGAGACAAGTACTCAAAGGTCAGGGCCTATATAGTATTTGTAAAATAGATACATTAACAAACTACAGACACACAGTTGTTTGTTGTTTTCTTTTGCTAGTGATTATAGTTTTAATTTGTAGGATCTATTTTCCTGAAGTGCTGGCACTTTTGTTCATACAGGTATCTGAGTTTTGTTCTGAAATGGATATCTTCCTGGAGACTGCTATCATGTAATAGAAATAGCTTTAGAAAACAAAAAGAGGTATTAGAATAGACACGGGGCAAGTTTTTTTTAATTAAAGAATAATTTTTCTAGCATTTAAAGTATTCTCAATCTTCCACACAAAGAGAAACATTTAGAAATATGCGTATTTAAAAATTTACCTTTTTTTGCTGAAAAGGAAAATGGGAGACATATGTCCGACCTACAGGTTCTGAGATCCTGTAAATCCTAAGCCAGAAATGACAGAAAAGATGATACTATGTAATTGCCACAGCGTAGGTTTGCATTCAGACATGAGGATCACAGTTCTTCCTTCCTTCTTAAAACTGCCATCCTGCCCATCTGCTTTCTGAACCTTTTACTTTGAAGCACTGAATTTGGTCTCTTCCATGTAACTCTCACCCTTAACAATGCCGTTCTACAGAATACAAATCCAAAACATTGCTGCACTGAGAGTACAGGATTAACACCTCACAAGAGGATGTTGCTCACCAGTCTCTTCAAAAGTGGTGCCTTGAATTCAAAAATGGTATTTGTTACTTTCACTCTTAACCAAAAAATATACTAGATGTCCACCACAAGGTCTGAAACTGCTTAAATATAAATTCTAGCAATATAAGTACTATTGTGTGAGATTACAGAAAAGCTTTTAAAAACTATCCAGCCCTTTGAAAAGTAAATACTTTGTTTGCTTAAGGGACTACTGTATCTCTTGAGAGAATAATTCTTATGTATCGCATAAGATACAAGATCTCCATTATTTATACAGCTAGCTGTTAATCACAAGTCTGTTTTGAAAAGCGTGAAGGGCTTCTTCTCTCTGAGGGAAAATCACAACTGACTGCGCTTTTCTGAAGATTTATACTTCCTATCTGTAACCGCTGCCTGAAAAAGTTCGAGGTTTGTGCATCATCCAGTCTGACCGCTCTTGCCAGGCTCTAATGACTAGCAGAGAGATAAGAGACAAAACCTACCTTGTGCCCAAAGTGTGTGCATACAAAAGTGAGTATCACTTCAGAAACTATTTCAGCATAGGAGACGATGAACTAGAGTTCCTCCCCTCTCTATTTAACTGAAGCTCAAATTTGACAGTGTGTTCCTGTTTCTTCTTTGTTCCTCTTTTATGAAGCTAGTAAAGTCTGAACAGCTATACTTGGGGAATATGCTCTGTAGGCATGCAATAATAGCGTCAAATGCTTGTGGCCATGTCTTGTTGTGTGGAAGTGCAGGAGGCCTTGGGTTTACAGCCGAGTCATCTTGGTGATTCTAGTTTGGCTGGACATCCTGAGCATGACTTTCAGAAATCCCTGATGGTCAAGGTGCCAAAATTTTATTGGAATATGACCTTTCCAAAGGTTTGGAGTGTGTTTTCATGGGTCTGCCACTTGCAGAAGCTGCCTTAGAGTTTGCATTTGCAGGCAAAATTGAGGTAAAAGTGATTGAGGCAAAACTTCTGAGAAGAATGTACTGGAGAACGGGAAAAAGTTGCTGAGCAGTTGCTAAACTGCAGCAGCAACAGGGAGTGTGAACATAACATCTCTGAAGACACCAAGGTCAGTGGAGAAGGAGGGGGAGGAGGTGTTTAGACACTGAAAGAAAAATTGCCCTGTGACTTGTAGTGAAGACCATGGTGAGGCAGCTGTGCCCCTGCAGTCCATGGAGGCCACTGGGGAGCAGAGATCCACTCACAGCCCCTGGAGGATCCCACGCCAGAGCGGGTGGATGCCTGAAGGAGGCTGTGATTCAATGGGAAGCTCACCCTGGAGCGAGTTCCTGGCAGGACCTGGGAGTCCGTGGGGAGAGAGGAGCCCATACCAGAGCAGGTTTGCTGTCAAGACTTGTGATCTTGTGAGGGACTCAGGCTGGAGCAGTTGGTACCTGAAGGATTGTTCTTTCAGTGGATGAACCACATTGGGGCAGAGTGTGAGGAGCTGCTCCAGTAGGAGACCCCATGCTGGAACAGTTTGTGAGGAACTGTAGCCCATGGGAAGGACCCATGTTGAAGAAGTTCATGGAGGACTGTCTCCCATGGGAGGGATTCCACAGTGTAGCAGTGTGGATGTGTGATGAGGCCTCCCCTAAGAAGAAGCAGCAGCAAACTCCATCTGTAATGAACTGATGGTAAACCCCATCCCCCATCCCATGCACCTCTGGGAGAGAAGGAAGAAGAGTCCTGGGAAGAAGGAGGGGTGGGGGGAGGTGTTTTAAGATTTGGTTTTATTTCTAACCTTCCTGTTCTGTTTTGATTGTTCATTAATAAATCAAACCATTTATCCCCAAGTTGAGTCTGTTTTGCCCGTGATGCTAAATGCTGAGTGATCTCCCTGTCCTTACCTCGACTCATGAACCTCTCCTTATATTTCTTTCTCCACTGTCCAGTTTAGCAGGGAGAGTTATAGAATAACTTGGTAGGCACCTTGTATCTGGTACCTAGCCATGGCTAAAACTACCATGTACAAGCATGTATTTTTATCACTACTAGCAATGCAGACCACCCCTGTCTAAGGTTACAGATTCACAGTGATTCTTTTTGTCCTATATATTTCCACTCAAAGTTCAATATTACCAAGCATTAATAATCTTAATAATTCTTCTCACAAAGCACTCTCTCATCCTTTCAGTAACCTTCTTATATCTTTAATCCAGTTTTAGGCGCTATTTCTTACCCACAGCTTCATGTCAGTATAGATGGATAAGAGAGATCAATAGATAATAGACTGACAGACAGGCAGACACAGGTTTTATTAGGAAGGTAGTTGCCTAACTGTCACAATCTAAATGCATTTTTTCCATATTTTTTGCTAGGATCATGAAGTTTCCTGAAAAAATGCCATTTTTTGCTTCACATAACTTTATGATAAAAGGCACAAAAATGGAAATATTTTCACAATATGGACCTGATATAATGCCTATAGGGTATGATAGAGAAATCATTGGATCCATTTTTTTATTCTATTTAGAAAATGTACCTAGACTATGAAAACACAAGGGTAAATCTATCCTGGAGAAGAACTGCCTAGTGATAGACTCCTGTATGTTGTGATTAAACGACAATAATCATGATAGAAGATTACTACCTCTTCTGTCTAATAAACACCAGGCTGGTAAAATAAATTCAACCATGAAGATTTTCCCACTGTATCCAGCAAACTATATGCCAAAGGCAGACAGGATCTAGCAGTGCCTCTGGTCAAATAGAAAATACACAGTGCTGGAGTGAAAAATAAATTTGGAGGATTAAGCAGACAATAAGCTTCTAATTATTAGATGTACAAGCATTACTAAACAACCAGTTCTTCCTTTGAGTCCAGTGGCTCATACCTCAGCAAAGATCTGTTTGCCTGCCACGGTAGCTGCCGGTTGCCACTAAAGTTGTCCTCAGGTAGCTGCCTTATCTGCTTAATGACAATTGTGGTTTACTCTCTGATTAGTTGCAGTCAGATCACACAAATTGACACTGAAGAATATTCAGTTTCCCTTGAACTCAAGAACTCAAGCTCAGAACTAAAACTACTGGCTTTTCTGGGTTCAAGTTCTGATCTGTGAAATCTAAAAGAGCTTCTACCTACTCAGGAGATGCATTAGATACAGTTTGGGTTTTCAGGTACAAAGCTTCAGACTATCTGTATCTAGAAAGTTAGACCTATCCCAGTATTTCTTTCCCCAAACCTGAGAAAGCATCTTTTTCTTGGAAACATCTTCAACCTTGGTTTTCCCTTTCTCAGGGCCAGTCCTGATATTTTAGCTAGTAGCCCTCTTCTTTCTGAGCGTCTGAATCACTCTAAATCACCCACCAAAGGAGATGTCCCAGACCTGGCAGAATCTTGCAATAAACTATACCAATTTATAAAACCAATTAAAAAAAAAAACTAATAGGGGAACAGGTTGTTTCTCATGGCTGGGTATAGGGAGAACAGGTTACCAAAAATAAAACCTTACATAAGCACAACAAACCCATGCTATATTTTGCTACAGAATTTTCACAACCAGACAGACCACACGTAACCACTATAACTATCATAAAAAAAGTACTACTGCCATTCTGAGCCACCCAAAGGCACTAACCTCACTTGTGTTCCACTGCTTAACACAATGTTTAATATCCTAGAAGTGTACTATAATCACAAAACATGAAAATCAAAGCAAATTGGTATCAAACAGGTTTTTTCGTCATGTGTAGCTCACTTGTCATAATTAAATGTTGAATTTTAGGATCTCTTTCTCTTCTCTGTAGACTGTGAAAAATTTCTATGAATATTAATGGTAACTGCTGACAAGCAAGAGAAAGAATTTGAGATGCCTGCCTACAGACTAACAAAAAAAATATGTAAGTTGTCTTTAGTGTGGTGACGCAGCTCTTTTTTTTAATTTTCTTTCCAATATACTAATGAAAACTGTTTGCAATGGTAATATATTAAATTTGGCTAATTAATTTTTAAGAATCAGTATTGTGCTGACCTCAACAGAAACATAAATAAATGAAGATCATGAAAAATATTACTCCATGTTAAAAATATTTTTACTGAGCGCTATAAACATTCAGTACCAGGAAAAATGCACTTCTCATCATGCACCTAATTGCTGTGTAGAGTAAAGTAAACCCCAGCTAATCAGTACACTTGCAGTCAAGTCTCTTCTCCTGGGAAAAAAATTCATGGGAAAGCATACAGTTATTTATGTCGGAAAGTGTGTTCCTTCGTCTAAAGACTGGTGGCTGTACTTATACCTAGTGCCAGTGTTTTCCTCAATGAGATATGGCACTGTTAACTAAACTGCTAAAATATGAGGGCTCTTTAAAAAAACATTTTTCTCTCCTTTCCATCACAAGAGTCATTCCTGATAACTATCATTTCTGAGACATGCTTGCTTATGGTATTCTTCATGTTACAGAATAACCTGTTTTGCTAATAGTTTTAAATAAAGCTTGTAATTGAATAAATATATAAACATTTCAATGAAACACCCTTCCGGAGCTTAGTTGCTTAAGATAAATGCTAAATCAGTGCTTGCTGGTTGCTGAAGCCAACTGACGGGTGGCTTCTATATTTAGGATCCTCCTTACACCTGTCAAGAGACAGAGACAGCCAGTGAAAAAGAAAGTGTGTGCACCAGAGCAAGCAATCCAGAGACCCATCTCCGGTAGCAAGGAGCTAAAAATAAAAACAACAAAGAGCAATAAAGGAAACAGAGCAAAATCTTATTATTTGTATTACCCCACTGCTCTGTGACATGCTGTCAGTGAGCTCTCCAAACAGGGTACGGCCCTCATTAGTTATCAGTGACTGTAGCTTCCCGCAGGAAGCCACAGCAATCCTCAAAGCTGGATACAGTCCAACTGTGTCAAACCTGGACTCCTTAGGTGGATCCCTTTCCCTGATGCTCTTTAGCTGAAAGCATGAGGCCTTTTCAGCAACATTTTCATTCCAAAATGAACTCCAGCAAATGCTGATCCCCCTGCCTAGTATTGTTACTGGAAATGGGCTTTTCAGCTTTGATTGGCATCTGTCTGAATCCAGACTGCTCTCCATTTGCTAAACTGACAGCCATTCTTTCTGTACTGATGATTTGTAGATATGTGAATATAACAAAAGGAAACACCTAGGTTTCTTTGAAGAACACTATGCAATCAATTAATAAAACATTCCTGTTGTAAAGGTTTCAGACGCCTTTCTTTGTTTTAAACAGAGTAAGAGAGTACTGAATTTCGAATGGAAGGACGCGCAGCTGTAACAGAATCACAGAATCTTAAGGGCTGGAATGGACCTTGAAAGTTCATCTAATCCAATCCCCCTGCCAGAGCAGGACCACCTGGAGTAGGTCACACAGGACTCATCCAGGTGGGTTTTGAATGTCTCCAGAGAAGGAGGCTCAACAACCCATCTGGGCAGCCTGTTCCAGTGCTCTGCCACCTTCACAGAGAAGAAGTTTCTCCTTATGTTTCTTTGGAACCCCTTTATGTTCTAGTTTGTACGCATTGCCTCTTTTCCTATCATTGAATGTCACTGAGAAGAGCCTGGCTCCATCTGCCTGACACCCACCCTTTACATATTTGTAAACATTAATGAGGTCACCCCTCAGTCTCCTCCAAGCTAAAGAGCCCCAACTCCCTCAGCCTTTCATCATGAGGAAGATGATCCACTCCATCATCTTTGTGGCCCTGTGCTGACCTCTCTCCAGCAGCTCCCTGTCCTTGAACTGAGGGACCCAGAACTGGGCACAATATTGCAGATACAGTTTCATAATGGCAGAGTAGAGGGAGAGGAGAACCTCTCTTGACCTACTGCCCACACCCCTCCTAACACATCCCAGGATGTCACTGGCCTTCTTAGCCATGAGGGCACATTCCTGAGTCATACTCATTCTGCTGTCCACCAGGACCCCCAGGTCCCTTTCCTGTCTCCTACTCTCTAAGAGTTTGTTCCCCAACCTGTACTGGTAGCTTGCTTTCAACACATGGGTGCTGCCTTCTTCCCACCTGAGGTGCCCCACTCTTTTCAAATTCTTTATCTTCCAGTAAGCAGGAATATTTGGGTTTATACAGATTAGGGATAAAGAAATAGCACTGCTAGGGAAGTAGGGAAAATCATGCTATCTAAATTTACATACATATCTCTTTTTAAATGGTTCAAAACCGTTCCTAAACAAAGAAACTGAATTTCACTCCACCTTCCCTGACTCATAATAGTCCAAGTAACATTTCAAACAATATCTGAGTCATCATGAGATTTCTTGCAGTCTTTTTTGGAAAGGGAAACCAAATGGCATTTGAGTACTCCCCATTGTTTAATAAACTGTATCTACTACTCATCCAACAATTTAAGTTTCAGAAACTATTACTTCGTCAAAAAGCAAAGGATCTTTTTCAAATGAATACCAGAAAAAAAAGGCATATTTATTTGATAAAAAAATAATGATGGAAATGTTTGGGTGATGGAAAATACATAGTTTTCATGACAGTTTTGAAATGCTCACAAATGTGTTTCCATTGGACACACAGCACAGGTAGTAACCACACAAAAACTTTTGAATTTTCTCAAAAGTAACCCTAATTATTTGCCTACCAACTAGTTTTAAACACTAGTCAGTAGTTACAATTTGGCTCATTTGCTGACTATGCATGACTAACGTTTATGTAGACATTAACTTTCATTATACAGAGGCAAGACACAAATCAATATAAATGCACATGGAAGATAATGAACTTAAAAGAACTAAAGGCATGTGGAGGAAATTTGTATATGATGAACACATGCATGAAGTAGTTCCATGGATGTCACAGTAGTTTCTGATGTCACAGAAAGAACTTCAAACTGTATAGAGAAAAATTATGCTTTTAGTGGCATCGACATGAATTTTGCAGTCTACATTCATGCACTTCCCCAAAGTTTAAAGGACAGAGCACTAAATGATTCAATACTTGCTGGAAATTAGATCCAGAGCAAGTGGTTGTACCTGGCTTGGTGCAGAGTGGTTATGATGTGCATAGTCCAGACTAATCACCTAAGGCAAAGGTAACCATGAGATATGCCTAAGGTCACATGGTTACTAGAAGTTTATAAAAGACTTATAAATTTAGGTTTGAAGCGTAGTTTGTTTTTGAAAAGCTTAACACTTTTTTCTTCGGATGTTATGTAGATTCAACTCTTTGTAACTCTGCAGTTATGGCGTATCCTACAAGTTATTACAATATATTGTAATGGGAAAGGTAATATTGTGTAGATTACCAATAATAATACTAGCACACAGAAATAAAGCAAAGCATGTATCAAAAAATCACGTGACTCCCATCGAAACCAATGCAGCTCCAGTGTACTCATACAAATGGTGAGCCTGAATAGCTGTCAAAAATTCACTGAAGCTGAGACAGAGAAATTTAAATCTCTTCAACTGACCGTTTTCTGAAGACAGAACAGGACCATACTTGATATGCTGTAATAAAGTAATGCATCTAGCTCTTACAATAAACTAGTTGTGCCCAGTACTATATATTTTTTTTTTATTTTTTATTTGTTGCACAACTGGACTGTTCACAAGTATTCACATGCAAAAATATCTGCAGGATAAGAGAGATTTATGAAGTTTTATGAAGTCCTAAAGAGTGACAACATACAGTTACAAAAGACTAACGAGCCTTGTACTAAGTACTGGGCAAAACACTGTGCTGTCCTACCTATCACCAGCAGTGTAACCTATGGCAGAGATTATGCCAGTATCCTGGATACAAAATCATAAAACCATTTAACATCTGCTTGCATTACAAATATGTCTATCCTACACTGATAACAGCAATGAACACAGAGGAGAAAAAAAATCCTAGAAAGTGATTTGGCTGTCTTGTATCACATGTAAGGTGCACACACATTAGTATACATAGTATTACTCCTGCCATTACTGGTTCTCCTACAGGTATTATCAGAGAAAACCCTCAGGAGACATAAACTTTATTGTTTTATCATTACTAGAGGTGTTGTTCCCATACCAAACTTTCTGTCTGAAGATCTCTGTCTCATAAGTTTCTGTCATTCAGAATTCCTAATAATATGGGCTTTGTTTCTTGATTGGCGCTTCCAAGTACTATGCTAGTAAGAAGAGAGACACGTATATATGGCAGATGATTGCTGCTGTTTGAGGTCTATGTAGAGGAATACTTACGTCACCTGGTCAGACATACTATGTCATTCACAGATGTTAAATTGAATTGTACAAATTAAACTCACCCATATTAGAAATTACATCCAGGAATGCATGTGATTGCTTTCTGCAGATAATTTGTATGATTTTTTTTTAAATTCTTTTACCATCAGACAAAAATTAGGGATGACAGGTCTGTTTCTATGCACCTTTAGCATTACTCTATCCGATAGCATAATAGAAAAGGCCAAACTTAATTTCATTAAAAGATGTGACCTAATTCAAAAGTGGACATAAGTCATCACAGTACTACTCTGGAGTAAGAGAAGCCTTTATAACTACTACTGAAAACCTTCAAAAATTAAGTAAGAAAATATTAATAGAATCATAGAATAGTTTGGATTGGAAGCGACCTTGAAAGGTCATCCAGTCCAACATCCCTGCAGTGAGCAGGGCCATGTTCAACTAGATCAGGTTTCTCAGAGTCCCTGTCGACCTGACCTTGAATCTTTCCAGGAAATATGTTATATCAGAGTCATTTAGTGATAATTCCTTCAGACGAAGGAGCTAATGCAGTATTTGAATAAAAAAAATGTGAAAGTCAAAGTCTATAGCAAAAATGTTTTTGTAGAAAATCATACTATGACACCATTCCATACTTCTACCTTCTAAATGAACATAAAAATGAAGAGGTTTTTGAATTATTTATTTCTTAATAAATATAACCGTTGGAAAGAAAACAGTTAAGCAATGGAAAAAGTACCATCCAGCTCCCAAGTAACAGGGGAGAGCACTTTTGCTCTTTCAGTTTTCTCTTCATTTCAAATGTAGAGGCTTAATGGTTCAGAAGCACAACAAAAGCTTTTAGAGAATGAATCCACTACTATTAAGGCATTGTGTATATTTAATCTGAATTTTCCTTACCTCAGTTTGTAGGCTGAAGCCTGTGAAGCAGCTGATAGCCTAAATAGGCATATATCTTCACCACAATGCTAATAGCAATTTGTGTTCAGATTTTTTTCTGCTCTGATATGTGATAGCAAAGCTCAGCACTTACACAGTATACTACATTTTGAAAACGCTGTCCAAGAAATTCCCTGTGTCCTTTTGAAGAACTCAAAGATACGACCCTGAAACTCCTGTTTTACTTTCATAAATAAACAGCTTGGAAGATGTAACCCAGCCCTAACTTAAAATTTTGAAACCATGCAAATTCAAACCATGTTTAGTTTTGAGATGCATAGAATGAGCTTTCCTTCTAAAATGTAAGCATAGCAAAGATAAGGCATTACATATGTATGGAGGCAGACAAATAGGAGTGAATTACTTCAGTTAAGAGAAAAAAATCAGGTGACCATTAAATTGATGGTTTTAAAGCTCCTGAGAATTTTTTTTACTGTATCGTTTCAGCATCATTTCAGACTCTCAGGGAACTACACAAACAATGTAAAATTGCAACAGTTCACTGTAAATAGCCCTTATTTTTGCATTGATTTTGTTTAGATAGGCACTGAGTGCTAAAAAGATTGTGTAATTGCTCCTTTCTGAAAAGAGACAGCATTATCAGCCAAGAAAACCTTCATTACTTCATTATCCAATTTTCCCAGGTGAAAGAAATGTCACATGGAGGGTGTGTGTCTGTGTCAAATCACAGACTAACAAACCACAAACTGGAAATCATCTAAATTACTGTTGAATTAGAAGCTCCATTCCACAATAACAAACAAAACTTCGTGTCTCATACAGTCTGTATTTGCCTACCATATATCTGTTTACAGACTTCGGGCTAAACCACATCATACTGAAAGTTAAGGAAAAAAAAGAAAAACACACACAAAAAAATAAGGGTGTTTTATCACTTTGCAGATGTTGAAAGGGTGTTTCCTTGTAGATAATTAACTACTACTTTATTTTAAGCAGTCTCTGAATGAGTTATTTTGCAGATGATCCTCAGTTTGAAGGTTATCTATTTGATAAGAAAGCGTCAAATAAGTTCCATCCAAACACATGCCACTAAGTGTCTGTATATGAAATTTGGATCTAGTTCACCAGGAATCTAAAATTCCAGGTATTGGTGAAATCTCTTAAATTTGGATGTTTACTCCCAAAGTCACTACAAGATTAAATATAGAGCTAGACACAAGAAGTGAGTTTCTTACTCACATAGGTAACTAGAAAAGTAGGCACTTCCGTGGTACACTGCTGACATTCCCCATTTGGTAATTTTCAGGAAAAATCCCAACTAGGAAGTAATCTCTTCCCAGGGCAAGGCTGCACCAATTATAATCACACAGCATAAAAAAATCTCCACAAGATTAACTAGCAATTTCTCTGTCTGCAGAAACACTGTCTTAGCAAAAGAAAGCATCCAAATGTATCTCAAAAACATCTCTTTGCATAGGGTATCATTACCATAGCTTTTGGGCTGAAAGAATAACTTTTGGCTATTACTTTCAGTTGTCAGAGGCAGATGCTTCTGCGATTTCTTTACATAGTGGAAGTTATTACTAGCTTTAAGCTATAAAGTCAAATAACCAAAATAAGAATTCATTTTAATATGTGAGCATAACTCCGCACTTGTATGTCCATTTCCTATCCTCAATGAAGTGATGTTTCCAGCAGAAAATACAACCATTAGTTTTGTAACCGAAGACAGGACCACAATGAAGATATATAAGGCAAACAATTTAAGTCCAGCAGACAATTTCAATATCTTGCCTTTCCCAGTTTTCAAGCGTTTAGCTTTACAATGGAATCTTATTTTTAATTTGGAATATTTAAACACTGATCAGCACTTCATTCTATAAAGAGATTATTCCCATGGAGAGTAATAGGACAACTGTAGAGTAAGAATACTGTTCACCAAAAAGAAAGAGAGCCTGGGGTAATTAGATATGTGGAACAAAATATTTAATTGTCAATGTTTAACCTGTGCTTGTGGAACTGAAAGCATCCCTACTGAATACATAAAGTGTCCATAAAAGCATGTGTATCTGCAAGAATAACTGAGTGGCTTTGTGCAAAACTAGCTTGCAGGCCATAAAAGTATTTTATTCTGTAAATAAATGGAGTTATTTACACTATCTGCAACATACCTGCAAAGCACTGCTCTATACATCCACCTAGATGTTCTTTACGACAATTTATTAATTGTACCTCTCACCATCCCTGTAAGGAGGTGAAGGGTGCTTTTAATCCTAATCTTGAAGACTGGAAGAATATGTCTATATTAGGGACATTTACNTTACACAGTATACTACATTTTGAAAACGCTGTCCAAGAAATTCCCTGTGTCCTTTTGAAGAACTCAAAGATACGACCCTGAAACTCCTGTTTTACTTTCATAAATAAACAGCTTGGAAGATGTAACCCAGCCCTAACTTAAAATTTTGAAACCATGCAAATTCAAACCATGTTTAGTTTTGAGATGCATAGAATGAGCTTTCCTTCTAAAATGTAAGCATAGCAAAGATAAGGCATTACATATGTATGGAGGCAGACAAATAGGAGTGAATTACTTCAGTTAAGAGAAAAAAATCAGGTGACCATTAAATTGATGGTTTTAAAGCTCCTGAGAATTTTTTTTACTGTATCGTTTCAGCATCATTTCAGACTCTCAGGGAACTACACAAACAATGTAAAATTGCAACAGTTCACTGTAAATAGCCCTTATTTTTGCATTGATTTTGTTTAGATAGGCACTGAGTGCTAAAAAGATTGTGTAATTGCTCCTTTCTGAAAAGAGACAGCATTATCAGCCAAGAAAACCTTCATTACTTCATTATCCAATTTTCCCAGGTGAAAGAAATGTCACATGGAGGGTGTGTGTCTGTGTCAAATCACAGACTAACAAACCACAAACTGGAAATCATCTAAATTACTGTTGAATTAGAAGCTCCATTCCACAACAACAAACAAAACTTCGTGTCTCATACAGTCTGTATTTGCCTACCATATATCTGTTTACAGACTTCGGGCTAAACCACACCATACTGAAAGTTAAGGAAAAAAAAGAAAAACACACACAAAAAAATAAGGGTGTTTTATCACTTTGCAGATGTTGAAAGGGTGTTTCCTTGTAGATAATTAACTACTACTTTATTTTAAGCAGTCTCTGAATGAGTTATTTTGCAGATGATCCTCAGTTTGAAGGTTATCTATTTGATAAGAAAGCGTCAAATAAGTTCCATCCAAACACATGCCATTAAGTTTCTGTATATGAAATTTGGATCTAGTTCACCAGGAATCTAAAATTCCAGGTATTGGTGAAATCTCTTAAATTTGGATGTTTACTCCCAAAGTCACTACAAGATTAAATATAGAGCTAGACACAAGAAGTGAGTTTCTTACTCACATAGGTAACTAGAAAAGTAGGCACTTCCGTGGTACACTGCTGACATTCCCCATTTGGTAATTTTCAGGAAAAATCCCAACTAGGAAGTAATCTCTTCCCAGGGCAAGGCTGCACCAATTATAATCACACAGCATAAAAAAATCTCCACAAGATTAACTAGCAATTTCTCTGTCTGCAGAAACACTGTCTTAGCAAAAGAAAGCATCCAAATGTATCTCAAAAACATCTCTTTGCATAGGGTATCATTACCATAGCTTTTGGGCTGAAAGAATAACTTTTGGCTATTACTTTCAGTTGTCAGAGGCAGATGCTTCTGCGATTTCTTTACATAGTGGAAGTTATTACTAGCTTTAAGCTATAAAGTCAAATAACCAAAATAAGAATTCATTTTAATATGTGAGCATAACTCCGCACTTGTATGTCCATTTCCTATCCTCAATGAAGTGATGTTTCCAGCAGAAAATACAACCATTAGTTTTGTAACCGAAGACAGGACCACAATGAAGATATATAAGGCAAACAATTTAAGTCCAGCAGACAATTTCAATATCTTGCCTTTCCCAGTTTTCAAGCGTTTAGCTTTACAATGGAATCTTATTTTTAATTTGGAATATTTAAACACTGATCAGCACTTCATTCTATAAAGAGATTATTCCCATGGAGAGTAATAGGACAACTGTAGAGTAAGAATACTGTTCACCAAAAAGAAAGAGAGCCTGGGGTAATTAGATATGTGGAACAAAATATTTAATTGTCAATGTTTAACCTGTGCTTGTGGAACTGAAAGCATCCCTACTGAATACATAAAGTGTCCATAAAAGCATGTATATCTACAAGAATAACTGAGTGGCTTTGTGCAAAACTAGCTTGCAGGCCATAAAAGTATTTTATTCTGTAAATAAATGGAGTTATTTACACTATCCGCAACATACCTGCAAGCAAAGCACTGCTCTATACATCCACCTAGATGTTCTTTACGACAATTTATTAATTGTACCTCTCACCATCCCTGTAAGGAGGTGAAGGGTGCTTTTAATCCTAATCTTGAAGACTGGAAGAATATGTCTATATTAGGGACATTTACATAGCAGATAAGTAAAGATAGTGGCCAAGTGCTTCTAACAACAAATCAGGTATCACATTGGACTTTCACCTCATGTAACCATAAAGTACCAATATCACCTTTCAGAGGAAAACAGCTTCACTGAAAAAAAAATTAAGTTTGTCTTTGAATTTCTTGCGGATTTTAAACCTAATTATCTAAAAAATAAAGATTTCATACTAGAAGATGAATTAATTATGCAGTTGTGTATAAAGAGGGGTTAAAATAAATGATTACTATCATTCCTACCACTCGAAATTGCAGTGCTCAGCTCTAGAACTAATTGCTTAAGAGGGAAAAAAAAACCCAAACCCCCCTGAAAAACAAAATACACACACACAAACTGTGAAAGGCACTTACAGTTATCCTGCACATTATTAGATGATGCAGTATTTTGAAAAGAAAAGTATTTCTTCCTTACAATTCCATACTTAAATGAAATTGTGTTTGTTCCTAATCTGGGGGAACATTTTTCTATGCCTTCCAGCACATTAAGAAACCTTATTTTACATGGACACTTGCTCAGTGAGGCACGGACAATGAAGTGGTGTCAGAGCTTATCATTTAAAAGGAAGACAAATGACCACATCTGATATCACGCATGGTTTCTTTGTGAAATGTTACTATTCCCCTCTGTATAGTTTAACATGATCAGGTATTACATTTTATTTTATGTAATTTTTACAATCAGGCCTTGACAGTGATGACTCATTCTGTTGCAATGAAACCTGTATGGGCTTAATCAGAAATTATTTTACGTGGATTTATCCTTGCACTCGGGATTTAAGTGATACGGGACTGATACTCATTTTGCTGAAATTACACTGGTGCAAAGAAGGATGAAATTGGGTACCTAATCATTTCCAAAGACATTTAAGTATATCCTAAAACATACTGTTAGTCATGCAACAAACCAATTAATCCTTCATGTATTTCTAATCAGTCAGAAGTGACTATAAAGACCAGATTATGCTCTCAGTTACCCCAAAGCTTTTCCCCATGTGTATAGTACAGTGAAATCTCCTTACGACACGCTTCTGCACATATTAGTGATCCTCTCCCAGCTTATATATCTACCTGCATTATCTAAAATATATTCATAACAGACAAAAGTCTAATCCGAGAAGATGGTAAGGCAAGAAAAGTGACTTGGTGAGTAACAACAGAATTCCTATAGACTAGTTTTGTTGTTACCATTTGCAGCAAGCCAAAATAATTAAAATGAAAACTATGTAACTCTTGTTTGAAATTTTAACAGCCATGGTGATTATCAGGTACCATAAATGGAAATAAGTTAATGGATGGCCATCTAAATAACCCTAATTATGTACTTTTGTGACCACCCTTCTTACCGAAGCAGGACACCTTGCAACACAAATTTATTTAAACAGGATGACAATTCGGGTGTGAGTTCCATTTTAGAAACGTGAACAGCAAATCAAAAAACGAGCAGCAGATCAGGTTAATCAACTCAAGTGTCACAAGCACTTGGCTACTCTTCTACCCACCTATTGCCTCTGTTTTAATTAGAAAGTACAAAACATTCACAGTAGGAATTTCAGAGAAACTGGGCATCTAAGTGATTTCAACAGTGGGAACAACAATTTATAATGTGTCAAAGGAGTGCAACTAGCATGCAGCGTTGGTATGAGTCAGATATGCTGGCTTCTTTTCACGATACTGTCTGCAGATTTTTGCTGACTCCTCTTAGTTTCTAAAAATGTTGTAAGCTTATGTTTTACAATCTGTGTACATCCAATAAGTACAGATCGTGGGGATTAACTTCTTCTAACTCCCCAGATCTCAAGTTACTAAAAGAAGCAGATATGATGCTACTATTTCTACAAAGATTCTATTGAAAAAAAAAAGCTTTGAGAAGTAGCTAAACCAGAAGTATTACCCATCCAGAAAAGGTTTGGTCATGCAAGTTTCTAAGGTAAGGTGAAAATATAGCAAACACGTATCTTAATAAACAAGGCTTAACAGCTCAACAACACTTTAGAACTGCAGAGGGCTTTAGAGGCATTAGCTAACAAATGAATATTGACAATGAGCCCTTGCTTGACTAAATGGTAAGATATTGCAGCTTCCTACTTTACTGAGAGAAATTGGTGTAGAAAACTAAGGTAGAAAACTTAAGAAATAATGCCAGGCAGACAAAGGGAGACAGACAATAATAGATATATAATGATAAAGAGCTCAATACAAGATACACACAATTCAGGATGTGTGACATAGGAAAAAAAAATCTGAAATATTTCTGATTAAAGTAATAAAAAAGTCTTTAAAAAAAAAATTGGTCCCTCTTTCAAGGAGTACATGCTACATTAGGAAGTACACACACATCTAATGATCTTAATGAAGGATAACTTTCCACAGAAGATGATGGTGTGAAAAAGCTCATGGCTCGCTTCATTTACGTCTTCTCTCACCATGTATACCTACATGTATGTCTCTTCACTTTAAACCATCTCTGAGAAGAAAATGTAATGGACTTGTTACATCCATATGTAAAAAGAATTAAATTACATATGAGGCTATCAGAAAACACATGCAATTATGTCTTCAGGAATTATTCCCAGTACTTATTGAAGAATAGTCTATTACGTATTTTATTGAATTCTAATTCAGTCTACTAAAAGATATGTCGTATTCTGCAAGAAGGCAACATCTGCATTAACGAGAAACAACCACCTTTGTGGACTAAATTTACAAAACAGAGTATTAACGTATCTCGTGGCATAGAGCATTCTCCAAGTATTGCCTCCATATATAGGGCTGTATTTTGGATTCACAAGACTTCTACCAAATAGATATTCAAATCCATACTAGGGGAAAATTATTACTGTGAGAGTTCCTTCAGCCTTTTACAAAATCAATCATTTTTTTCCACTAGTCCGCATCAGAATATTATAAATCAAAACTTGCCTTACCACGGGCTGTTGAACTTTTCCCCTCAACATTTTGACTAGTCTAATGAAATATTGGATCCATACAATCAGGAGTAAGTTATTCACCTGAAAGAGTGGCGGGAGGAATAGTAAAAACCCTGACTTTTTAACTCATACTTCTATTTTTCAATACTCTCCTCTAATGCGTGGTATTGATCAGGAAGATTTTTCCAGCTCAGATTGCGAAATGTTTCAGTGAATAATCTTTGACAGAACAACACTTGTAATTCTGTTTCCTCCTATGGAAAAGGTTTGACTTTCTAATCAAGAGTCAACACAAGCCTGGATGGCAAATTTCTGCTCATTCCAAGAATGAGATAAACTTCTCTTTTACTGGTTTGTCTAAGACTACCTTAGTGCAGAAAGAATAATGCAGCACAGTATTGAAAGTGACAATTGAGGAAAACCGTATGCCTTGATTTAGGCCTTTGTTCTGACACCTATACCCAAAGAACTTTTGTATCTTTATTTTTTTTGCCTACTTGAAAGTAGTTATAGTCTATGTTTAGCAAAATATAATAAAAATCCCAGCAAAATAAGGTAGGGAGAAATCGCTTCATTGCTGAAGAATGTTTTTAAGCTTTTAGACCAGTGTAGTGGGGAGCTATAGAGGTGAAAGAAGAGCATTTGAGTTAGAAAAGAATTGAGTTTAGGTTTTTCTTCTTTAAATAAAAATTAACATAATTTATCACCTGATTGCTACAAACACTAGTCTATGGACTCAGCAACTCCTCATGTCCTAATTTACTTCACAAATCAGGTCAAAGGTGAACCACAATTTATTATAACAGATAAATTTCAGAGTCACCTCTGTGATCCAATATATGCCTCCATATTAAAGATAATGATTGTTGTGCAAAAATTATTCTTAGCCCATACGATTCATAGGACACATTCTTTAAGAAATCCCTCTTCTTTCTGTATTCCTGCCTCAACATTCATGGCTCTGGTGAAACACTGGAAATTTCAAAAAATGTAAAATGCTTAAATCCCTATATAAGAAATCTTATACAAAGTCAGACTACAGTTCTTGCCCAGTCCGACTCCCAAATGAAAGAGAAGGATAATGTAATTTTAAAAGAGGGCAAAAAATCCAATAAAACATTTTTTTATAATACCCAGCAATATAATAACTTCACATTCATATTCTCTGAGTATTTCAGGCTTGCTTTAGATTTAAAAAAAACCAAACCTCTGATTTTGAATTACTGTAATTAGCTGCAAAAGCATGCTCATTTGTTGATGCAAAATAATGTCAATCTTTTTTGTAAACTTGTTAGAATCTTAGTAAATAAATATCAAAAATTATACAAGGAACAGAAATTCAGCTCTTTGTCATCTGTGTGCTGTTGGTGTGCAGAGAAAGGTGTTATAAAGAGGGACATAAGTGAAAAAAAGTCATCTTTTCCCTAAGATCATTAGTGTAACATTGCCAAAGTTGAGCCATACTCTTCTCACAGCGTGCTTGGGAAAGAGGGAGTTTTACATTTCACCCTGAAAACATTAAGTCTAGGAGGAAGGAAGGTGTGAAACATTGAGTTTGCTTAGAAGCAGAGCAGGCTAAAAAATAGTTTGGGAAGCACTGGAGAAGTAAAAGACAAATCTCTCTTGAGCTTAATAGCTGCAGGCATATGCCATTTTTTTTTTAGCTATTAAAAAGTCCTGAGGTGTATTTTGAAAATCACTTTTACAATGATTTTTTTTTTTCCAAGAATATAAATTTCAGGCTACAAGCCTGGCCCTAAATTGAGAACATTGAAACTGAAAACACCATTGAAGTATAAATACCGTTGAGAGTGATTTCACTATCATTGTTACATACTTACTTGCACCGTAAATGTAAGCCACTCCTGCATCACTACTGTGTGCATTACACAGTACTGCTTGACACAAAAATCATGTTCTGCAAATAATATTGTTTCCAGTTGTCTTTTACTAATGGAAATTAGGAGGAAAAGAAGACTTTCAAACTGTAACAGCAATGTCTAATTTGCTGTAGTAAGCAATGGCACAATTGGTGCAAAATCCAGCTCCTGGTCTGACCTGACAGTACAAAACATTGTTAAGAAAAGTTGAGTGAGGTCAGACTAATTAATAGATGCTCCAAGACAAATAAATTGGAGCTATAATCTCAAATGCAAGTCATTTAAATATGCATTGATACCTGTCTTATAGCAGATGCAGACAGAATGAAAAAAAAATGATGCAGGAACAGACTAAGAGTGATCTAAGACACAATGTACAGGCACTGTCTTGTGATGGGGGCAGAAATGCAGTTATTATTTTGTATTTCTTAAGTTCTGCATATTCTCCAAGTGATAGGTATATTTTACTAGAACACCAAGGACATTAATCTGTCATTCTTTGTATCAAGAAGCCCTATTCCTCATTTGTAAAAGACACAAAGTACGACACCTGGCTTTACCAAATTATAGCTTTGGACCAAAAATATTGCTCCACTGTTGTGTTCTGTTAAATCTTTTCTTCTATTAAAGCAGCTATTTTAACAAAGCTCTAGAAAATAATATTTTCTGCAGTCCATAATATCAGGTTTTGTCATTAAGGTCTTTATCAGCTCTCTAAGCACAACAAGCACCCCAAGCACACAGGAATCAAAAGCTCTTGTATTGTTGCAAAGAAGTGCAAAACTGTCTGGGGCACAATTTTGCTTCTGCTATGGTTGAAAACAGAGAGAATTAGTAATTTTTCTCTTGTACTACTAAAATACTCATAAACAGCAACCCTTATCTTACAGAGGTTTAAGTCAAACATTGGTCTAGAAGATAATAGTAACTTGGGTTAAAGCTCCTCACAGAAGGGAAAAATGAATAAAGGTATAAGCATGTCAGATCACAGTTATCAGTGGGCAACCATAGGTTGCATTGTCTCTTTGTTACAAAGATTAAAGCAACAGTAATTTGAACATGCTTCCATCAATTCAAAATGCTCTGCTACATAAATATTTTTTAAGATCTGTACAACAGGCCTCCTATTTAACAATGAATACATTTCAGACTAATGTGCTGCCAAGCTCCAGCTCTCTTTCTAGCAGCTGAATTCTTGGATAAAATCATTTTGCAGGGTATGAGCAATGCAGTTCTGAAAATAGCATCACTGCAAAATGAAAGATGGTAAGAACCTCTACAGCGCTGATTTATTTCAGTTAAATATTCTATCTTATGATTAGTACCTAAACTGATGTTTTCAGCTGAATTTTCGTACTTAATAAAATATAAATCTATAGAATTTGTTAATTTTAAGGCCTGAGCATAAACAACTAAGAGAGAAATACAAAAAGAAAAAAATTAGATTTTCTCATAAAATATGTAAAATTAAAAAATGCTTTGTAGATCCAAATAATTTGCATTTATCACCATCACATGTACAAGAGACACAAAAGGAAACTAACACCAATCAACAAGCTGTTTCGCACTTATTTTTAAGTATATTCCTACTAGAAGAATGGATTGGAGTGATACTTTAAAAAATACCAGTGGGTTTATACATCTTGCGTAACGCGCAGCATTCAGACATGCACTGCTGAGAAAACACTAAGAGGTGATATTGCACTTCCCTGATTCTAAGGACATTACATCTTTTGGCTGTCTTCTCACTGACAGGATTATTATGTTTTTCCTAATAATGAAGATTTTAAAATAGATTGGAAAAATCAATTTTCAGACGAGAAGGATCCCGATATTTTATAATCCATTAACGCTGTTGTCTTTTACAATTAACATCAGCAATAAAATTGGTATTCTCCTATCACAGACTGTATGCTAAAAATGAGATTATATGTATACGAGATGTGTCAAAATTCCCAAGTCTGACAGTAGAAACAGATGAAAAGAACAGATCATAAATATCTTCCATCTATATTCAGTCACTGATTTTATATAGAAAGCAATGCTGTATACTAAGCCCAGCTACATGTT
The DNA here is from genome assembly GCA_013401255.1 of Urocolius indicus. Classification (NCBI taxonomy): domain Eukaryota; kingdom Metazoa; phylum Chordata; class Aves; order Coliiformes; family Coliidae; genus Urocolius; species Urocolius indicus. Next base: position 11,476 of record WBNH01007760.1, on the reverse strand, counting down.
CAGTAAGACCTACACTTGTTAGGTCCATGTGCAGAAACCAAAAATATAAATGTCCCAGCTGGGACAAGCCTTAATTCATATGACTCAGACAGACTTCCCTGAGTTGTCCTAATGACACTGAAACAGTAGGGATGATTCATGCAAATAAAAAATGGGAATACACAACTTCTTCTCTAACAATTTCTCGTCTGCATACATTTATCTTCATGTGTATATTATCTCTTCTGTATGTTATTTTTAGCCACAGATGTTTTACACTAATTTATCTAAGCAGATCTGTCTTGAACGTAAAATATACCACAATGTTTACAAATAGAACAGATGACTGAGGAGGTAAAAAGGAAAAAGGATAAAGGAAAGAGAAAATAAAACAGACATTATGCCTTATCAGAAATAATGTAACTTCAAAAACAGTCCCATTGATATTGAAAGGCTTAATCTGTAGCTTTATAAAAATTAAAATACCTGTTCTGTTTTGTTGGCTGGTTTTTGGTTGTTTTTTTTTTAACCAGTACACAGAGGTTTAGCATCAGAAAGCAGTAAGTACATCTTTGTGTTGTACATTACTCACTGCCTGTAAAAGTATCAACGTTGCTAAGACATACTGTGTCAAAAATATACTTTAAAATTCCAACATGTTTTAAATTTCAGGAATACCTGGTTTGATGCAGTACAGAAAAAAAAAAAGAACAGAAATAAATTGAGTCCTGTGCTACCTTCATCACAAAACATGCAAACTACATTTTGCTTTATAGCATTTTTTTTCTCAAGTCTGTAAAGATGTGAAGCATAAATATACATGGCTACAAAGAAAGAAGTGCTTTGCATGCTGTGTTAGCAGTAGTGTGGTTATAGTGGCAGGAGTACTATACACAACAATGTTGCCATCTAAGTCCAAAATATCTGCTGTGCTGCATGTACAATTGAAGTATTTAGAGTTGCCATGTTAAAAGTAAGAGCATGACACGCAGCACCCACACACAATTGGTCCCTAATACATGGTGCAATGAAAATGATACCTTTTAGTGAAACCTGATCTGTATTGATCAGTAGCTAAGCCTTATAGCTAAAGATCAAGACATAACTATCTCTATATTTATATAGTTCATTAAAGTCTTCGATATTTGCAGTGAAATATTCCAACACAGGAAGCAACTAATGCGATTACACCACCTGCTTGGATTTTCAATGAAAAGTTCAGACTCCCATTTCATACAGAACAATCCTCCATTTGAAAGTCTCTATACATTGCTGGGTAAATACATCAGAGCCTTTTGGCCTTGTCAGAGGCATAAAATTAATCAAATAATTGTGATTCTATCAAACTGTTATTGTTTAAACTTTCTGCATTTTTTTGCTGAAAATGTTTGGTATTTGTATACTACTGTATTGGTGATAAGGACTTTGAATGTTTTCATTAAAACATATAAAAATATTTACTGATGCAGAAGGAACAGATGACTAAAGGAAAAGTGATTGTACAGTAACAAGTTGTTGATGAAATCATTAGCTATATAGCCCTGAATATGCACATATTTCATACAACAGTTGGGAAATTTTGCTTCCTCAGACCAACTTCTTAACTAAGAAAAAGAAACTGAAAATTATGGGGAGAAAGCAGGTAGATACCATAATATCTGTAAATCTTCACTCCTCAATTTATTAATATCTGTTCTTTCCCTTGTTCTCTTCCCCGGTGTTTATTTTTAAATATAAAATCTTTCACATTAAGGGCATTTGAGTCACTTCTCTTTGTCTTTTCCCATTTGTGATCTACAGTAGGAATCAAAACACCACTGTGGAGTCCTCAAAAAAAACAATAAAAAATCTGTTTTCTCCTTCACCTGTTACATCATTACTTTTTGCAAAGCAGTTCTCCCTGCATCAACCTGTTGGTGCTGTCCTCTAAATGAACGAAGTCTTATTTACACTTTGATTTCATTTCAAAAGGGAAACATTACTATGAAGGACAGACAGGCATTATAGATTGTTTCTACAATATTTCAATGTAATAACAATGAGGAAAAAAAAGCAAGCCAACAGCAAACAGATTGTGAAGAACACAGAAATACCGCTGACTAACATGATGTTCAGAGTACTTGTTTGTAAGTATAGTTATAATTAAAGTTATAGAATACATTTCCCTATTGACAATGTCTATTATCATGACTGGCAGTGAAGCGAAATTCTGAAGGGAATTAGCAAACAGGGGCAGAGGGACAAAAATTGTTTTAAGGAAACATCATATAACGTTTACCTAAAAAGTGATCTAGACTTCTGTTTGAAGTTACACAATATTCTTTCTATACAGTATTCTTTTAATTTCACTAGGTTCTGGGTTTCTTTCTCTTTTAAATAAAGACAAATCTACGTAGGAGATAACTTGTAATTTGATAACCTTTGTAACTGATAAATTGTGATAACCTTACCAACTCAATAAGAAACAGTAAATTCAGGAGCTCAGGCTCGAGAAAAACCCTGGCTTTGTATTTTATCTCTCTTGCTTCTACATGGGGCGTTGTTACAAACTGCAACACGAGAGTCTTTTTAAAGATATTTTTCCTTTCAGTGAAAGTCTGCATTTGTTCAACTTAGACGTTAAGTGGTTGTTTTAGACTTATCTTTGTATTCCTTTCTTTCATTGAACAGTCCGAGCATCCCTTTGAGTCTTTCATAAAGGAACCGATACCCAGAACTCAATTCAATTACAACAACCTACCGGCAGTACTAATTGGTGAATTGGTAATTGCTGTAAACTCATCCTTCTGCACAGGATGAACGAAGGCAATAAATTCTATCAGCGTTAAACAATTAGAGAAGACTACCATTAGCACCGTTTTTCTAACGTAAAATGCATTAAAGTGAGAAATCCACCTAAAAGTTACCTACGGGTAGCTTTAACCCAGATTCAAGGACTAAGGTGAGTGCTTCTGGGAAAAAGAAAAAAAATAAAGTAAAAATAATAAGGTGAGAAAGAAAGCAGAAAAAGTAATTAAACATGGTCCACAGTGTTTAACGTTTTGATGTGGGTTTTTTGATGGTTTGGCTGCTTTGGGGTTTTTTTTCCTAATGTGTGGGTGAATCTCAAATATGATCTATTGGCTCCTTATTGCCTTTCTTTTATTGCACGCTTTTGTTACGTGATCTTTGCACTGCTCTGGGCAACACTTGCACACTAGTAAGTATCCAGTACTTTATAGACTCGTATCTAAGTGCCACGCGAAACGCCAGGCTGTCAGCACCGAAAGCATCCATCAGCTCTGGCAAAGGTGATTTCTGACAAGTAACGATTTGCAAGGCCAATGGTGAAGGAAACAGTTCTTGTGTTGCTTTAAGCACGCTAAAACCCCTCCGGTGTGGCCCCCACGCGTGCGCACACACAACACCCCCCCCCCCCCCCAGCAACCCACGGGCAGCAAACAAACCCTGCAACTGTCAAAATATTCCTGGCGTGCGCTGGAACACATCCAGGTAGGACTGAGCTTAAGCACAGCCCCTCAAAACTCAAGGCAAACGTTCTGCCTCTTTCAGATATGCCCCGACGCACAAAGGCGAGGAAAATCCGCCCTTTCGCGATAACGCGCGTAAAATTGCCAAAGCTCGGGGTTTTGTTTAAAACTCCACGCAGGCTGAAGTAATCTCTGCGGGAGGAGGGGGCGGGCTCTGTGAAACTCGAAACTTTGCTGCCGGCACGGCTGAGCCGCCGCGGGTATCTTTAGCGCTGGGATGCGGCTGCGGAGCGCGGCTGCGGGCGCAGCTTTTCGCCTCACAAGTGCCGCCGCCGCCGCCGCCGTGCCCGGGGCACTTTCCCCTCCTCTGGCCGCCGGCTCCGAGCGACCTCTCCGGCTACCGTCACTCTTGCCCAAGCTGCCCAAATGTTGCGGTTATGCCCGACAGCCACTCTCAGCCCGGACTTACTTTATTCCCTTTGTATTTTCGCCGGAGCCGCGTTCTTCCCCCCCATCACGGAGCTGCTCTTACGGCCCCGGCCGTGCCCCCTACCCCGGACCCCGCGGGGAACTTACGTGGCTGCCGAAGGGAAAGGTCCCTCCGAGGAGTGGTTCATCACCAGGGACTGGAAAAGGGTCAGGCTGAACACCAGCAGCCAGCCAGCAGCCATCTTCCTGATCGAAGATCGATGCCCCTTCCCCAAGTCGGCCAGACGGCAATGATAATAAATTAAATGACTGTGCGTGCGCGCGCGTGTGTGTGTGTGTGTGTGTGTGTGTGTGTGTGTGTGTGTGTGTGGTGATGGGGAGGGGGGGGCTGTTGTTTTTTTTTTAAAGCCTCCCCCCCACCCGCCCCCCTCTCCGGAGGCGCAGCCCAGAGATGCGCGGAGAAGCGGGAGCGCGGCCGAGGGTGGGGAGGAGGAGGAGGAGGAGGAGGAGGAACAACGATGGAGATCTGTGGGTGGAGAGGGGGGAAGAGGAGAAAGAGAGAGAGAGACCGAGCGATACTCTACTCTCAGCTACTCCAGCAGCAGCAGCAGCAGCAGCTCCGGCTTCGTCTGATCCGCCGCCATCAGGGTTACTTTTGTAACAGATCCCGCTCGCTCCACGCGTGTGTGTGTCCTTCCCGGATTTATTCCCCCGGCTGCACAGCAGAGAGAGGAGGAGGAGAGAGGCAGGCGGGGTGGGGACTCCTGAAGGGAGAGGAGGAAAGACGGGCAGAGAGTTGCAGACAGACAGATCGCTCCCGGCTCCTGCCTGTGCCGGCGGCTGCGGGGGCTGGGGGCTGGGGGCCGGGCTCTGGGGCGGCCGCGCTCCTTACAAGGCAGCCAAGAACTCCCCGGGCTGGGCCGCACCTCCCCGGCCGCCCCGATGCTATTTTTAAGACCGCTTCGTGCCTTATTTTAATTCTCCCCCTCCCCAGGCGCTCCCAGGAGCCCGCAGGCTCCATCCCCGCCCCAGTCGCATCGCTAACCCACAATACTAATCTCGGATTCTACGGAACATTCAGAGGATAAATTCCCTCTCCCGTCCTTTATTTTACCCATATTCGCGTATACCGGTCTCTGTGGCAACTATACATGCTCTGTGCAAACACAGAAAGTGATTCGAGGAAGTAGTTCTCAGCTTATTTGCTAGAGCAGTTAAAAGTTCAGGGACAATTTCGATTTTTCGTTATTTCCGTCTCTTTTTCTTTGTTTTTAACATGTTTATATAATTTTTGTGTTTAAGTTAAAAATAACTAGGTTAATATATTTCTGTTTTTATGTATTGAGTTAGTCCAACAGGTGAAAACAAAAGAGCAGATTCAGTAGTCACGTTGTTTTCACATCCATTCTGTTTAAGGGTGGCATCATCTCGAATGTATTAACTCACAACAATTTCTATAAACCGGGAAAAAAAAATGCTCACGTCTATTTTAAAGGTGGCCAAAGGGACAAAACTGAGATTCTCAAATCAAGATTTGAATGTTCACATTGCCCAGGCTCCAAGCCAGCACGATATTTCAGTTGCAATCTGTAAAGCGTGCAGTCACTCTGGATTGGAGCTGGCAATTGAGAGCTGGTGGGAAGAGCTCGCAGTTGTCTTCACCTATCCACCTACCTGTAGGTACGTAGGATTCAGGGTTTGGATGCAATTCCGAAATAGCGATTTCTAAAATGGTAGCACAGTCGGAAGGGTACTTACAGCCCAGCTTTTGTAGGTCTCCGTTGGCTTTAGGGTTTTGCCACATCAAGTGGCAACACTTCAGATATCCAGCTATAACTGCTTGTCTGAGCACCTCTTCTTTCCTACTGGGATGTAAAGGAAACAATAGCCTCTCTTGCAAGATGCCATGATTAAATTCAGTCACAAGCATGCTGCTTGTCCTCCTTCACAGAGGATGTATTGAGATGAGATCCAGGGTAAAGAGAAGACGCTGAGGAGTGGAATAAAGGTTTTAAGAAATGCACGTAAAAAGAAGTTGGAAATGTGAAGTAATTCAGATTGCACAAGGCCATGGAAGATTCTTAGAGTGTAATTTAAGGCATCTCTTCACTCTTGGGGCTCCACACAAAAGGTAGCACAAGCCATAATCAACAGGACATTCAGTTATGAACATGAATACTCCAAAAAAAAGCATTGTTTCTAATCCTTGATAGAACTCTGAAGGTTGATGTGAGTTCATGATTTTTTTAAGGCATCTCTGCTGAGATCTACAAGCGACATGTTTTTCGGTTAGTTGTGTCTGAAAACACCTACAGCTTTGCCACGGGCAACACAGTGAAGGATTAACACTCTGGCAACACCCATTCAGACTAAAGGATGTAAAGGCTTCACTTGCCTCTTTCTCTACCTGAAGGATCTATCAGTCACTTATGTCATCTGTACTGAACAGGAAAGCGCTCATGTTCCATTTCCAGCTGTGCTGCCCAAGAGGCCCACACGCTGCTTCCCGATCCACGTGCACTGAGCAGGGAAAGAGGTTCTCTACTCCCACTGAAGCTGACAAGCAGAAAGGGATGCTTGCGTTGGCCAGGGCAAGATAGGATATAAATGGCTGTGCAAATCCACACAGGAAATAGTTTCGGTAGGTGAGAATAAACAAGACCACCTTCCCTCAAGTGTACAATTTCAGTATAAGAGAAACAAAGAAAGATCAAAGAATAACATAAAATAATAAATAGAAAAATATAGAGTTACATAGGAATGCCTCTTTCTTCGTAAGTACAGGGTTTTTTTTTTAGTCCTGCATTTCTGATGCTGCATCAATTGTTTATAGAGATCTTCAGGGTGATAATTATTGCTACTAATAATTCTGAAACCAGTAACAAATGGCTAGCAATGCAACAGTGCAATGCATGGGTGGGTTAGCACTCCATCTAGTACAGTACGATCTGGATTGGGAATGTTTCAGCAATACTAGTATACTAACAATAGCTGAGATGTGAAAAAGATGCTGGAGAAAATGCAGTTGTTTTGGGTTTTTTTTTAATATAGCAATATTTGAAACATCAAAGCTACAGTACTGTTTACAACTGTATAAGTCTCGGCAAGGTAATCCTAGAGCGAATGCCACTTAGGTGCGAGTGAATGCTCGTGAAGCCCACTGAATCTCAGGGATGAAGAAGAAGATAAATACACAGACTATCTCCAAACAAGCTAGTTGAGGTGTTGAGGAGCAGCCAGGTCTGGAAGACAGAGCTTGTCAAGGGCTATCTCTGTGGCATTCATGGGAAGACTCAGATCTGTCATATATAAGACAAGTTCAGCCTGCAAGCTTTACGGGATTTACAATAAAACTTGGACTAGAGCCCAGTTTTGAGAAAGGCTGGGGTGAAATACTAGCTTTCGTTCAAAATTAAGTGAGGCCTGAAGCCCAGTTTGGAATGTTTGCTTTTTTTTTTTTTTTTAATTCTGAAACTTAGGAAACGAATACCACCCTGAAGTGTGGGGAAGAAAAGAATGCAGGAGTTACTGAAAGTAGTGTGTTACTAATCATTCACCCTTTTGTCTCACCTATTTTTTGTGCCTTAAAAACGCATCTATGTGTCAGTTATTTAATAAAGATGAAGAATCTTTAGAAATGTTGATCTCATCCTACAAACATATATGGATATGAGTAATTGTGCTCAAATGAGTTCCCACTAGCTTTGATGGGAAAGTGTGATTGAATCTCCTAAGCAATCGATTCCTTTACATTTGATGATTACAGTATTTCCCTGTGCAGCTATGTTTCAAACGGCATTTTAAATGGTTTGTAATTCACAATAATCTTACATTGCAGATATTCTTATAATTTATCTGTGTTAAGCTTCCTAAAGATCTATTACATCTGACAAGTCTTTTTTTTTTTTTTAAGCACTCAAATATAGACTTGAATAACAAACCACAAAAGCAAATCTTTCTTCAGTCTTACTTCATCTCATTCTAAATTTATTGCCTGTTGTATCTGACCAAGAAGTTTCGATGAAGGAGCACAGGAACAATAGGGATTGATATAACAAGAAGGGTCGTACAAAAAGTTGCTTTACACCTACTTGTTAGGCAGCAGTTTGGAGTTTATAGTTGGATTTTATGGTCTTAAAGCTCTTTTCCAACTTAAACAATTCTATTATTCTGTTCTATTATTCTACTGAAATTACTGGAGATATTGACTGTGGTGGCCTGTACTTCACAAATAAAAATTCCTGTTGCAAAAATATGAAATTTATTTTGTATCAAAGCCTTCTTCTCAATTCAACATGCCATTTATAATCAAGACTTTCTCTTTAATTTCAGTGTCTGGATAGATTGGAAATGTGTGGAATGCCTGGAAAACAGTGGCAGTTTAAGATTAATGTACACAATGATTTTAGCACTTGTGTGACTAGATAGCAGGCAATGACCAAGTCTTTTTAGTTAAATAAGTGGGTAGTGGCTGTTATTCTTCCTGACCCTAGTCTTCAATGTGCCAAGTACACTTCACCTCCGTGGCTGGGGTGATAAGTACTTTGCTAGATGGAACTGCAGATGTCTTTCATTTCAGCCAAAATATGCTTCTTGAAATACTGTAAAAAGTATGACAAGGTCTTAATGAGTTACATGGGGATATCAAAATACCATTTTGTCTCTGGCATGTAGTGTCTTCTTTCAATTTCTCTGTTAGCACAGAACAGGAGAAGGAAATCTTACTGAATAATTCTCCTGTTTGCTTGTGCAAGAGTGACTAGAGAGTGCAGGCAGCCTGATCTTAATTTCTAATTTCAAGGAAAAAAAAACCCTCTTATTGAAGTCTGCACCAGATGGAAATGCAAGATCCATCCCATTACAAGTTAGCTGAATTGGTTTACATATTTGAATTGGATATCTTTTTGTGTTGAAAAAGCTATGAGCTACATCCAGCAGCAAGGTAGTCAATGCTGTTTCGTTCTCACCCTTGTTTTTATTCACATTTGAGTAAACATGCTGATCCTAGTAGCAAAAGTAACCCTATGTGATATAATTAAATGTTGATTTTTTTCTTGTTATTGATAGATTTGAGGAAGGCATTCTTCCTAATCCTATTCATGAGAGCAAGAATGTATGCATTTTTACACTGAAAGTTTTTGTTTGCCTGTTTCTGGTTACCTTGAAGCTGATTTTAAACAAACAATAATTTAAGGAAAGTTTGATATTGAAACTTGGAGCCCAGCATTATAAATGTTGTCTTGGTGAATACCAAAGAAAATAATTTTAAAACAAAGTCCCAGACTTGTGAAACTTCATCTATTTAAGAAGGAAGTTTAATGCAGTTTATTCAGTTATCACTGATTCTAATATATCTACGTAGGACACTGTAGTGCTATGTGGAGATAGTAGTTTGGTTCTGAAAGGCTCTATGTTCATTCTAGTGTTATTATTATTCTGCTTCTGAGTTTGGAAGGAAAATTAACTTTTTTTTTTTTTCAAGAATCCCTGTATTGCATTTCACAGTGTAATTTAGAAGCGCTTATTGTAAATCCCATATTGATGTTGTGACACTATTCACAGAAAACCATAAATGTCAGTAATCTTACTGGAGGAAACTCTCAATTAGGAATGTAAAACCGTGGTATGTTCTGAGCTTGTAAGGAAACATAACTTCTAAGAGCAGTCTTATACAAATAATGTATATATTTTGTATGAAGATGGATTAAGTGACAAAATATTTTTGTACAGCCTTGTCTGTCATCTTTCCAGTCCCTCATCTATTTTGCATTTATACTTATCTAATGTAGATATATTTCTTCTTTCACTCCTAAATCAGACCATTTCTCCCAAAATGTTTATGTTTTAAGATTTATGCTTACATCAGTAGAAGTTTATCCAAATCTAAGAATGCTATTCTCCTGAAATCTGTTATCTTGCAACTTGATAGGACTCAAAAAAGGTGCATCATCCCACTGAAGGAGAGGACAGCTGCTTTCTGAGATGGCAATCAGAACAATCATAGCAAATCATTTCTAGACAAATGGAGTGAAGCCACCTCAATCTCTCATATCTGCTTAACCCATCTAACTTAATTAAGCAGATGGTTATGAAAGTTGCATTTAGAAGTTATTGATGAGATTTTAGCTATCAGTACTCCTGTGAAAGAATGAGTGCTGTCATGCTATCCAGCAGCCAACCCTACTTTTGGAAGTTTTAACAGAGCAAGCTAAAGCTTGGTAAGAAAATTGTTTCTGACTCCTTTCTTTTGGTGACGTAGTTATTGGTTATTGTTCTCGTTCTGTGCTTGTAGAGGTGGATACACATGGACTGCCCCTAAGGAAGGAAAATGTTTTGTCTTATCCAATAAGTAAGAACACTAAGTATCGTGCTTTTAATTAAATGACTGCTGTTGAAGTGACTTGTGTTTTCAGCTGAGAATGACAGCCTGAAAGCACCTGAAAACTGGGATCTTTCGATTAGATCCTAGTCATGAAAGAGACACAATATTTTTCAGATAATTGCCTCAAAGAACTTTTTACAGAGTGTTCGCATTCAGTGTTGGATCACAAACCTGATGCTTTTAAGTTTAACAGCTACCAAAAGCTAGTGGTATTTGCTCCATTTGTAGTCCATGGACATAATCAGCTCCTCTGTGGAATGATGCATCACATCTTAAAATAGGTGTTTGAGATGGTATCAGTATCCTGTTTGATCTGCCTTACAAACCATTAGTGAATACAAAAGTGACTTAGAAGGAATAAGGGGTAGTCAGGAGCTAACAATAAAATAAATAAAAAATAGAAAATAGAACTGAGGAAAAGTAAGAGTTAAGGAGAGGAAAGGTACAAATCAAGAAGAGGGGGTATATGTGTGGAAATAAAGACAATGCAATACATTTATATGTCGTAAAAGGAAGGTAAAACTTTGAAAAGGAAATAGGGAAAAGTAAAGTCAAACATAATAACCTCAAAATAAAGAGAAAAAAATTATTAGGAATTGAGATAGAAAGGTGAAGAAAAACTTAGTGCTGAAAAGGAAGAGATTCAGGGAAATAAGAAGAGTAACAAGAAAAAGGGGAAGGGGAGCACTGACAGAGGTTTGATCTACACATACTGCTGTGTACATGTCTACTTATTTTATCTCTAAAAGATGGCAAATTAGGAATTGTAATGGTAAAAAAACAAAGACACGTATTTAGGAAGTCTTTTGGTGTGTCAAGGGAGAATGCTGTAGACTGTGACAGTTTTGTAGTGACCATGCTGTGCTGGATCAAAAGCCAGGTTGCCCTGTTACCTGGGTCTGAGCCCCATCTAATATAATAATTTTCCCCTAAGCAGAGATTATTAGCTCAGATAATGGAAGCAACAGAGTTTCTGCTTTAGGAGCACAAGACACACTACTTGTGCTTAGGACGAAGGCAGAACTGTCTCTTGTGTAGTGCAATATATCTCAGTCTGATAACACAGTGTCTGCTATGCATTTTATGTTGTACTACAAAAGTTCAGTTCAGGTAAACTTGAACCTTTTGTGCATCCATAGTTTCTAATGAGAGAAGCTAGATAGATGGTAGACTTTATGCCAAATACCCTTAAGAAATAATAAAATAATAAATAAAT
>WBNH01007759.1:978499-1009957 GCA_013401255.1 Urocolius indicus | reverse complement strand
TAATGTGTGGAGACACTTTGCTTCAGAAATTTCATACCTCAGTGTTAATGTCTCTAGATTATAGATACATGTTTTAAATTTAACTTTGGCCTTTAAAAAGTCCAACTTTTCTGCCTCTTTTCCTCTTCCTTCTTTTTTCCCTCACATCTTCTCTTTTCATCACAGATGTACAAAAACATTTTGCCTCTTCACCATTATATCTTCTGAATTAAAAGACTGGAGATATGCAGAAATACATGATGCTTATTCTTTGTGTGACTTACGATCAGGTAAGAATTTTAAGACTGGGTTTCACTCAATGCCTTGTTAAACATCCCTTTATAGTATATGTAGATTCTGTTCTTAATACTGAAATTGTTTATCTGAGATGATTATTGGGTATTGCTGTTGAACAATAAAATATTCTGTCCAACAAATTTGCATATAACTTGTTTATTTCTGTTCCAGCTCTTTTATTTTCTCCTCCTGTAATTAATGTTTTTCCAGTTGTGTAGCAAAACACATAAGATGACTTGGAGTAGGGATTTATTTACTTAAATATTGTATCAAACATTCTAAAGAGGAAAACAAAACCAAATGCCCTATATATTTTTTCAGCCTTGTAAACAGCAAGAATATGCATCTGTGAAGAACTTGATAGCTCACTTCCTTGATGCAGACAGCATGAACATACTTAAACAATCCAGTATTTATTTTCATAAGTTCCTGAATTACCTTAACTTTTAGGAGAAGTTTTTAATTTCTGTCCTTTCAACTGCACAAACTGTGAGCCTGCAACTGTATGAAATATAGAACTAACAGTACGTGTTACTTGCAAAGAGGATCAACCACACATGTAGAAGAGCTCTTTCTACATGGTGCTCTGTGCTGCGATGAGCTGATGCTCTTTCTCAGTCTGTTCCCTAATGAACAGGTGCCTTGTGCCTCTATGGTTGCCTTTCTTGTTAGCAGTTTCAGTAGAGAGGCCAGTGATTAAACGGGCACTTCTCAAGGTCAAGAATAAATTACATACCCGGGAGAGTGTGAACGAAAATTGCATTGCTATTCTCTGTACTGTGTCAATTCAGAAGAAAGAGGACTTCACTTATCAGAGCTGTCAGTCCAGCACCTTTCACAGACAGTCAGCTCATTTAAAGAAAATACTGGGAATTCTGAATTTCTTTAATTGTTCTTATACACACAATCATATGGTGAAAAGGTTCTCTGTAATGAGAGGGCTGTTATAAATCACATCTGTCAAACTGTTGCTATATTTAGAAGCAAGAATTTCTGCTCATTTATTTTTAGTTTTTTGATGAACTAGAAAATAGGATACAGGCCACATTTATATTTCCTTGTAAGTACCAAAGAGTTGACTGTTTTGTCTGTAGAAATATATTCAGATAAAAGAGAAGCCCCTCCATTTCTCTGTATGTCAGAAGTTTAAACGCATGACCCACAATGTTGTTTTCAAATCACAGGTATGATGACTGAGGGGTAACGTACCTAAAATAATTCTGTGGATCTGAATGTCTTCTCTGAGGGGAGAAGTGATTAATGTAGAGAAGCAGGCATAGAGCCCAGGCCTAGAAACACTCTCTAATAAGTGTACCATGCTGATTGAGTATATCTGCATTTTCTTGAATTTTATTATTAAAAACAATTTATATGAGTTATTGAAACTTCCCATGTGTCCAACAAGCAGAATATTTTAATCTTTTTCCTATTTAATCCATCTTGTTCTTGGAGTATCTCCAAAATACAGTGCCTAAATAGTTATATAATGAAGTACAGGCTTTTGAGGTTATGTTTTGACACAGATTAAAAAACTATTTGCTGAGACCATTTGCTATGTAAGATGTATAATTCCAGTTAAAACATTTTTTTATTAAAATATTATTAACTTCTCCAGCTATGCTGATATATTGCAGGGAGCCATGCTTTGCTTGGAAAGTAGACTTTCCTGATTTGTTCCTGTTTTTCAGAAATGGTCCTGGTTTTTTTGCTGATCTGTCTTTGCTTACTGTACTGAACCATTTGGAGATTGTTTTTTTTAAGATGATGCTATGTACTGCAGTTTCATTCAGAAATTCCTGTGCATGGTACACATGAGAAAGCTAAGTTTTGTTTCGGTCTTCCTTATGAAAGAATCTCAAGTTAATCCAAACACAGTGAGCAAAAAGACCTTTATTTTCCCTAACTGATTTTCAGAGCAAGAGCACACCATCTATAGGCAGCAACCCAAACCATTGGGATTGCCTATTACTGCAACTTTGACTTCTCAGCTTTTTTGAGGACTCCATTTTTCCAGGCTTAAGTAGAAGAAGTATGGAGAAGTATGACAAAAAAAAAAAGACCTGCTTTTCAGTAACAGCTAAAGATGCATTTGCATTTTATCTGTGTAAGACTTGTGAGGTACCTTCAGGGAATATTCAGCAGAATGCATTCCCTCAACTGACCTTTGCCCATGGAGAGCATGCACAGGACCAGGTTTTATCTTGAAGAACTGCAGCCCTCAGAGAGCACATGTAAGACCAGCTCTTGAAGGTCTGCAGTCTGTGGGAAAGACCCATATTGGGGCAGAGGAAAAGTATGAGGAGGAATGAGCAGCCGAGAGGAATTGTGGTCCATGTCACAAATGGACCACAACCCTGGCTTCCACCACTGAGCCTGAAACTGATGCTAAATATCAACCAGCTTTCTTACCTACGCTCATTTGATACATGTACCAAATGCAATATTACCTAAACATTTTTGTGTTCAGACATCTTTTTAGCAGCATTAGAAAATAACTACAGGTCTATCACAAGCAAATTAATATTCTCAGTGGATATAAATGGATATATACATATGTATAAATGGATATATATATCTCCATGTATATATATAAAAAGATATATATGAATGATCAAGAGCTTTTTAAAGTATTTGTTATGATATCAAGCCATCTGCTGTTTTTGTCACTGCATAGAAAATAGCAGAAACTTTCACAGAATGGTAGGGGTTGAAAGGACCTCTAGAGATCATCCAGTCCAACTCCCCTGCTCAAGCGAGTCCATCTAGAAGAAGTCACACAGGAACGTGTGCAGGTGTGTTTGGAAACCTCTAGAGAAGGAGCCTCCACACCCTCTTCGGGCAGCCTGTGCCAGGGCTCCCTCACCCTCACAGTAAAGTAGTTTTTCCTTATGTTTAAGTGGAACATTTTGTGTTCCAGCTTTTGTCCACTACTGCTGATCCTGCACCTTTTCCCATTAAAATTGTCCAAAAGTACCGGCTGACGCTGCCTGAGAGCAGTTGTGAGGTGCCCAAGTCTGCAGTGTGGGTGTCTGACCCAGGATGGTCTCTCCACAGGCATCAGAAGAAGATGCTCAGTCTCGCCACAGACTGCAGGGCAGTCCCTGCTCTGGCACCTGCAGCACCTCTTCACCTTCCTTTTTCACTCATGTGGGTGCTCACAGGGCTGTTTCTCCAACTTTTTTTTCCTCAGCTCTGTGAGGAACTGGGCAGCGCTTTGCCCTTTCTTCAATCGCTTTTCCCAGAGGTGCCGGCGCCCCACTGACAGGCCTCAGCTATGCCCTGTGCGGCAGCCCTCATGGAACAGGATGGACCCAGCCGGAATCAGCCATATCCGGCACAGGGCAGCCCCAGCTTCTCCTCACAGCAGTCCCTGTGGAACCCGCTACAAACACCTCACCAACCCCACCCAGGACAGGAGGTCCTGATTTCAGGTTTCATAAAGTTCAAAGGGAGTGCTTTTCTAATCTAAGGCTTCTTTTGAAAACCTGGCTATAGAGGCAAGCCTCTGGAATGTAGTAAGTGTCACATTAACCGAGGGTGATACTGTCAGGAGAATAAGGGAAGTCATTCCCGATATCTCCAAAAGGCCTATTTTCTCTGCGTTGTAGATGGGAACACCTCACCTTTCATTAGAGCTATGCATGCAACTTTAAATCTCTTTGTAAAAGTTTTGTGATAAGCACTCAAAAAATTTTAAACATTGTTGCCCAGAAGGTCATCAGATCAAAATTTCTTTGCCTGTTCTTCACCTTCAAAACCTTCATACAAGGAGAATAGCTCTGTGTCTCTTTTATGATGTAGGAATCTACTGGAGATCAAAAGCCTTCTCATTAAAAAAAAAAAAAAGCAATAATAGAAACAGCAGAAGCTTTATAGTTTATGGGATAAGAATAGACATTACCTCAGGTGCCCAGGGAATGTTAAATTTGGCATGGTAAATCAGGAGGCTGATCATATTCATTATTCTGACATCAAACTGCTGTTCCTGTCACCACTTAAGAAACAGCAAAAACTTTTGAAGGCATTAATGTGATGAAATGGTTCAAAAGATACATTGATACAATCTTCATGGAGAAATTAAATGATAATGGCTGAAGGTCTATTATAAACATAACCACCTCAATATGGGTTATTTCTGTAATACATATGCTGTGAGAGCATTTAGAAGGTGTTCGAGATTCAGTGGAATAGTAAGGATAGCAATTCTGTTAGAAACTTATAATTTACCATAGAAACAGTAATATTTAAAAATATTATTTACAAATAGAAAGTGGGTAAAAGAGACTTTTCTCTAGCCTTGTGATTTTCTTATCAGACCCTAGTGCTAAACTTTTGCTGGGAGTTTCATACAGAGGGCAGGGTAAAGGACGAGTGTTAAAAGGAAGGAAGAAAACCTCTTTCATGGATAATATATTTCAAAACTGAAACTTGAGGCTTCAATGAGTTGTTGCACTACAAACATAGCTTTGTTATCCTTGAAACCTATTGAACAATTGAGTGAGAAGAGTACTGAAAATCACAAGATGTAAACCACCTGGCCCCTCCTCAGTCCTTACCAGCTGTAATAAATTAATTGCACTCAGCCACACCAATGCTGCTAAACCTTGTCCTGCAGGATCCGGTGTAGAGTTAAAACTGGTGCTGACTGTGTTTAGTCCTGTTTGCCTCTTCAAATTAGATTCAGAAGTGAGTTTTTTTAAAATATATTCTTGTGCATGTTCTGAAATATTTCAATATGTTGGGCTTTTTTGTTTTTGGGCTGATGTAAAGCTGATTTAGTTTGGTTTCTATTTGAGTTTAGAAGTGTGTTGTGCTTTATCCTGTTTTTCCTCTTGTACTCCTTTTGTGAGTCTCACTACATAAGGTAAGTTTCCTTTGGTGTTAGCAGCCATAACTTGGATGGATCCAATTTGCAGAGCTTTGTACATACTAAATCTAGGTCCCTCTTTCAGGAGGAAGCCTACTCTAATATTGTCTCTTCAGAGACTGCAGTTTTAATGGGCTTGGTGGGTCATTTTTTATTTTTTATTTTTTTTCCTTGAAGGTGTTGTGTTGGCTTGGGTAATCTGAGACCTTTCCATAGGATCTGTAAACAATTAAATCTACTTTTGTAGAACCCTTTTAAAATGCATTCTCAATGGACTTCCCAAACAAGATAATCTTTAGCTATTTTTTCATTAAGCATTCATATTTTATAGTTAAGCTTCTTAGTGTTAAATGCAGACTATATACAGACAAAAGAATTACAACTGAAAAATAGATTCTATTGGAAATGCCTGTGAATTATCTCAGTTTTATCCATGACACAAACAATTTTCTTAAGACTATAAACCTTGTTATCTGTTATGGATCTACCTAGGTTTATTAGGAGGTTTGAATGATATTACAGCTTTTGAGATGCTAATTTGTTTTTTTTTTTGTTGGTGGTGTTTAAGATATTTGACTATCTTTGTTCTTTCTTTACAAAGCTGCTGGTCTTGTTCTTGTTTTGAAACTTTTTTTGATCCTCTCTTTTGCTTTCTTAGGCTTTTAACAGCCTGATCTGTGGATTGAGTGTTTTGTCTGGTCAAGCAGTCCTGCCTGCCACATTTGGTGAATATGGCACATTAATATTGATTTCTTTAGGTTGCTATAGTCAAATCAGATCAGAAGTTTCTCATTTCCTGGCCACCACATGAAAGATTAGTTCCCAAATGTCTGCCCAGCTGACTTTTTTACTGCTCTGTGGCATATGTTGAGACACCCTTTGCCTTAGTACTGCAGCCATTGGTTTCACAGTTTTGGAGGCTTGAAATAATCACGTTTAAAAACTTTCATAGAATCTTTTTCTGTATTGTTATGAGTTGTGGAGGCTTAATGTAGATTAAACAGTCTCTTATGGTGTACATTGTCATAGAGGCACTGTCAGTGAATTACTAATCTTTCTACTATCTCTTGTTGCACAAAAGACACTTGTTTAGTCACAGCAGGATTGGATGAAACCTAATTTTAGTCATTTTTATCAGAAATAACTTCCTTCTTTCTTACCTTGGCTCGCTTTATTTCTTTGGTTCTCATCTCGGACAAAATCTTGCTCCCACTAAAGTTCCAGGAGAGTACTCTCATTCCTTTAAATGAACTGAAGTTCTCACATCTTTTTTTCTTCTTCACAGTGGAAGTGCTTGTTTAATGTTTCCGTACCTGTGTGAGAGTTTCTTTTCTGTATCCTGTTCTGAAGAACTTTCAAAGACACTAATTATATTAATTTTGATAAGGCATATGAATAGTCTTATTAGTTCAATAATGTAAGTACTGCTCTTTGAAATCAGCTAGATGAGTACTATTTCCCATTTCTACTTTAAGTTTGTCATCTGCCTGTGTTCCTTTAGAATGACACTGTGAGAAAACAGGAATATTAAAGCTGCTTCCAAAAAACAGTGGGCAATAGATGTTACTGCCAAGAAGATCTTGATGTCCTGGTTCTGGGAGCGGTGGCCAAATTCCCTGTGCTGACAAAGCCAGAACGTGTGATGATGAAATGTCCTGGGAAAAGGTGGATGTTCTTACTAGGGAAAATAGTCATTGACCAGTCCTGTACTTCTGAAGTCATAACTCATTTCACTTTCATATTTTACATCAAAAAAATAAGCATTTCCTGTTTATTTTAGATTTTAAATTAGATGGCAGTGAGGGAAATTACATGGCTGTAACAATGAATTGGACTGATTTCTCAAAAGTACAGTAATAGAGTTCTGCTCACTGCTCAATATCTGAAACCAATGCCCAGGGTAGCTACCAACTTCAGCGTCCTAATTAAATAAGTTTAGTGACTTCAGTCCTTGTTTAAAGACATTTCAGTTTTTACTTCAAAAGCCAACCACAGCTGCTACTCACTGATAGCAACTCAAGTGTTTGTTGACACCACCACAGGGATAAAAAATCAACAGTGAAAGGGCACAAAGCCTGAAATTAAAATTTTTTGCAACTGTGTTGAAATATGCCACTGGGAACAGAGATGATTAGGCTATGATATTTAAGAAAAGATTGAGATTTTTTTAAAGTGCTTCTTAAAACCAAATCTTTAAATAGAAGGCACAATTCTTTAAGCTTTTATGCCAATACAGAGAAGTGATATTTACCAAAAAAAAAAAAAAGACAGTTTTAAAAAACCTTATGTCATTGTGTAAGTATTTTAATCAGCACATTTATTTTGATGATGACAATATATTCCCAGAGGAAATAGCAAACATTAATCATTTCCTAACAACTTAACATGTATTTATAACTTTTTGAGATCTCATTCAAAATCTGAACTGCACAGGAAACTTTTTTTTTGGATAAATTTTGGAGTGGAATTGAAACACGTAATGAGATGATGATTGAGGTAACTGTATAGTTTAATACATGTTTCATTCAGTTCAAATCATTTTCATTCTCTATTATGCTCTCCTGTAAAAGTACATTTAAAAGAATTACATGTGAATCTGAGGTTACTGTTTTTGTTTAGCATACAGACACACA
This sequence comes from Urocolius indicus, assembly GCA_013401255.1. Lineage (NCBI taxonomy): Eukaryota > Metazoa > Chordata > Aves > Coliiformes > Coliidae > Urocolius > Urocolius indicus. The sequence continues at coordinate 1,002,181 of WBNH01007759.1, read as the reverse complement.
CACAAAGTTCTCCAGATGCTTTCTGCTCTTCTCATTTTGCTTTCAATGCATGTATGTGTTCATCTTGTCATGGTAATTGAACTTGGAATTGTGGAATATGGAAATCACTTGTGTTAGGCTGGAATACAGAAGTCCAGTTGAAGAACATCACATGACCACACTATTGGTTTGACGTGGCCAGAGGTTATACAGAAAGATTTGTTTATCTTGTTTACCCTGAAGTAATGTTATTTAGATTATATTTCTTGGTTAGACCAGGAGATGGTCCTGTGCAGTGATGCCAAAAGTCTTCCTAAAATCAAGAAATACATCATCAATGACTTTGTACACTGAGGCTTGTTACTTTGCTGTGCCTTGTTTTTGGTGAATCCATACTTAATTACTCATTCCCTGTTTTTCTGTTGGATGTCTTACAATCTGGGAAAGTAAAGAAATTGAAAGTAACTAGGCTACAATTTCTTCCTGCTTTTAACGCAGGCTTTACTTTTGCCCTTACTTTGTGCCTATAGATATGTCATGTGCTTGCAGAAATAATTGTAATGATAACAGCTTTCAAGCAGAAATGGCTCTGATGTTCATCCACTTCTCTAAGACTTTGGGCAGATTTCATATGACACAGCCAATTTGGAATTATTTGACCTACATATTTTTCCTAACTTTTTTTTTTCCTTCGCTCTGTCCCAGTAGTGTATCCACCATGCCCTTCATTGTTTGGAGGTTTGTTTTGATAGCTTTTAATTATGGAAGCCAGCTGATTGCAATTGACCTTGGTAACAGCTGAAAATAAAGCAGTAAACGGTTCAGACTTCTTGGCACAATGTGTCAATAGCTTGCTTTCACCTCCAAGCTGCTAACCAACCAGTGGGTTTCCTTCATACTCCTCTTACTCTGAAGTGTATTTGTAGAACTTCTTTTTATCCTTTCTCTCTTGCTAATTGTACCTTTGTTCACTGTTCTGGCACTGCTCAGGCTACTCTTTTATACTTGTACATGATAGTTTCCACTTTCAGATGTTTATATCTTGTACTTGAATTCAGTAAAGCAATTAACTCCTAGCTTTAGATGACTATAGAATATTTATATCCTTATTTATATCCTTTCTTTTAACTGAAGCAAGCACATTGCCTTTTTCACTTATTTTTTTTTATGTTGAAAAAAAAGGTTGCTTTTTTTTCCTTGATTTCTCTTTTTCCATGTTTGTTTCAGGCAGCCTTGCCTGTCAGTTCTCTGAGTTTATTAATTTGCTACATGCATTGTTTTTATTTGCATTGTCTTACACAATTTCCTTTTCCTAGTTACCTGTAAATTGAAATGCTAATCCAATGAGCTGTTCTGGTTGCAATTTGGGTAACTTCATCAGTTCAGTCTGTGTTTCTGCTCACTTCTTACACTATATTTTTAAGATGAAAAGCCATCATGTTTTATATAGAGTGCTACATCATTGTAAAAAGTATGAATTTAGTCAATACTTTCTCATGTAATATTTGCATACATTTATAACTACCTAAATAAAAGGATCTCTTAATTCCTGAAACCAAGTCAAACATAAAAAAGCAGCCTTTCCTAAAGTGGGTAGTATCCCTGCCCCCTACTGAGACAAAACAAACAAATGGGGTCTTGGATGATATTTTCACGGCCTTACAGGTTGCTGCTGATATAACATATTCTACAAGTGGCATAAATGGATTTTTCATCCAGACTTGCAATTCAACTTTCTTTTTATTTTGAAATTTTAATTTACTTTTTTTTTTAAAAAGATACTTTAATTTGAAATTGTGGAATATCCAGATTGGATAGGGTTTGGCTTTTCTTACTCCTTGAGGGAATTGACTAAAAGCTTCATTTTAGAATGGAATATTTTTCAGGAAGTATCTGCGTCAGGTGTTGAATATATTCTCTGAACCATATATTCCCTAAGTAAAATGACTTCAAAAATTTAGTCAGGAAAGTGGAAGCAATACAGATGAAGAAGGAGAAAAGAGCTGGAAGACAAGGAAACTAAAGGAGCAAAGAGACAGGTCAAGGGTGAGTGTGGAGAAGGAAGCCTTTTCTGAAGTAGTTTCATGTCTAGAATGAACGAGGCTTGTGCTCCTTGACTTGTGCTGCTTTCCTTTAGGTTGCCAGTGAAATTAGGTATGCAAACTTTAAAAGCCTGAGTGCTCTGAGAATGGCTTGCCAGCGAGTCATTTTACATCCCATAGTACAGTAATCACAATGAATGAAATATCTTAAATAGAACTTTTATTGTACAGACAGAAAGGAGTTACTGGTACTCTCTACTTGTCCTACATCATGAATTTATTTGTTCCACCTGAAATTATGACATTTATAGTTTAGGGGTTGGAAGCCCTAAAAAATAAGCAAGCTTATGTTTCACTTTCTCTGACCTATAGCATTTCTTTCTCAAATTTTATTAATACAGCTTGAGTTTAGCAACCACAGTGATATTAATTTTTTTTAATTGTTAATGATACATGAATCATAGAATGGTAGGGGTTGGAAGGGTCCTTTAGAGATCATCTAGTCCAACCCGCCTGCAGAAGCAGATTCACCTAGATCAGGTGGCATAGGAACATGTCCAGGTAAGTCAAAATGACACACTCATCATGCATATTGGCATCCTTCCTGCCCAGTACAATTACAGCTGATAACCTTGTACAAGCCTAAGGAGGGAAACTATAAAATGCTATTTTTTACAAAAGACAATTAAATCCCAGTATGTCTAAAAATACTTTGAGATGAATATACAGACATGTGGCATCATTTACCTAGTTACTACAAAATAACTTGAGGAAATAGGAAAAATAGTTTCAGTGCTTATGCAATACTTCATATCCTGGGCTATGAATGATAAGTGTTACTGTCTTCCTTTACTGTAAAAAGTGTCATGTAAATCTGTATTCCTCTATTGATAGACCAAAAAACAACCCAAAAAATGAGTTTAAATTTTAATGAAAAACAGATTTCTAACTGGACACTGTGCAAACAGGCATTTCTGAATGTTGCTTATGTAGCTTCTAGTTCAAGGAAATAGGTAAGCATTTGTGCAGTCTGTTTTTTCTGTAAGGTGGGCCTCATCAGAAAACCAGACATCCAGCCAGTATGACTCATCACAGGACACTAAGCTATGATGTCTGCTGTACTTTGAAGTGCACTGTAAGAATTAGTTGCAGATTATTCAGCAAATATGTTGTGAAAGGAATTTGGGAAAGAAAAAAAAAGCACTTTATGTGTTGTCAAATTGAAAAATTTTCTTTTAAATCCAATATTTCACCAAGAAATGATGGGACAGGAGAAATGTTACACTGCTCAAAGTGTCTGTGCCAAATAAGTAAGCTGAAAGGTGCTAGGAGTAACAGACCTTGTTTATTCTACAGGTCTCTTGTGCTGAGAATATGAATTAGAGAAAAATGAAAATGAATTTGTGATGTGGAAGCTGAGAATAAACCAAATATACCTCAGAGAAGTCAATGGAAACAGATTTTATGGCTTTTCTATGAGGGGATTTATTCTCAAGGGTTTGATTGTCTTGGCCCACTATGTGGACATATTTGTATTACCTAGGTGAACATTTCTTATTCAGTGTTCTATATGGATTTTTTTTCATTAGCTTTGTCAGTTTCTCTCTTACTCTGGAATTGGATGTCCAGACAGAGTGCTTAAAAGAGCATAGAATAGAGGAGTTAAGCTCAGAAAGAGCTTTGCTAACAAAAATTAAATTTCTCAGCTAAATTAACATGTGTTGTTATTCAAAAGGGAAATGGTTATCCTCATGAAAACTCCTCTAGGATATCAATTGTGGTCATGATTGTTGCTCACCATTTGACAATTGTCAAAAATTAAGCCAGAATTGTTTTGCAGTCTAAAAAGAATTTCAAAAGTTGCCAATTCTATCTTCTTGTGCCAATTTCTGATTCCTTTATCCAGAAGTAGATATCTAGCAGTATCCAGAATTGTAATGCAAAAATAGCCCATCTGGTAGCATAAACAATCACTGGTTGGGCAACCATAGTTTACGGAGAAGTCCAGAGTGGGAAATACAATTTGTACTTTTATCTAAATAGTACTGTTGTTGAAGCAACACAACTGGATTTAGGGTTGCATTCCTGTTCCTTCCTGCTTCCAAAAACAGCATAAGCAGCAGTGGTATGGCCAAAAGTAATGGTACCCCTTTATAGGCAAGCCTGTGAGGATAGAAAGTGGAATGTAAAGGCATGGACCTTTACCCTTAAGATTTAGCACAACATTATAACGTGGGGTTGTGAATGGAGTCCTCCTTAAATAAAGTAAAACAGAAATAAAACCCCTATCATTGGCTTATATTTATTCTGCAGTGCACATTTCAAGATTACTAATTACCTGTTTGAAATGTGTTCTGTGGGTCACGTCTGTCTGTGTCTTAGTGGCAGTCAGTGCTTGCTTACTTATTTCTTCTAATGTGCATGGTTGCATTTATGTTTCTTTTCCAGTATGTTGCCTTGCTTCCAACTTTCAATATGGAGTATTGAAACTATATCGAAGTTGTAACAAAATATATTTTCTGCTTGGACTATTTTTTTTTTTAAATAGTTCTTAATACTAAATTTCACTTTCTCACTGCTGTTGAGCACAGAGCTGATATTTTTCACAGAGCTACCTACAGTAATTAAAAGAGCTCTTTCTTCTGTAACTACTCAGTAGAGCTCCTTGTAGAGGAGGTAAAATCATTGGGATTAATTGCTAATCATTTAGTAACCATCAGTGCATCTCTGGGATAATGGAAAGACACTGTTACCACTACACACTGCTACTCATTTCAAACATGATGTCACCTGTCTGAGATACTTGGAGGTATGTGCTTTGAAACTGATTCTCAGTATTTTTGCTTTGGAAGACAAAGCTCAACATGGTGTTATTGTTTGCTGTACCATTTAAACTTGAGCTGCTGTTAACTGTAAGAGGAATTGTCAGCTGCTTTATGTAGCATTCCAGCCTTCTAATTATATATTAAATAAATATTGACATGCTTATACAATTTTGCCTTATGCAAAGGTCATGGGACTACATATGAACAGTAACATCTCATGGGAAATTTGAACAATTCAGATGGAAAAGGAAGCATAGTTCTTTGTATAAAAATGTTCTGGATAATTGAGTTTCTATGTGCACAGCAAACTGGAGGAAATCTTGATCTTGACAGATATCAGTGAACATCTTGCTGCTATATATATGGCTTCAGAAGAGTGAAGATGTCTTCCTCTCTATCTCTGGCTGATCAGCAAAGCTGAACGTTAATGCTGTAGAAGGATCTTTCTCTCCTGGGAAGCAGGAGAGGAAATGTAGGTGATAACATTGTAAGGATACCTAAAAGTATTGTGGACATTTCGTATGCAGTTTGGCACACTATATAAACATGCTTGGAACAAGAAAGTGTCAAAGCTTTCAAGTTCTGAGGGACGTTCTTGTTACATAAGTGAGTTGTCCAGCTTTCACTTAATTAGCAAGTTTTTGTATAAAACCACACCAAGCTAAAGGATCATAGCTACTCCAGTAATTTGATTATAAATATAATGCCCATGTCACACCTTTTTGCCTATGATGTTATGTGTAATCTTTTCTCTGTGTGGCTACAGCCCTTGAAAGTTTTGTATTAAACGCAATACTGTGGTTACTCGGGAATGAAATTACTGGAACAGTGTTGGAGGAAAAAGTACACAGAAGGATTTAAAGCAGAACATGGCAAAGCGAAGGCTGCAATTATCTGCAGCTGAAAACAACTAGCTTTTAATATGTCCATTCACCTAAGAAGGGAGGGAGAATTATAGACCACATGCTCTTTCTTTCCCTTTTTCTATCATTTCTCCTCTTCTTTTTCCTTTATACAGTTTATCACCCATAATTTCAGGATGTGTTTTGTTTCTTTAAGCTGTTTTATCTATAGGCTTATGAGGTCAGTCATGTGTGAATTCTTTTGTTAGTCACCTCACCTTTTGCCTTGATGATAGAAAATTGATCAGGCCTAAAGTACAAGTTCAATAGACAACCCCCTTGGTCCTTTGTCTAGGAGAATAGCTACCATTGAAGGCCATGAGCAGGTTGCTATTAATATGACAGCCTGCTCTATCTCCCACTGTAATTTATAATGAAATACCTAATCTCCATTATTTTGATCCAAGCAGGCGATCCCATGAAAAAGTCTTTTCATCCAGTTCCCAATGGCAGTTACATGAGAAATGGCAAACCAATAATTTTTGTCAAGTTTTTTAAGCCAACAGAAATGCTTTTCCACTGCTACAGTTTCAAAAGGCACAGATAAAGCTCATTCACTGAGATGAATGAAAAAGCCATCTGGGGTTTTTCTTTTTGACTTCCTTTCCTTTTCTCCATCCTTGTAATCAAATTTGAGCAAAATCAAATGGGGCTTTCTATGAAAGTACCTTTTGTTGATCTGAACGAGCTGGTAATTTACAAAATACCCTTCCTTTGTGAGGAAGGCTAAAGAAAAAAGAATCAGTAGCTTTTAAAGCTGGGCCTTGGTGGGACTCTAAATGCAGTGAAAGCAGTCTGTGTTGAGAGATTGAAATGCATTTCAAAGCCAGGCCTGAGTCAGGGTACAGGGAAGAAAAAACCTATGTGCATTTTATAAGAAGAAAAACCTGAATGGGAAGGGGAAAAGAGTGAGAGAGAGGGGAAAAATCTGGATAATACATTAATCATTATTTTGGAAATTGTCTTCCTTCCTTACTGACACATACTGCGTAACTAGTGATTGAGAACTTGGATTTTTGTTCTATTATAAGCATCTCAACATTTGTCTGTGCTGCTTTAAAGTTTGAGAGGCAAGGATCCTTGAACACTGCTGGACTATGTTTTAAATGTGTATATATATATTTTTTTCAACTTTGATTTTTGTGATTCTTTTTTTTTTAAACTCTGCCTTGGAAGTATTACGGGGAAAAATACTTGCAGGAAAGCTGAGTTGATTCTTTTTAGCATGCTAATGTGTTTTTTTTATTGTATTTCTGCTTACCAGATTTCCTAGTGGTAATTATTTCCCACGGACTCGGACCAAAGGACAGCGTGGACATCGACAAGCAGTAAGTTTATGCCTTGTTTTTATTATTCGGATCTCATGATTAATGTGGAAGAAGCTGTAGATGTTTGATTAATTGCAGATTCTGCATTGTAAGATTGTTGCACAGCTGTATGAATCTATTAATGTGAAATATTGATGTTGTTTAATTCATATCTCTGTTGCTTACCATAACTGTTTAGTCAGATACAGAAAAGTGCCTTGTTCTGTTCGGAAGATAGTACAGTTGTGAAATAAACACTAATTTATATCTCACATTCAGAGAGCTGAGCAGACTTAGCCCATATTTCAGTCTTTTCCTATTTATATAGACTTGTGTAGAATGTGAAATGTTTCTCCTATTCTGCTTGTTTTGATTCAGAATCTAAATGCATTTGATAAACAGTTTCCTTGTTGCACAATATATTACCGGCAATTTTACAGAAATTGGAGGCACTTGTAGTAGAAATTCTAGGCTTAATTTTTATTTATTAAGAAAGCTTCCTGTGTAATTTTTAGCTTGGCTTATGCTGTATCCTGTTAGGAAGAGTAGAGGAGTAGGAATGTACGGGCTGAGATATTATTGTTGTTAATAAGCACTAGTACAAGCACAGTGGCTTTTAAATGGTACTTTGAAAAGAGAACTGATGGAAACAATTGAGAACTGTGAATTTGCAGTTACAAGCTGTTTGGTTTAGATAAAGTGGTATGAGACATGATTTGTTTTGTGTTCCCTGTACATATTGTGTGTACAGTGTCATGATATTGACTTAGCATACTATAGGAAAACAGGATAGAATAAGTCTTTTGCTTTTTAGCATTACCAAAATTCCAAAGTTGAGAGTGGTTTCCATGAATGAGATAGAAAATTATTTAACAAATATCTTCCAAAGTATTTTCTTTGATGTAATCTGACTTCTGATTGTATTGAAGACTATCACGAAGTCACTTCTGTATCTGAATGAATGTCTCACTACTAGTTCTTACTATCCTATTCACTTTCAATTTCCTACAGGATTTGTTTTCTCACATGGTTTTGAGCCATTTGCTGCCTCCTAATGACTGACTTATAAAACAGCAAATATGGAAAATTTCCAAAAAAGTTTTTCTGGAACTATCACTGCTGCATATATTGGGATAGTCCAACATCTTTAATATGTTTAGAATCGATGAAGAGATCAATGAAATTATCATCTTTAGTTTTTTATATTTTTGGTAGAACGTCAGACTTTCCACTCTGAGAAATACAGTATACATTGTCTTAAGGGGAAACTTTTCTAATGCTGAATATGGAAACAAAGACATAAGTAGCTGACTTTGGATAGTGTCATTTAGATAATGTAAGAATCTGTGCTTTCACAGGCTTGCATACTAGTATCAGATGATGCTTATTTTGGTTAAATGATGGTCTTCCTGTTCCCCTTCTAATATCAACCTTTCTTTGTTTAGTTTTGTCTCCTTCCTTCTTTATACCTTTTTAAAAAGATATAGGCTTCATTAAAGACTGTCAAACCTAATAGGTGTTAATTGATTATTTAACAAATGAAACAGTAACAAGGCAAGTTATATTGTCCCTTGTGTTCTTATCCCAATATCAAGGCTTTTCTTTGTACTATGTACTGTTCTAGTGCACTTTGCTCAAAAACTTTAGGACCTGCCAAAATAGAAAAAAATATTAAGAATAATATGGGAGAGAGGACACAGGTTTTTATCTCTGATCTTTTCCATATTATGAATTCTTCTATAGTTTTTAAAGATGTGATCTCCTAAGTAGAATAAATTATTTGAACAGGAAAAGGAGTGCTGCTATTTCTGTGTGTTTACGCTATTTATGTATTTTTGTATATTTATGGATATACTCCAAACTTTTTGCTAGATTGAGCTGCACTCAGTGACACTGCTCCATTTGTGGCAGAGTATTTGTAAACCACTGTAAGGTTCTTTAAACATGGGTTGGCTCTTACAGGAGTACCTTCTTATGTACATGATTTCAAGTTACCAAGTCTTGTACTTAAACTTGTCAAGCTCAAACATGTTTTGAATTAGACTATAATAAATTATTTGCACTACTTTTTAAATAAATGTCTTCCATCACTTCAATCCCCTCTTGGGAAGGCTTTGTTGTGGGAGACTTATAACCACAAAACACTACTACTTACTCTGAGAATATGTAGAATTATGTGCTTAATTTGTATGCATACTTATTATAGTCTCTGATTTGAATCTTTGAGAGGATTTGACAGTAATGAAACAACAAAATGGGGAACTGAAGTTGTATCGAATAAATTGAAAAGCACTACTGTTAGAGAGTATAATCCAGTGCAGCACAAACTGAACAAGGAAATGCGTGCTATGACAGGTTAGCAACAACATGAGTGAGCTGTTGTATCTGTTGAAGTGACTGTTGAATGTAAGTAGATAATTCTAGTGCACAAGGTTAGGGTGTTTAGTCTGGTTTTGATATCTAATCAGACCGAGTTGAAATAGGATGGGAATAAATTTTTTGTTGACCTTTCAGTGACTGACTTTAACATCTGAAACAGCAAGAGATGGTGACAGAGAATGATAATTCCTGAGTCTCATGTGCCCTCTAGGGTTCTGCATTGCCTACAAGAAACACTTATCCTTCCACCTAGATTTTTTGAGTCACTGAACACTAAAAGAGTAGTCAGCCTTTGTGAATATACATAGCAGCTTATGGTGTAACTGATATCTCATGAAGATCCTAAGAATATGCAGAACTAGGCAATCCCACAACTAGAGGGGGTACCTTAAAGGAAAATGAAAGGAGAGATGGTACAGAAGGAGGTGAGAATTGGAGTGTTAAGGAAGAGATAAGAGAAATTGGAAGAGTAGCGGGTGGTGTTGAGATAAGAAAAAGGAATTAACACTTGATCCAGGCCTTCTTCTCAAGGTCCTAACCACCATTTAGATTTGCTGTCCCAGGGCTGATTACTATACTCAGTTGAGAGTGATGTCTGTGTTAACATTACCCTAAAACTAGCATTTTAAAAACTTGGTTTTTCTTGATGCATTGTTACCATTCAGTGTGATCTTATTAAAAGAAATGTGCTCTCCTCTGAAACACTAATAAAGTGAGACTTCATACTCAATGTTGGTGAGCAAAACAGGATATGTCTGCAGTTGGATTTCAGTTTTCCCCTGGGTGATGCTTGGTGACATCAGGTTGAAGAGCTGAGGATGTTGTGGCATTGTTGATCTTAATTTAAAAAGTAGAGTAAGAAGCATGGTATTCGGAGGTGGGTGGGGAGAGTCCTCCATGAAGTCCATCCCTAAACATCTTGGGATCCTTCCAAAATTCTTCACTTTCAGACCTGGCTTTCCATAAGCATTGTGGGAGTCAGAGGTGGGACAGGTATATCAATGCGTTAAAGTACAGATATAGAGTATTACATTGGTCACTTAGAACTGTCATACTAGTGACATTCCTGATAGACTCTAAGTTTGGTGTAGTGAGGCCTATAACACAAATAAAACTTGCTGTTCAACATGAGCTGTGTTTAAGTGGTTTTGTTTGGAGCTTTTATGTCGGTGGTTGCCTGGTTTTCTTAAACAACTTATTCCTTGTGGATTTGTGGAACACCTGCAAAGTAGGTCAGAAAATTCCTTGTGATTTTGAGCACCTACTTGAATTTTTTCATGTCATATTTGGCCATGGATAGCAAACACTTCTCACTGTGTAAAAGTTAATACAGAAAGAGTTGTTCTTAGAGTGTTTCTGGGCTTACATACAAAACTCTGGAAGAAGACAAAATAGTCCAATAAATTACTACATATAATATACTTTAATGCATTCAATAACTAAAAGTGTTCAAGACTTGAGATAAAAACTTTTCATCAAACCAGTCTCTAGAAATATTCTTGCAAATTTCTTGCAGGGCACATTGCTATCCAGTAGAGTTATGATGTGTGGGTAGTACTGGTTTCACATACTTAATTGCCAATTTTATCTTTTTGGTTTGAGTGGAACAAGACCTTTGAGGGACAAGGCGTTGGAATTCAATGTAGAGCATAAGTGTGCATAATGTGGCCATCATCCACAATATCAGTGTCTGGTTCAATATTTTTTTCTTCCTTTCTCCACTCAATTAAAAAAAGGGATCAAATGCCACTATGTGCTGAAAGATCCCAAGTGCTATTGCTTTAAAATGTTCACCTCTCGCTGTCACAGTTTGTAGTGGGTTGCAATATCTCTTTCCAGTCAAAATGTTATAAGTTTCATGTGATGTAAATGACATGTAGTCATAGTTTCTTAGCACTGTTTAACAGGAGCTATTTGCTTAGAGACGTAGCAGTAAAGTGTGTCAGAGTGGCAGTAGCTTGCTGGAGCTCTGATAGCCTCTTATGCCAGCAAACTCCTTAACCATGCGTAGGAAAGTAGAATTCATCTATTTGAAAGATGGTGCACTTGGTGTTACAATGCTGTATTAAGGCTTGAGATGGCTATGGCTGAATTCTACTGACAACTGCCGTCCGTTAGATTCAGCTAGTTATATAAAGTGTACTTTTGAAGCCTAAGACAAAGAATATTTTCTAAAGTAAAGGGTAAGCACAGACTGTGATGGTGTCAACTCCTTTCTCGATGTTTCTCTGACAGATAAGCATTTGTAGGCAGAAAGACAACTACGTTTGGGATCATAGGATGCCATGCATGTTCCATTTACGACTTTGTGCACATTACTGCATCTTAGGTTCATGTTAGCAATAAACTGTATATGTTTGATGATTTCAATCCACTCACTAAGTTCTAGAGTAGGAATATATAGGAATGTTTCCTATTGCTTTTATTTGGAAATGAAGGGTGTTGTGATGTGCCAAGGATATGTCTCTTGGATTTTTTTAAAAGAAGTCTTAATTGTCTTACATCCGTCTCCTGCATTGTCTTCTCTTTCTTTACTGCTCTGTACATCTGATAGTTTTCTATGCAACCGATTAATAACTTTGATATCTGTTTATACATGCAGTAAAGACCCAATTCTTGGCTGCAGATTCTGGGTGCTTCTGTGCCATCTTATCCGTGAAAGCAAAGCAGTGTTTTTACATTAGCCTTGTTAACGTTTATAAAAATAGTTGCACCGGGAGATCAGTATCTGACTAGGAACCTGAACTTCAAATGTCCTATTTAGCATTGAAGTTATGCTTTTTCAATTTAGGAAATTAAGGAAGGGTAACTTTATGTGCAACAGCAAAATGGACTTTTTATCAGGCTGATGCAAGCCTTCTGTGTGTTGTGGAAATGTGCTAATTACAACATGGCAGTTTTTCCTAACTTAACCTTGCACATCCATGAGCTTAATCTCATACTGTCAGTAAAATACTTTTAAATCTAGTTAGAAGGTAGTACAGCTGTGTGAAGAGCTCTTGAAATATTTGGCCACTTCTGGGATTTGTTTTCTGTGTGATGTGATTAAGATCAGCACTCCCCATTTCATGGCTAAGAATTCTCATTATTCTTTATTTCTAAAATAAAAAGCAATTGACTGAATATTAGAGTATGTTCCATCATGATTCCATTGCTGATAGATCTGACAGTGTATGATCACATCTCTTGAGTTAAAAACATGTATATAGTTGAATTTAATTGTTTTTTATGCATGCCGAAAACATATATCCTTGTGCAAAAAATGCTCTTCCACAGTTTGAGAGCAAATCCTTTTGAGAGCTCCATCTGTTCTCTCAGCTATTGTGTTCTAATGCCTCCTTATTTCCTCTACTTTAACATCTCTCTGAGGCTTTTCTCATCGAAGCTTTGCACTACAGCCTTTCTGGCATCCGTCAGGTCTAACAGGTAGGTGTGACTTCGCTTATGCATGCTACTAACAGTGCAAGTCTATTAGAAGTATGAAATGGGTGGGGAGCAAATATAGTCTAGAGGGAAATTTGGAAATTGTTTTGCAAAACTGGTATGCATATCCCTAACTGCATTAACTATGGGAAGTGTTAACAGTATTTGAGAGCAGGGGGAAATTAAAACACTTGACAGAAACGGAATTTGTAATTTGGAAATTTTCCCCTATGAAATGTGTGTGACAAGGGGCAGAAGGAGTCTTGTTTTAATTTTGTAACATTTTAAAGCTGATATTCTTACAGAAATGTATGTTCTTTTGAGTGGGGTTTTTTTTTTGTGTGTGCGTGTGTGTCACGTATGTTCGAGTCCATTTATGGAAAAAGCATAGCCTGTAAATGCAAGAGAAATGTGTGAGGGGATTGGTAGCACACAAAAGTGGATGAAGGAAATTGTCAAGTCGGTGTAAACCCTGAATGGATTTTTAGCAGTGGGTGAAATTTAAAATGTGATTTTGAAATCAGAATAAGCAACATCTCTTTTTGCTTGCTTTCAAGAATTTGCCATGTAAATTCAGTCTATTAAAGGAAATTGAAAGAAGTTATGAAATGAAAAGTAGCTATAATGCACAGATTGAATGTTTGGGTGGGAGTGAAAGTAGGAGTTACTGGGTTGGAACAGATTCCCTATGATCTGTCACATCATACCATTAAAATAAGAAGCTAGACATAGTAATTTTAAAGGGATATTGTGTGAAAGTTGGGAGATATTAATGTAGTAAAAGACATTGATGGATTCCAAACTTACAGTCTATTATGTGTATTAATACAGTTATTATACATAACTGTAGATAGCAAAATATTTTCTGTGTATGGTATTGCTTATTAGAACACTTGGATTCCATCAGCTCCTTGTGTGTGTGCTTCATGAAGTGATTCCAGCAATGGATTTTTTTAATCGAAGGTCTACCATAATTAAAGATCTTCATTAGGGTCATGCATTTTTTCATTTTTTCTGTGCATATTTTCTCATATTTGGAGAAATTACTTCCCTGTCTTTTGTTCTGTCACAGACATTTTAATAACCATGGCAAATTGACTTCATCTAGCTATTCTCCACTGATATCTGGTCTTATATTGATAGTATTCTGATGATAAATATTTTTAAAACTACTTAAATACTATGTATGAGAATTGTATAAATAATGAAGATATTTGACACAGCAGCTTATAAAACTGTGTGCTACTTCTCTAGAGATAGGAGATTTATTCTAGAAATTTTGGTTACCACCTGATTCCCTGTACTGTCTTATTATGACCACTTCACTGTTTCTATCTAGTGCCTTACCTTCCCATTTTGTTGTACAATCCTTGGATATAGAAACTAATTTTATTCTTAGAGTATCACAAAACCTCTTCGAAGAGAAGAGAATGGAACTTGGGTCTCCTAGCATCAAATTCTGATCCAGCCTTCCTTGGTCTCCCAGAGACAGCCCATTTCAGGCTACCTGTCAGGTATTGGAAAGTCTTTGCTAACAGGAGGTTGGTCAACTTTATACAGATATCCTGTGGGCTTTCTTGTCCCAAGGCTTTTCTTTTGAATAGCTAAAGTAGCAGCCTTCTCCTTGCTGATAGTGGATGTACCTCCATTTGCGTGAGAGATGCTGTCATGCAAAAGGATAGGGGATTTTTTTTTGGAGCCTCCCCAAAAGAGTAAAATAGGAAAGAATTATACAAATTGGAGGTGGTAAGTCCACCTTGAGTGTTGCAAAGGCATAAGGAACTGTGAAGAAGGCTAGATTTTCTGCAGGGCAGAATTGCATCTTGTTTATAATTCAGGTGGTGTAACATGCACCTGAGAGTACATCCAAATTTTACATCAGTATCTATTGCTTATTCTTCTATTCCTTTAATGTTTACAAATTGTATCAAGGAAGGAAAACATTTAAAAAAAAAAAACAACTATTTCTTTTAAGGAAAAAAGAAGATATATGCTTTTTGGAATTAATGTGAAGGTTATGATACGTATTTAACAAAGCCTGGGAATTCCAAAGTATAGACAGCCATTGTCTTGTCTTAACCCAGCAGTGTGGGTAAAGGATGCGGTGTCAGCCTGAACTTGGAATTTTCCTGGCTTCTGTCACTTCATGTCACAACCTTAGCATTAGTAATATACATTTTTTTTGTCGAGGAACAGTAGTGAAAAATGTATTTTGACTAGTAAAATTAAGAAGATGACATGTAAGTCACAGAAGTTCTCTGTGCAATAGTAATGTGTGTCACTTCTTTAAGGTAAGTGTAATTTTGAGTACTTGGTAACTACTATCTATAGCTACAGAAATATCACCACCTCCTGCCTTTTGCCAAGAAACTACATTTTAAGTTTTATATATAGACTACACAGTGAGAGAAAAAACTTTTAGCAGAGTGTTACACTGCAGTACAGAGCAGGAACTAAATACAGTTCACAGCAAGATTGCTTTGTGGCAAAAAATACAAAAAAATAAAAGGCAGAGATGGACAGCACTGACAGTACACAGTAATTAGAGAGAAATGAATATGGTTATAGAAGCAGCTGATTTTGGGACATTCTATCTTGAGAGAGAACAATTGAACCTGAGCAATGTCATTTTAGACATCAGGATCTGTTTTGCTAACTCTCCTTCTCTTTAATTTAATTTTAACTGAGGTTGAAGCAAGCAATGAGAAACTTGAGATCTCAGCCTTGTGAGAGGGATACACACTTTAACCTCAACTAACTAAAGGAATACTTTTGACTGCTTCTGAGCTTAGCAGCTGTTCAGGCCTGTTGGCAAGCCTCTTCATACTTCTGACAAGGAGAGGCAGTAATTTTAATCCATTTCCAAAGAAAAGGAGAGCAGAAGAAGGGTGGTAGCTTAGAATGGCTGCCACCTTCTTCAGCTCTAAGCTGGCCTCTGCCCTTTCTGTCTTCTCTCTTTACCTTTGCTTGGCTAAGGATGAAGAGGAGGAAAAAGCTTGAGGGCGGCTTCTTTGCAGCTCCAGGAGGGACAAATATGACTATGGGGAAAAACTGGAAAATTCTCAGGGCTGGATGAAAGTGGGTAATTGGGAATGGGAGAAACCAGGCTGTTTCTAGGCAGAAAGATAGGATGCTGTTAATGGCACTCACAAAATAGAGGATTTACAACCGTGCATTTGAATCCCAAAAGTCAAATAGTCTGCAAGTACAGGTCTGGTAGGAGCTTGTGCAGAAGTCAGTTAAATCAGGAGAGTTGGACAGTGTTTTTTTTTTGTTGTTGTTTGTTTTGTTTACATGTTTTTTTTACAGAAGCATAGCAGCTTGGCAAAAGCAAGAATAACCTGTTACAACCTGGGTATTTGTTTTTATCTAACTTTTTTAAAGTTTTGAGGCTAGTTGACCTACAGTCTAGAACTGAATCAAGACCTGGAAGTCAGTTCTGTCCAGTCCTGTTCCTATTAGCATTCAGCACACCTTGCAAGATATCTGTGTGTACAATGCCTGTGTGTAAGAACTGTTTTCCACCTGGTTAGTTGATGTAAATCTTTCAGTTATAGTCAGTGAGTGAAGTCTAATGTAAGGTTCAGGACCTGATCTGCCCACTCACAAGCCAGCTTTCCCCTGGCTCTGGAAATATGATACCCTTTGCTGAATCGTGTCTGTAAAATAAGGCAATTTAAAAGGGTTTTACTGTCAGTTAGCATATTACCAGGTGGTTATAGGCCCTTCATGTGGGATATATGATTGTAAACCTCCTCAAACAAATGCTGTCTACTTTTTACAAAATCTGGGCTGTGCTCTAGTGGCTGAAATACTGTGTAGAAAAGAGCATTACCACCTCTAGCACCATCTTGTGTTTCCCTTTAAAATGAAAGGTGAGAAGGGTCTCTTAAGCTCCTTCACAGAGTACAAACTGTCTTGTAGACATGTCAGTCACTCCCTGAACATGCTGTTGGGTTGTACTATTTGGAGATTTAATCAGGAAGTTACTTGTAGAATATTTTTTTTTTCTGTGAGGAATAAAGGATGATTTGCCAAGCTTGGGGGGAAAAAAAATGTCAATTCTGGAGGTTTTAGTTGTCTGGCTGTTAAATGACATGCAGTCCCTTTCAGAGATTTGGTTCTTCTGTGGATCTGGATCACAGTACTTGGTTGTGGTGTGGTTTTGGTTTTGATGATTGTTGCTACTCTTAGTTGATTTTGTACATTAAGACTCAAATTCACAAAAATATTTACATGCTGAACTCTGATTTTCTTAAATATATTAGTAACTTTGTAGGCCTGATGCTAAGAGCTTGATCCTGCAAGAATCATGACGTATCATAGTACTGATGCCAAAGTCTGTGGATTCTTACTTAATCTGTGGAGTAGAATAGGGTCACAAACAATGTAGATAGTCTGTCCTGTATGTGAGACCAAGAATCACCATGGTTACTTATCCCATATTTTGCATGGTCTCTCTTTTTTTCCTTTGTTTCATTTTTTGAGTAGTTTTTTGGGGGGATTGTTGTTGGTTTTGTATCATACTGAAGATAGATCATAAATCTACAATGTAAAACAATTTTCTTGAAATAATGTGAAATAATGGCAGGAGCCTTTTGCATGTTTGCTGCTTTGCAGCAGTGATGTGTCCATTAGTATCATGCAGCAGTGGCTGACATGATGGGCTGGAACTGCTGCTGGTCACCCAAAGCATGCTTCTTGACCTGGACATCCTTGCTTGTAAGATGAGAATTGTTTGCTTTATTAATGTGAAAATAGTTACTGTTTGCAGCATTGTTTCCCTGTTATTATGAGACTGTATGTTTTCTACAACAGTGGCAGCTTGTGATATGGATGTTAAAAACTCCTACTTGCAGTTATACAAAACTTCTTTAATACTCAAGAAGAAAGTCTGGCAGGATTTAAATGATGAAGCTGCATTCTCTTTCATGGTCCCATTTATGAGCTAGTTTTCCTGATACCTGTCAGAGATTCGGTGCTTTTAGTGACTGCTGAATGGTAAGCTATTAGCAATGTAATTGAACTCACATATATGTATAAAAACATTTAGGGAATAAAAAATAATCAAACATAAGTGGAGTAATTAATTGTGTTTGTCAAGTACATCCTCCTGTTTCTTGATCATGTGTCACTGGAAATGAGGGGCAGGCAAACAGCCATGTGAACTTGTCATTTTTTAGAGCAGATTGCTCAACAAATTACTAGCAAACCAAGTTCTGCAGCAATACATCAGTTTCTAACTTCTATTAAGACACTAAAGCACTCATGAATCTACAGAAATTTGGGCACCAAATTAGGAGTTAAAAGTTGAAGTACTTTTGTATAGAAGATAGATCTGTTTCAAGCATTTCTGATCACGTAGGTGATAAATAGTCCCTTCCTAGGGGCATCTTAGCTTAGCTTGGTGGTACGTAGCTTTTAACACATGAGATTGTAAGTGATGTTGCTTTTCTTGCTTTTAGACTTGAGGGACAGAGTGATATAGTGATATACTTTGTAAATTATGCTTTACTGCATATGAATTGATACACTACTGCTACTCTTCAGGCTTAGACTGCTTAGCTTTCTTACTTGCTCCAGTTAAACCATTGGTTTTATACTACTGCATTGATAATGTAGGCTTATCAGTGAAAAAAACAAAACAAGAGGAAGCTATGAGATTGTAACCAGCTAAGAGAGAAGTTAACAGAAGGAAAACTGTTCAGATGAAAAATAGCAACTTTTTGTTTTAAGATGCCTTGGAGCAGATTTTGAGCAGTGCATGTTAAGAGGACAGTCACAGAAAATAAAAGGTAGGAGTTTTAATAAGTAATGAAGGAAAACAACTGCTAGGAGTATGGACAGGTAAAGGATAATTAGAGGTCATCTTTTGACAACGTAAGAGTGAGGGGTTTTTTTGCTCTGTTCATATCATTCTATGTTGTGTCTTTTGCTAGGATTTTACACATTAAGATTGCCACGTATTGCTTAGTATTGTTAATACTCAAAATCCTGGCAAAAGGTTGACATTGTAATGGCTCTAAAGGACCCATTTCAATGTAAATCCTAAGGGTCTATCAATGTGTAGGGGATTTATGTGGGTGAGTCCTATTAATGGTAATGGGACTTATGTCAGTAAATCTCTTCTGCATTGATGGGAAAATCGACTCCTTAGTATGCAAAGTCTTATTTGAAATCAAAGAGCATTTGCATAAGATCCATACATAACATGGAACTCTGTGTGTTTAAAAACAGTATGAAAAGGAAATAATACACCTTGACTACTTTAATGGGTAAATACAAGTGTAAAAATCATAGTTTATTCCTTTTGCATTCAAAAATTGCAGCAAAATTCACACAACTGTCTCCCAACTGTTAGAAGCCAAAATAGTTATATTCTTGATAATGTGGATGATTGCTTTTTACATGAGTGCATTTGAGCAAACTAATTATGTATACTTGTGGAATTTTTGCACTGATCTCACATCCCATCTTTCTGCGAGAAATATTTTGAATGACTGGAAGACCACAAGCAAGAACCAAGAGATCTCTGCAGCCCCGGTTCCGCTGCAGTTCTCAAAAGCCTATGGATCTAATAACTACTTTCAAAGAAGATCCTTTTGTGTTCTGCTTTTATTTGAAATACCGAACAAAGTCACTGCGTGCCACCGCTCCTCAGAACACTCTAGGCTTGGCTGCCCGAAGATGTCCCTTGGCCAGAAGCAGCGTGGGCCGCCCGTGCCGGTGCCGTAGCGGGGCCGAAGCCGCCGCGGGGCGGGGGGGCGGGAAACGCGGCGCGCTCCAGCAGGGGGCGCTGTTGGCAAATGTAAAACCCGGCGCCCGCAATTGCCGCCGCGCTCGGAGCGCGGCGCGGGGGAGTCCCTCGGCTCTCCCCGTCGTCTGCACGTGTTGGGTTTGTTGAGCTGTTCAGTATACGTGACTTGCCTCGGGGGAGGCTCAAGCGGTCACCAGTGTGCTACAACAAAATCATGGCATTTCTTGGAGAATATTAATGGCCTACTTTGTTCTTTGCTGTGTGGCATCAAGAGTTGCTGTGTTGAATTAAAAACTAAATATC
Source organism: Urocolius indicus (assembly GCA_013401255.1). NCBI lineage: Eukaryota > Metazoa > Chordata > Aves > Coliiformes > Coliidae > Urocolius > Urocolius indicus. Next base: position 982,264 of record WBNH01007759.1, on the reverse strand, counting down.
AGCATCAACAATTTAATGGTTTTCGCTCTTTTTATGTTTTTGGAGTGTGTGAAGGAGAACAGTAGTTTGATTTTTTTTGCTGATGCGTACAACAACTGGCCTGTAGAAGTATTAATCTTTTTAATCAGAGATGATGGAATCTGGATGTAGATAGCAATTTAAGTGGAAGTTTTGAGTATGTGTGACTATCCAAAGTTCCATCTGCCTGAAAGAGGAAAAGTTTTATGTTTCATTTAGTTACCTCCCCTGAGGAATTCAGATTAATGCTTTCAATGAGAGGGTTTTTTTTTTTTCAGAATGATGTACCCTCTAAGAAGACAGATCTGAGTTGCATGTACTTGAATATTAAGGACATTTGCACCTTGTGTTGAAGATAAATTAAACATTTGCCACTATAGATAAATTGTTGAATTTAATATCTTGAAATACATCTTCCCTTTTTTGATATATTTCAATATATCTTGAAGCTTTTCAGCTAAATTCATCAAGAGTATTCTGATAAGAAAGACAGGCAGAAGGAGCTGTGTTTGTGTCCAAGCTGAGTTACAAGCCTCAGGAACTGAAGTGCCTCCTTTCAGCTGTGTGTCCATGACATGACAGTGGCCCATGGCTGTGTTGGAAGAAAACTCTGTGTATGTTGGTGTACAATAGCAAAGTGTTGTTTTCCCAGTACTTACACCTCCGATAGCATCATTTAGGTAACCTACTTAATACTTCTGTTCTAATGCCTATAAGACAAAATGGAACTCCTTAAGATAACTTTAAGATGAAAAGAACACAGAAACTCTATTAAAGACTGCTTCTTGTAGAAATAAGGTTCCTATAATACCACTTTGCATGTAGCCCAAAGGGATCTCTCGGTACTTGAGCACTCAGTAATTGCACACAGTAACATAATTAGATCTTTTATGTAGGTATATAAAGTCAGAAAAAAAAAATCAGAATCTTTCCTGATATCCTTATAACTGCAGCTTAACAGATTTAAAACAAAAAATTATCAAAATGGACAAAATGTGAAATAACTTTGTCTTCTGAAGTCATGAACAATTGTATATTATAGTTGTTATATCTATGACTAAATATGTTCTCAGTGAATGCAACTTTTAGCACAGTTAAGAACAGAGTGCTAATTTACAAGCTGGAATAGTTGTACTTAAAGGAACAAAAAAGTTGTGGCTGAAAAGCTGCAGTTTCTTGAGTTCTGCAAACGAGCAGTGTTAATTTTGGTGAGTTTTATGACTGAGTAAATATTTACTTGCACATGTCATAATGACACTAGCTTTCTCAGACTTGCAGGATCTAGTCTTGAACTAATTTAGATACATTTACATGGAGAGCAGATAACTTCCTTTTTTCTTTCTGATTGTTTTGTTTTGCCTACTTCCTAAGGATTTCTTTGTGATTGTTTGTCTCCATTGGAAGTTTAGGGAAGTTTTTAAATTCCTCACCTTAAACTCCTCTCTTCTTTCTTGAGTATTTTATTCTTTGCACTATTAATGTCAATTTTGCAACCAGTATCTCTAGCTTGGGGAAGGAAGGGAAGCCAGGGAGTGGTGTGCTATTCTGCTCTAGTGATTTGACAACTGGATGTATTTTGAGTAACGACTTCTGCACTGAAGTCTTTAGAGAGCTTTTCATTGTGCTTTTTGCAAATGCTGTTGTGCTCAGAAAGGCCTTGTTTATAGGTACAGAATACAGAAATACAGAGAAGTAGTGAACTATTCCTGGTTTTAGAGTATTCTGGGATTCTGTATAGTTCTAAGAAAAATGTCACCTTTTGAAAGCAGAGTCAGTTCCGAAACCATAGTGAAAAGGTGATGTTTGGCCTGAGGAACCTAGAATTTGTGATGTCTCAGAAACAGACACAATGTGGAAAACTGTAAGACTTGAGTCTTGGTTAATCAGCATGGAAACTAGAAAGCTGACAATGAAGGGAAAAAGGAGATCTCTAAGTGTGATGACTGACTTTTGTAGTCTGGGTTTTTAATTGACTTTCCCTGCAGTTAACAATAAAGTTGTCTTCAGGTGTCTACCATTGGCTTTCCAGGAAGTTGTTGGGCTCAAAGAGGAGTAAATAATGAGACAAATTGTATATGGAGAGTTGAGGAATCAATAATTGACATTAAAATATTATTTTACAAAATGAACTTCTGTCTGAATATTTTCCAGGATGGATAAGCTTTTCTAACACAGAACAGTGCAGAAAAAATGCTCTGATGCAGTGGTAACAAGCCAATGCATTTCTCCCTTGAGTGGACATGATAATCCCACAATTATCCTGCAATACAAAACAATCTGTGGAATAAACAAATACTAGTATAATCCTTTATTTTAATTAAATAGGCTTTTCACTTCTTCCACTTTTCATAAATTAAACAAATGAACAGGCCTAATTCGCAGTATTGCCAGTCCTCAGTGTTCATCAGTAAGTAGATCACATGCATGGTCTTTTATCAGATATGGTATAATACTGCCAGAAAAATCGTTGTATGTAACAATAGTTCTTTCTTATCAGTCCATAATTTTATATCCAGTTAGCCCCGGTGTACATATATAGAATACAACTCAAGTCAAGAATTGGAGCAACCATATTTGCATTCTTCCATCTTCTTTAGCCCTACTTCAATTTAACATTTTTTTAGAATGCGTTGATGACTAGATTCTGCAAATATGGTTGCATGGAAAATCTACTCTAAATCCTCTAAGCAAGTCTTTCTACTTCTATTCAAAGTCATATTTGAGACTAGAAACAATGAAGGGTGAACATTGCCCTCACCCAGATAGATTGACTTCCTCATTTGCAGATTATTTGCTTTGATAAAATAGCTCTGAGATCATCCAGGGAAGATCATAGAATTATAGAGTGATAGGAGTTGGAAGGAACTTCTAAAGATCTAGTCCAACCCCCCTGCTCAAGTAGGTCCACCTAGATCAGGTCACACAGGAATGTGTCCAGGCAGGTTTTGAAAACCTCCAGAAAAAGAGCCTCCACACCCTCCCTGGGCAGCCTGTGCCAGGGCTCCCTCACCCTTATAGTAATGCTTTTCCTTAAGTGGAACTTTTTGTGTTCCAGCTTTTGTCCTTTACCCCTAGTCCCATCACCAAAGCCTGTGAATTCTGTTGTGACAAAAATGGTGAAAAACTAATTTTGTTTCCTGATCTCATAATTACAATATAGTCCTTAGCTTCACTTGGGTATTGGTTTGTGTAGATAGTGGAAATAACTGGAGAGAGGCCTTTTCTCACGTGACCATCTGGCAGTGAACCCTATGGTACTCACTTTAAGGAGATAAATCCTTCCTGGGCATGCTTATGTGAACAACAACTGTAGACTTACTATTCTGTAAAGAGATAAACATGCTTGTGATATAAGATACATCTGTGCATTTTTTGCTGTTTTTATAAAAACAAAGTTCATGTGCAAACATTTTTTTTGTTCACTCAAGCTGTGTGGGTTTCTGCTGTTGTCTGGGTTTTTCCTTACCTTGAAAAACCCAAGATGGATGTGTTGTTTTTTTTTAAGGAGCTTGCAGGAAAGGGGCAGGAACCACTAGATACCTTTTTTTTTTTTTTTAATTCTTGAAAATGACTTGCCATCAATCCTTCTTTTTATTCTGACTATATTTTCATTCAGATCATAGTTATTTAATGAGATCCAGCAGACTTGATCTCACAAGCCTTTGAGTTAAATTTGTTGGGTAATACAAGAGAGAATTCTGAACATGATTTCTTTCAGGTGGCCTCAACACTAGGGTCTATTGTACT
>WBNH01007759.1:909060-978340 GCA_013401255.1 Urocolius indicus | reverse complement strand
TGGTATAAGATACAACTGTGCATTTTTTGCTGTTTTTATAAAAACAAAGTTCATGTGCAAACATTTTTTTTTTGTTCACTCAAGCTGTGTGGGTTTCTGCTGTTGTCTGGGTTTTTCCTTACCTTGAAAAACCCAAGATGGATGTGTTGTTTTTTTTTAAGGAGCTTGCAGGAAAGGGGCAGGAACCACTAGATACCTTTTTTTTTTTTTTTAATTCTTGAAAATGACTTGCCATCAATCCTTCTTTTTATTCTGACTATATTTTCATTCAGATCATAGTTATTTAATGAGATCCAGCAGACTTGATCTCACAAGCCTTTGAGTTAAATTTGTTGGGTAATACAAGAGAGAATTCTGAACATGATTTCTTTCAGGTGGCCTCAACACTAGGGTCTATTGTACTGAGAGTCTTCCTTTTGGCCTCAGTTTGGGGGCAGGGTTTGGTAGCTTAGTCAAGTTTCTCTGAGGAGCTCTGCTACTTTTGTAAACCTGAATCTTAAGTTTTATGATGGAGAACTGAATGGTGTATTTCCTCATTTCAGAATATTTCCAATTAGTCTTTTTAGATGAGCAGTAAAGATAATATCTTAATCTAGGAAGAGATAAAATATTTCAGTGTGTGAATAACTGCATAATTGCTGTCAATGTGACTATTCTCATTTTAGAATAATGGAAAGTTTTCATTGTTGTTGCATCCATTGTTTTGAAGGTCGAAAAAATAGTAAAACAATCAAGCTTATTACTTATTTTTCAATTCCAAGTATTTTCTGGTACTTGGGAATTGCCAAATCATACAACTTCTTTGCCACTTCACATGTTAAGACAATTGAGAAAGCAAACTTGCTTTTTTAAGGTAGAAAAAATCAAAGTGAAAGTGTAATGAGCATCTAAAAACCTGCTATCTAAAAAATAGGCAGCACACTGGACAACTACTGCATCATTTTCTGGGTTAAATTGACAAAAAGGAGGACCTTGGCAGAAGGGAGTCTGCTTGAATTGCCATTTGGGTGCCTCAGTCTTTTTTTAATTTTCTTTCTTGAGATATTGAAAATGGATTTTAACTTGAAAAAAAAAATTCAGTATGCCTTTGCTATTCTACAGTAAAATACTTTAAATTATCTAGGAAATATTTTCTATTGCTATAGCTTCAAATATTCCTGCTTACTGACCCTTTCAGAGGTCAGTGGAAATATGGCAGGCAAAGAATTTGCAGAATGAGGTCTATAATTAGTTAAATACATAGCTGTCTATGCTCGAGAGCAAGGTCTAATGCTTTATTGTCACACTGATATTTGTATTGGACATGATACAGCTACTTCAAGCTTCACAGTATTGTTTTGACTGAGTCCCTTTCAATTAGCAAAATTTTCTGCAGGAAAGGTGTAAGACTAACTAAAAAAAAATGTTACATAATAAGGTACAAACTCATATCCAGATAGTGCTATGGAGCTATGAGAGACTAGCGACAACAGTGATAGCATATTTTTTAACTTCCTTTTGTTTACATCATCTACATATCCTCTACAAGCGTAACTCTAAAACAACAATTTTTGTAATTATAGATATGTCTGAAAATCATTATGTGCTAAAAGTATATTCCCAAGGATGACTAATGTGCTTAGAGGATTGTGCATAATGAGTGCTTTGCATTTTATAGGTTTGATCCAGAGAGCGAGTAAGATCTAATTTTCTGAGCACCTTAATATATCAGCTAGGGAAACCAGCAGTTACAGTCCTGGTGTCCTTTAATGTCATGGGTTCCTCAGGATGATAGTGTCTATATGCTTAAATAGTGTCATTCTTCAGGATATTGTCAGAAGACCTGAGTGTAATTTAAATTACAAGCAGCAAAATATATATTTGATGACCTTAGTTTGATCTTGGTTTTTTTCTAGTATGGTGGACCACCTTTCTTTCAAGAAACAGTTGAGAATTGTGTCCAGGAATACAATACAGTCCCACATGTACATTGGGGAAACAACACAAAACAAATATATCCATGGGAATAGAGGAGAGAGATCTTGTATCAATTAGAAGCATATGATAGCTGGTTTACCACTCCCACCTGGAAGGGATACAAGCAGATAACCTGAGCAGACCCTGCTGGTGTTTGAAACTCAGGTTTTATGAATCTGTGTTTTCTCCATTCAAAGGGCCTAAGAGGCTTTGAATTAATCTTCTGAAAGACTTAAATGAGTAATTTTTAAATTAGGTGAGATTTCTCTGTTTTGTTTTTGTAAGTTAGTGAGTTTGATTGCTTTAAGAAAGTATTTACAGTCTTAATTAAGGGAGATATTAAACTCAGTGTTAATTAAACAAATTGATGTGAATATCTGATTGAGTCTTGAGAGGGTTAGGATTTTCCTAGCTGTGAGAGATCACAATAAAAGATAGATAAATTGTAAGTTAACTACATGAGTTAAACCAATTTGCAAAAAAAAAGTGAATGTATTTCTAAGATTTAATAGCAAAACATTTTGTGGTACTGAGTGGCTTTAATCTACTGATTCTGTGATGGAGAAGCTAAATTGTGAATCTAGAGAGGTAGAGAGGCCTGAGTGTTTACTTTAATTTGGTAAATCCTAGAAAATTACCCCCTCTCTCCACAGATTTTTTTTTTTCTTTAGTATATTTTAGAGAAAAAGGAAAAGGAAGAATATACAAGCAAGAGCTCCTGAGACATGTAACAGTGATTAATTACTTGTTTTCAAGTGATATTCCTACAAAGTTTGCAGATAAATTTCTTCATTTAGATAAAAGTTTTCTTGTGTTCTGTTGCCATTTTCAACACAATTTGATTCAAAACCAAATCTGAAGTCAATCTTGCTTTGAGCAGTGTAAGATTGGATCACCAGGAGGTTTCTTAAGAGTTTGTTATACTCACGCTAGTTGGTTCTACCAACGTAAACAACAGAGGCAGTGATTCTGTAATGTAGGCCAGGCTTCAGTTGCAATAACTTGGCTAATACCCTGGGGTTTATTTCATTATTATTTTTATTTGTAAAAGCCTGGTATTACATTACAATGCAGTTTTTCAGCTACTTTGGCTACTTAGAGTTTGAATTATTTGTTCTGTTTCTCCAATTAAGATGTTTGTGAAGAAAAGCTACAAAAGATGTACCAGTTTTCATATTACATGAAGGTGTTTTTTAAGCATCATTAAGTTGCTTGGAAATTTCTAGAAGTATAATTTTGAAAATCTAAAGATAAAGGAAATCCTTCCTTCTCATAAAGGAGTATCTTCATTTGTTTAAAAACAATATTAAAATATTTTCTCTGGTAATTTTTATTTGGCTAAATCAGCCAGTGCTCTATTAAGTGTGAGTCAGGTAAATAAGTAAAGTTAATTTATTATTGACTTGAGCAAGTCATAAAGATCTTATGGAATGTTCTGTACTCTCTCAAGCTTAATGTTTTATAAAAGCAGTAACAATCAACTGTGTATTTACTGTCATACATGGTTAATAAAGCTAATACTAATGCTGTATATACTGAAGGCCTATATATGCCTGTACCAAATATTTTATTATGTATATTCTTGGATTTTTAGAATTTATAAAACTAAAGGTACAACAATAAATGTATGTTTGGAGAAGAACCTAAGAAGAATCAAAATACTACAATGAAAATATCCAGTATTTCAGTTAATTCAAAATAAATGGGGAAATTAAATTTAAATATTTTTAAAGAGTCCTTGAATGGTTTGTTGATTAGAAACTAATGTAACTCCTTGTCTAAGATAAAACACCAAACAGGCAGCAGCTGCTGGTAATTGGTGCAAGTAATTGTAGAGCCAATAAGTTGAAGAAGTGCTTATTAAAAGAAACTGCCTTCCTATCTACTCGTAAGTTCAATTGAGTAATGCACTCTACATGTGGTCTGACGGTAGGTAAATTATACACCTGATTTAAAAACACTCCATCCATAAGAGCTCCTATTTTGCTCATCCATAAAATTTTTACTTTCTTTATTACTAACTACTTGCAGCAGCATATGGCATAATATCTATCAAATTAGGCTTTGAGGACATCTTAGACTGGCACCCTGCTGACTTGAAACATGTGCTTAATGCATATTGCAGTGGTTTTAACCCGTTAAGTGCCCCTACGATAGGCTTCATACACTCAAGGCAAGAATGCCCATGTGGCCTCACAGATACAGACTGCACACCCTGCTGATCTGCTGGCATTCCAGTGAAACTGATGAATTTGCTTTGAAATGGTGTTTGCACAGACACCATTCAAAGTTTATTTTAAAGAAACTTTGAGGCTACAAAATCTCCGTTTTGAACTGATAATATATGAATCTGAGAAGAAGAGTTGCAATTCAAGCTTAAGAAATCACTTTTCTAAGAACTTAAAAATTGAAATTAAGTCTGCGTTTCCTTCAGGATATTAGTTTATCTCCAGATTCTTCTGAAAAAAAATCCATTAATTAAATCATCTTCTAGTAGAAATTATTGGAGGTGATATTGTGCATTAATCACAAAGACAGGTACATTTCTGTTCACATAAATTTCTTCCCTTAGCCTACTCCTAAAACAACAAAAAGGTATTTCCTCAACAGCTCCAAATTTTTGTCTTCAGCTTAAAGCAAAAGTTACAGACATTTTTTCCTTAAAAGAAGCTGTAAGATGTCTAATTGTCTACAGGTCTTAATGTGTCTTGGTGTGCCTTTTGACAAGTGATGTACCATGGGTAAAACATGAAGAAAGGCTACTGTAGACATCCAGTAAATTGATAAATAAGTATTGCGAGAGAGGGGCAATAAAAGCATCTGATTGACCAGTTACAGAAAAGCCATTTGGATGGTTTCATTGTGGGCTTCATGAAAGCTTTCAAAGCATTCTTTGGAAACAATTTCAAGTCTGAATACAGCTTTCCCTTGCTTCTCCATGATAATTTTTAATGGAAGGCATTCATTGGAACTGATTAAGAGGTTAGAGGTTTTATTTTTAACTGAAATAAACTTACACTTTAAGTTATTACAAGAGCCAAATTATCCTTGAAGCAACGTGATTTATTCTAGTCCTGTGTATTTGTAGTGGTTTTCTTCATTTTAACAAGATTTGTGCTGCATGGTTCTGCTGCTAAGGGTGGATTACAGTCTGAGAAAGTTACAGTCGAGTTGATGGATGTGCTGTACTGCCTGAGCTGAAGTCCCGGGAAAAGGCTTCTGTGCCTGTGTATCTTCCGATATTCTGGGAAGCAACAGAATCGATGAGCTACTTCTGTTGTTGCAGATTTGTATATGCTAGAACACTTACTGGTCCGCTCTCCTGGCTCTGCTGTTCTGGTCAGACAGCTGTTCCAGGGTAGCATAAGCGTATTAAAAATGCTTATATCTACTAACAAGTAGTGTGGCAACCAAGCTGTCTAAAAATAAAACTGATAATGTTAGTAAAAAAACTTAAATGTAGCAGATCTAGTAAAATTAATGGTTAATTAATATCTACAGTGACATGGGTTTAGTCAAAATGTAAACTGAAAATAAGGATTTTGAAACAAACACTGCTTGTAAGAACCGAGGGAAGAATAAATTGAAGGATGTGGACACTCAGAACAGGTTATGGAAGAGTAAGTTTGAGCAGACCATTTTACAATGACAATCCCTGTGTGCATTTAGTTTAAGGAAAGCATACCTCAAGGCTAGATCATGTTTCCTCATTAAAAGAACATTACCTGAATGTATTATCTAATTGCCTACCTAGTGTTTATCATAATCTTGTTCTACAAATTCCTGTCTATGAGAACTGGGAGGGGAAGCAGAAAGTGTAAATGTTCATGGAAATAAAGCAGCTTGAGGAAGGAGGAAGAAAGCCAGGAGAAACCTTTTTCTGCCTCTATACTTTGCAGAGATTAATATGTGCCTAATATATGTTTGGAGACTAAACACAAATTAGAGAATGAAAATGTTCCTTAGGGACAAAATATAGTACAGTATTTAACCACTTTTTTGTTAAAATTTTTACCATCTCTTTTTTTGTGTGCTCATATGCAACCCTGATGTGAGAGGAATTCCTTTTAGTTATTTCATTAAGCAAAACCATCATTGAATACAACCTAATTTTTTAAATTTTCATTAATACCCTAAATACCTTTGACTCAGGATCTTCTAGGATCATGATGATCAGTGGAAGTCAGGGCAGAACGTACGAGGAAGGCACTCCAGTCACAGTGCTATTCCAGACTACTTCTGCAGCTTCTAGCAGTTTGCAGGGCCATGTTCTTAGGTGGTAGTGGGCTTTTTTGTATGGCCTTCATTGGATTTTTATGCTGCTGTATCACATTGTTGTCAAATTGGTCTTAATTTTTGTAGGTTTTTAACCTCTCTCATCTCCAGATTCTAGTCCAAGTTTTTACAGTCTCTGTTGCATTCTCTGTCGTATATCTATTATGTATTTTGGGGAAGGAAAGGGAAGAACTGCATTCAATTATCAAGATACAGAAACATTAGAAATTATGTCATGTTGTCTGTCTTTTTCTTAAATATTCACAGTGTGTAGCTGTGTATTTTTTTTTACTGCAAGTGAGCACTGAACTGGTGATTTCATACAATCTTTTACCAAACAATAAGAGTCACCATGGAACAACTATGTGCATAAATAGAATGAGACTGTTCTTCACAAGTATATTAAGTTTTATACACAAGGAAAGTCATCTGGCATGTTATTGCTCATTCACTTAGTGCTATTACATTCACCCATCACTCTCCAAATAGGGATTCTTTTTTCCCCCCACAAGCTATAGTAAACCAGTTTCTTTAAGTTCAGCAAATAACGTGAGCTTTATTACAGATCTTCATCAGCTGCTGATGCTGACCTCATACCGGTGTGAAAATTGTCTGCTTACTCACCATCTCTTTCCTTTCTTTTTCAATGTTATATATATATTATCAAGGTGAGAACCTTCCCTCGTCTCATGGCAACTTTATTTCTTTAATAGCTTTTTACAATGGACTTTGTAAACAGTGTCTTTGAATGTCAAGATTTTATCACTTAGATCATACTCATGCATATATCTATTAAACTCTTTTTATAACATTAGGTTTCTCAAGTACTGTTTTGTTTGGTTTGCTTGACAAAAAGTATATTGATCCTTCCTTAATAGGTGTCATGTATTTTATGTGCCCATCATTCTGTTTTTCAAAATCTATCTTGTGTCAGGATTTCCCTCTGGGTATGGTCATTTGGTCTTTGCTACAGAAAACAAGAGGAAAATATAAAGTGCCATCTGTCCATGAAGTAAATAGCACAGGATTGAAGCCTTTCTGACTAATAAATGGTTCGAAGTCCTAAAGGTGACCTAAGAAAATGCTTTTGTCTTTCACTGTCTCATTTTTCCATCAAGATTTCTACAGCTTTGGGAGAAAACACAAACCTTACAATGTTATGAATGTGGAAGTACTTGGGAGTGATGCCATCCTTCATGTATCTTTTCTCTCTTCCAATTTGGTTACTTCATATGTTACACTTGCATGTGTTTTCCAGTATACCGTACAAAAGATAGAGCTCCCACTGAACTGATTAAATGAGAGCTTGATTAGATCTTATACAAGGAAAAACAACCAAAACTTGAATAATAATAAGAAAAATTATTCAGTTCTTAGATCTCTGGCATGTAACCTAGATAAACATTTTCTCTCCACGAGTATTTGCTTCATTTTTCTTCTCTCGTCATGTACTCAGTGGAGTTTGATAATGGTAGTCTCTGTTTTTTTTTAAGGTCTGTGCCAAAATGGAACTCAGGCTGTATTTCAAGAGTTGCCTTGATATTGTTTACTGAAATAGGCTGTCCTAAAATATCTGCTTCTGATGTCTCAGCAACCTGGAAGACTAAGGAGACATAATGGATTATGGAATGAAAAGTAATTATGCTATTAGCAGAAATAAGAGGAAAACACAACAACGTAAAAGGATTGAGCTTAAAAGCTCAATCAGAACATAGAGGTCATAAAAGAGCACAGCCAGTTTGGACAGTGATAGACTGGGGCTGAGATGTCTATGATATGTGGAATATACTGCAGATTTTGGGATCTTTTGCCCTTGATGGCCTTTGATTAGTTTGCAATTGCAGGCTCATGGGGCAGATGGTGACACTACTGTTGCCACTTTATTAGATCAAGTGGTACTTTTATATTGCACTATAAAAGCCTAAACCTCACTGATACCACAAGTTGTGTGATCAGATACTGGCTCCATGCTATGTTTGTCTTAGTTCCATATTAAATGTATTTTTAAAGATTTAAAAAAAAAAAAAAGCCAAATCTTTTTCAATAGGTTTGCTGTTTCCAGCTTTATTTTTAGCCCAGCTCTATGTAACCTTAGGGTGGCACCCTGAATCATAAGTCAGACTGTCATAGTGGAGCTGTAATCTATTTACTCCACCAGACTTTGCATATTTAACATGTGAGTTACACCTAATTTGGCACCATATACATTTGTGCAGTGAAGGAAACTGCTGCCAGTGGAATCCCAAATTAATTTGTTACAAACATTAAGCAGTGTTAATTGAATTAAACAAGGAATTGCTGGAAAGGAAATCCATTAACTATTTGAATGATCAGTTACCAGTGAAATTCCTAATTTTACTATCTTGTTGAAGTATGTTGAGTAATCCTGATAATTTCTTAAGACTATCACCAACAGATATTTAAATATCGGTATGTACATGCAGTTTTCATTGATGATGAAGTTAGGCTTAAATAGGCTGTTGAATAATGAGCATTTATAACATGAAGAATTAAAGCCCTGTTCAGTAAAGGCCAGGATGTCAGAACTTAGTGGGTTTTACTATATTGTTTATAGATTGGACAGGAAATGAAAAAATTCTTTATTGTGGAAACAAAAGATTACTTTCTGATAGCTTTTTTAAAATTTGCATTTTATTGTGTGAAAGAGCTTAATTGATTCTTATTTCAACTACTTTAAATCCTTTAAAAAATATGATGTTAAAAGGCATGCTTTAAAACATGTTTATTTTCCTTTAGTCAGGAGTTTGCTCTAAAAGAAAAAATAAAAAGCTGAACTACATATTGAATTTTCCAGGCTGTGTTTCTGCACAGCAATCTTCTGAAAAAGTGCAATTATTTTTTTTTCCCACTCAAACATGCATTTGAGAGGAATGAGTAGATCAGATAAAGAGCTGAGATTCAATTCAACTCAACCTTGAGTCACTCTTTGACTCTGTCTCTTTAAAAAGAAAAAAAAAAAAAACCAACCCAAGGTGGCAAAATCAATACAAACCAATAATAACTTCACATTTGTGGAAGCAACATGAATGGCTCTCCAAAATATTGAGACACATCCAAGTACATTTTAGCAGAGCTGATATTTATCAGAAGTCATTTGCCCTCAAGCAGATGCTCTCTTTCATTGTGCTCCTGTCACAAATGACTAAGATTTATGACAGACAATTACAGCATCTGCAGTTAGCAGCCTTATAATCAGCACCATTATTTAACGATTGGTGCAATAAACTGACTCCTGTTACTGTTTATCAGATATCAGTCAGTTCTGGCTATTTTCTTCAGCTCCCCAAATCACAGTATGGTGCAACCACTGCCTTTTAATGGCTAGGCAGAAGCAGGCACATTTTCACGTTTTGTACAGACTGCCGAGGAAAAAGAAAAAGCAACCAATTACATGTATGTATGGTGCCCTCTCATTTGAGATGCCTGTGTATGTAACTATCTCTATACAGTCTAAAACCTCTTGCAAAAAAATAACAGCTTTTACTATTTCAGATAAGAGCTTCTATTTAGGCTTCTGCATGGGGAAAAAATGTCTTCTGTTTAAATATTCATGTTTTAAAGACTGAATAAACTGTTGATATACTGGAGTAGTCATACTCTTGCAGCATGAATTCTGAGTGTGTTTGAGGAAGGGACAATACCCATTCATTATTCAGACTCCTGAATGTTAGGCAAATAACAGAATTGTATTTTAAATTTAGTAATTTTCTTATCAAAATTAAAAGCATGAGGAATGACTCAGTTAAGGATTTTATCCACTGTGTACAATATATATTAAGAGACTTGTATTTGGGCTGCATTTTTTTTCCTGGAAACCTTGCAAGAGGGAGCTAGATGATGTTTGAGCTTCAAGTCCAAGTGGGAAGTGTGTGAAGACTTACCTGTGCTCCATAAAAGAAAGATGTCATTTCATTGCCACATTCTGTCATTACTTAGATCAGCGATCATCAGGTGTGAGTTTGGTTCCCTTAAATAAATGCTGTTGTGAGCCAATGCTTTGTGTAACTGGAAGAATTTGGCCTCTTGTAGCCAGAACACTAAGTTTAATAAGATTTTTTTTTTTAATTTCTGTTTTAAATTGCAATGCCTGCATCTTGTCTGCATTTGTTCTTCTCAGAGCAGGGAATGCTTTATGTTTATTAGATATATTCTTCTGATTTAGTCGCTAAATGAGAATGCTTGTTATTGATTTACTTTTCAAGGGAAAATCTGGCTGTTTCAAGTGACTGAGGAAATTAAGTTAGATTAGGTTTTGTTTCTGACAATAGAAGATAAAGTGAAGGTAAATAGCTCTCTTGTTCTTTGTGGAGATGATTCATCTTGTCAACAAGCAAATAAATTTAAATATTGAAATGAAACTGCATGATGCAGATATTTTCTGAGATGTAAAAGATAAGTATTTTATGATCACATTCATTGACTACTGTACTAATAAACTAAGAACACACAGAGTTGCATATGTTACTTGAACAAGTACCTAACCTGTTGTTATTTTCTTTGTCTGGAATAACTGATCAGCCATATTTTGAGGTATTCTAGACAAAGAGTCAGAAGATAAAGCTATTCTACATACTTTTGATTAGAATTTCACTTCTGGTGAAATTTTCATAGTTATTTGAAAATGTGTATTTATTTATTATTTAAAGAAAGTACATGTGGTTGATTTTAATCTTAGCAGTTCTTAAATCTGGGGGCTTGATTTCAAGTTTCTTTTTGTCAACGGCAGTCACCATTAACATTGACATCTTATGGTTTTGGTAGATCATAAATATATTTCTTTTAAAATAATTTTAGATAGAGATACTGAGTCTAGTAAAACTGTGTATGAAATACATTTGCACGTCCAGATTTACTTATGTAATGCAGCAATGTACATGAGAAGGTATGTCTTTGAAAAAAATAAAGGCAAACAAAAAAAACCCATGGTGCAAAAAATGGATTCTGAAAGTTGTACCATGTTCTGTGTCATTCTGATTTTTGATATGATTAGTGAATTTAGAATATAACTAGTATGCAGTCATATAGCATTGTTTATGCTGATAAATATCTGCCAGGGACTAGACTGAGACAACTGACTATTTTTTTTAGCTGGTGTAGATGTTAAATTATGTTTAAGGTGATTAATGGTAGGTGATACACCATCTAGAAGCTATGTAGTTATGAGATCACACTAATATTCAAATCAACAGAATTTGGTCTCCTAAGTCCCAGAGCCATTTTTTGAAATCCAAACCAGCCTAGCTGTCCTTTTGAAGTTGTTCACATATCATAAATAAGAGATCTTTCAGTTAAGTTAGAGCCAGATACAAGACTTGGTCATATATATATATATATACTTAAGTTCATACTGATGGACTGACTCTGACAGGCAGGAATATCTGATGCCCAATGATCTCTGTTGTGGGTTTGGATTAGTAAGCTGTCAGGTTACTTGAGGTTTATGTAAGGAATAAAACCTCATTGCCTTCTCTCATCTCTGTTCTTAACAGGCTTTGGGAGTCTGTCAAAGGAAATCTTGGTACAGGGTAATACACAAAGTTTAAAGTCAATATTTGGATGCCAAAACGTTTTGGAAGTAAAATTGGGATTAATTGCTTTAGACTAAAATTAGAGACCCTTGTCTATCATGTATACCAGAAATCACAGTGATCCCATAGATATTTATGGTGTAGATTGAAGGATAAACTTGCTCATTAACTCGACCTGATCCAACACATGTTCAAATCACCAGAAAAGACTGTCCTTTATTGGAATAATTGTTGAAAAAAAAAAAAAAATGTTCTGTGTCATTCTGATTTTTAGAAAAAGATAACATAATTAGTCACTTTGAAACTTCAGGATGCTGTGGTGTGACACTGTTAAATATGGGAAAGTTTCTGTGTAATTTCTTTCTTTTTCATTCAACAACAACAAAAGTTAAATATCTTTTTTTTTGTTTTTTCACTTTTGCTCTAAATAGTAAAAATCATCAGAATCACCTCTGACAAGCAAGTTTGTTTGGAAAGTTGCTTTTGTTAAAATGTAACTTTTGCCCTCATTTAGGAGCTATCCAGGATGAGAGTAACAGGAAGAACAAGTGCTGCATCCTTTTGTGGCACCTGTGACTTTCCTTGGAGGTTAGTACAAATGAACCTCTGGTCTTTTGTTTATCAAACATTGCCTTTGAAGATAATGTGCATCTGCTCATAACATATTGAATAGCTCACGCCTCTTGTGGCAGTAGCTTATGTGCTCTTTCTTCTCTGGTATTCAACACGTGCCCTGCTATATGTACATCTTAAATGTGCTTTTATCGTCCACATGTGTAGCCTAGAGGTAGCTCAGGTGTTATATTCAGTCTGGGTGGTTTGCTTTCTTTGTCATTGCATGAAGATTTCTTTAAAGGCTTAAATGGTTCTGTATGTAGGCTGTAATAACAGAGCATATTTGTTTTCTCTATTTCTCAATCAGAACTGCTTTAAGTTATACTTACCTTCTTCATATAAAAATGAAATGCCATTTATCATATAGGATGCTTTTTCCAGGTCCTTCTCTTCCTTCATAGTGTGTGTGAGTAGTTTTTGTTATCCATGCCTGTTGTCTACTCTCTTTCTGTTTTACAAGAACTTGTAAATTATTAGCAAGAACTTATAGGATATGAATATCACATTGCAGAAATGTTTCATATGATTGAGTGTATTTTATTTGACATGAGACAGCATTAAATACCTATAAAGATCTCTGCTAGAAGACCAGTGTGTTGGCAGACAGCATGCGGTCTCTCTGATAAGGCATTTGTAATGCTCTTCCCTTTAAGCACCTATTCTTCTTCATCTAATTGTTAACCAAGAAATTTGGGGGGAAATCTGGGATGTAAAACTGTCACAGAAGTATATAAACTGGGACAAAAATTTTCGCTCTTGTACAGGGCGTCATCAGAAGATAATACCCCACTGTTTTCTCAAAATAGTTTCTGTGGGATAAGTATGTCAATTGTAGGACTGTATCCCTGGAAGCATTTTCTTCCGTAAAGGACTGAAGATTAATGATAAGGAAGCAGCAAAGTATTATTTCCTAGTGTAACACAGAGGAAAATGTATGGAGAAAAACCTTTGGATGTATCAGCAAGAGAATAGTGTCAGCAGTAAGGAATTATTAATCTTTTAAATGATCTTAACAAGAATTTTATTCAAATGCTTTATACAGTTTTATCTTATTTTAGTTAAATTTGGCTTACAATATGAAATTATTTAAAAGTTTAATATTTTAACTTATTGATCGTCCTCCCCCAAATGTCTAGTAATACCTTGGTCAGTATACAGTAGTTACATAGAGAAAGATATTGATAACTGAGAGGTACTCTTGCTAAAGGATGCTTAACAGAGAGAGATCATCATTCCAAACTGAACTGAAATTCAGTCCAGAATCAAAATGTGTTTTCAATAGTGATTTTTATATCCATCAATTCAAACCTTTGCTCAAAATAACTTCTTAAATCACATGTTCTTACTCTTTAAGAAGTTCCTAATTCTGGAACTGCAGAGAGAAAACCATACTTTGTTTCATCAGAGTTTAAGCTGCTTTAGTTGCAAATCTTCTCTGAGTAACTGGGCAGCATGACATCGTCGTGATAGATGTTATCAGTATTTTTTTCTATACAACATTTGGTCTTCCATAGAGTTAGAATATGCCTGAGAAATTTCTCTGGTGAGATATACTGTACAATCAATATAATCTTCTAGTAATAACACTTGCCTTATTAGTTCATTCAGTAGTTCATAGAATTGTGAATGCCTGAAAAAAAAAATCATTTCAATGCAGGGCCAGCTTTATTGGGTTTGTGTTTTGTCCTAGAAAAACATTGAAGTTATTGTCTCTGTTACCTGCTATGTGCTAGTGAATTAACACATGAAAATTACCTTAATCTTTTAGAATGAAGAAATGTGATAGGTTCAATCAGTTGATCACTAGATCTCTTGAAATTGGAAATATTTTCTTTTGCACTAGAACAAATACAGGAAAGAATTTTGCATGTTTCTCTCTACACATTTACACCTCTACTTTGTCATCAGTATGTAATTTCTGTCAGAGTTTCTAGCTAGTTTTAATAGACTGCATGTGTGTGTCCTGGGATTTGCACAAAGCTTCTTGTGATGTAGAGGAGCTGGGACAGGTCAGCAAAGAGTCTGGAAAACACATCTGTGTTATTTAGTGTACATGTGTATAGGGTATTTGCACTTTGGGAAAAGTAGCAAAAATAGTTCCATTATTATATTTTGAAATAAGTTTTCAAATGAATTAGAAGTAAAATAGGCACTATAGGGCCATGGAGAAATGTTATCCTGGGAAACTCTGGTCTGAAGAGTACATAGATTCATTTTGTCATAGGTGTTGATTGATATTCAGGAATATAATGCTGTATTCTTTCTTGAATATTGCCAGTATCTCTGTCTCTCTCTCACGTCAGATTTGTTTCTGGACTGTAGAGATTACACCAAATCTACTTTTCATTACATTTTAGAGGTCATAGTTTGAGAATTACATTATTATTCATGTAAGAATTGAGTCTGGGTTTGTAAAGAAAACAATCTGGTAAAACATTGATTCTAAATCAGGAGGTAGTATCTTCTCCTACCCTTCTTCTACCCTTTCACTGCTCTTTCTGCTAATGTTTCTGTCATTGCAATCCCAGGATGACCAAGACAGACAAGACCCTTGCATGGGAGGGAGAGAGAAAGAAAGCAAAAAATGAAGAAGAAAGAATCTGTTTTGGTTTTTAATTTAAGATAAAAAATTATATTGTTTAACTTTACTGGTGTCTTGTAGTACTAAAATTCATTCCTTTATTTAAAAGAATAAGTTTAAAGTACTTTTGCTAAATATCTAGTTCTTGAGAAAAAGTGTTTCTATTAAAATATTTTAGTCTGGCCACTTATAACAAGGCAAACAAATAGCAAAATGAAACAAAGTTAATGAAATATATAAATGAAAGAAGCCATTGTAAGAAGAATGTATGTGTGTAAAAGGTTATGTTTAAAAATATATATATAGACATTTACAGTTAGAACAAACACTAAATTTCCACTTTATATAATGAATTTCACTTGAATCATGTACAAAGTTTGTATGATATTTGACTTCTTAGAGTAAATAACCAGATCTTTTTTTGAATAAGAGATCTTGGCAGTACTTGGAATCTATTTTTAAACAAATTAATTGTTTTCAGACATAGCAGATTAGCAGAGTATCAGAGCACTCTGCTCGTTCTTTTTCAGCATCTGAAATTCTGTCTGGCACCTGCCATTGTGTGTACTTTAACCCTTTATAAGTAGCTTTGCCTCGTTTGAGGAAGCCCATTGACATCTGTGGAACTGGTGTGGTTGGGATAGCTGAGTGTTTTTGAAGATTTTACAGTTGGGCAAAATGTTGCAGCTGCATGTACTAGTCTGTTCTTTTTTGAAAGCTGAAGCTGAGGATTTCACCTTTCTACTTGCAAGGAATCACAATTAAAAGAATGTTTTACCAGATCTAAATCTTTTTTTCTTTTTAAGAAAGAGTTTTTCTGGTTCTCATAGGGTAAATTGGCTACAGTCCTTTAAAATGAAAAGTTTATAAATCAGTGCATTTTAAAAGACTAAAACTTGCAGGCATGTGATATATAAAATGACAATTTATTCCTTATGATCTTAGTCAAAAGTTCTGTGTGATTGCTGAATGATAATACAAAAGAAAAAAGACAACAATGAAGTGTTTGGTGTAGTAGAACTGCTTATTTAGGCTATTGATGAATTAATGGTATAGTAGCCAATATTATAGAGGAGAACCTGTGTGGTGTGTGGTACTAGGAGGTTGTTTTTTAAAGATTTTTAATTTAATAAAAAATAATTTATTATTTTCTAACAATAATAAAAAATGACAGTAATTTTAACTTAGTTCTATAGCTTCTATTCATTTAATATTCACTTGTGTATTGTGAAACTTCACTTTCAGTGCTTTTGTATGGAAATATGTGTTTATCTGCTAGAGATGCTTCTAAGACTATTTTTACAAGATCTTTTTAGAGGATCAAACATTCTTTCAGCTAATTGTTTCTCTACAATGTAGTGATCTAGCTCCCTCTAGTGTATTAAAAAAATCTCCCAAAGATTTAATCAAGTATTTAATAAATTAATAAACCAGATCAATGTATTTTTGTAAGACGGGTAACATGACACTTTCTTCACTTAGAAAAAAATCACTGTAGTTTTTACAAAGCAGCAAAAATTACCTTTTTTTTTTTTCCCCTCAAGTACTTTCTTCTCCAGTGTTTCCAGTGAAACAACATGCATCATGTTAATTATTTTTTCATAAATTTGCTAATAGGAAATAAAGCTTCTGAAAATTTTCTTTAAACAACAGAATGTGCTACCAAGTTTTGCGAGTGACTGCCAAAATACTAACTTTCCTTTCCTCTCAGGAAAAGATTCACGTCAAACACAACTGTTCAGAGAAGCTCTTTCTAAAATGAAAGTGTTTAGTGAAATCCTCTTTCTTTGTGTAGCTCTTACACTCTCTGCATCTAATGAAATCATAAACAGAAAATTATAGCTTCATTCTAGGGAATGTGAAGACTTACTCCAACAGATGGCATCAAAACACCGGTCTGAACCATATGATTGCTGATTGTTAATTGCTTCTGTAAAACAATCCTTTTAAACAGAGTAATGCATTTTATCATACAGATTATAGTTCTACGCATTTTGGTTTTTCAATATGTGTTAACATTTTCTCCTCCAGTGTAAGATTTAGTGTTTGCATAATTATCGGATTAAACAACAGTGACTCAATTTTTTTCTTAGAGAAACGAGGACAAGAAGATAGAATTGTGAATCACAATTTCTGTTTATTCAGAAATGCTGAATTACTGTACTAATATGAGTTTGTATTATGCACAAAACAAATGGAGCACGATGCCCTTAAGTGCAGAAACAATTACCTAGTCCAGCATTCTTCATTCAAGAAACTCCCCATGACGTTAGTGGAAGCCTTGGCTGTATAAGGAAAGCAGAGTGCAAGAAGATACTGTACAATATCCATTAATCATTATGAAATCAATACCCCTGATTATCCATTTGTATTGTTCTTGCACCGCAAGGGCTGGATATTTTATGCAAAGCTAAACCAACGGGGAAATTATTTTAGATGACTTGGTTAGTCCATCAGTAACACTGTGGAGAATTACATGAGAGTTTATTTCGTGGAGTTGTTCTCTTGTTTCTAATATAGTCTGCCTGAGAGTGTTGCAGAGATAGCATGCTCATATTTGAGGAATCTGGAGGCTGGCACCTCTCCGGTGCTTTGTGCCCTTAAGCTGGTGGAGAGTTGACTGGTTCCAGTGAAGGACTGCATCCAGTTCACCAATTGTGATTCAGGTTGTGGTGCGCTATTTTCTCATAAAGGACTCTTGTGACCTGGCCTGGGTGAGTGTTGACTTTTACCTCAACATAGTGGAGGTAGCCAGAACAGTGAGAAAGTCAGTATAGGAAAACAAATTAAGAAATAGCTGTGCATACTTCTGGGACTTCTAATTCAGACTGTCTTTTGTTGCATTATTATGTTATATATTCTAAAATGCCAATGATATATAGAATGTGTAATTATATTAGTACCCTAACTGTATTGTAATCAGTATACAACTATCTTCTAAATGGAATATTGGGCCTGGAATAACTTGCCCGTAATTGGCCTTCATGGCAACCTATCACAAATGGTTGTGACAATTGTGTCCTGCAGTCTGGTGTACCTCAGTGGACCAAGAGGGGCTGTGCTAGGAAGAATTGCTCTAATGTCAAAATGATGTTTATTTATGTTTCTGGTTTGGGTGCAATGGAAGCCAAATATACTGAAAAAGGATTTCCCTCTTCTGCAATAAAGTTGTCTGCATGTAGCAAATTTTTGATCTAACGGTTATAGAAAAGCAGGCAATTGCAAGTCTATTCCTCCTCCATCCTTTGCAGGCACGTCCTAGTGGTCTTTATGCAGACTAGTAAATGGATATTAGGCAATTCCCATAGGGTTTAATGTCATTAACATATTTGACACTATTTATGACATTTGGAGATACCTAGTAGTGTTAATGAGCAAAAAGAATTTGGCCTATCCTTAGCAGTCTAAAGATACTGCATCTGAAACAGTCTAGAGATCATCTGGTATCAAATATTGAGTGACATCGTTTCTTCCTTAGGTTACTCCTGAAACAGTGTGGGAGTCTGAAGCCACTTAAGAAGGTTTAGTAAGCTGGAAGCAATAAGTTTGTGTAGACCAATATAGGAAGTCTTTTATCTGTTCCTAGAGTATGTTTGAATCCTCTACAAAAGCTTTTTCCAGAATGCTAGAAGAGAACACAAAAACCCAGAAGGAGTTCTTCAATGCACTCTTATTGTAAAGTAGATCTATATTTTACTGTAAGAGACTACAACTGGGTAAACTGAGGCAGGGGTTAATGGCTTGATTTTCAGGAGGATTTCCCACACTTGTCATTGAAATGGGATTGCTAACTGACAAGAGGGCAAAATGCATCTATACAGCTGTGAGAATACAACAGTCTGTAATCTGAGCCTTGTACTTGTATATTAATGCTATTATATTATTATTTTCTCTAAGAACTTTCCTTACAGTTACAAACCTTTCATTCTTCCATGTAATATAGTACAAATGCTTAAAAAGTAGGGTTATCTGTATTCCAGGTAATTTGGAATGGGCCACAATCAGCCTTATGCCAACAGAATAAAAACTGGATCAGCCAGTGTAACATTCCATTATGGAAACTATAGTTTTTGGAGTTGACTGATGCATTAATGTGACTATATGTAGAGGAAGTTACATATCTGAATCATATTGTAAGAAATCTGGTTTTCAAAAGCTTGAAAAATTGAGTAGTTATTTTGCATTTCTGAAGTCAGGCCTTTTAATATGGTGAAATAATAAGAATTTTACAGCCGAAGTAAAAGCATGATGGGAATAAAACCAAATCCAAACTATGTTGCATTCTGTTTTCACTTTCTAAAGATGAAAACCAATTTTTTGGTCAGGCATCGAACATGCTGCAGAATGATGCTGACTGTATGTTTATATTGCATATACACGAAATTCATTTGGTATTAGCATCTGTTGTCACAGCCATAGTACCTGTGTGTACTGACCTGGTGGAAATATAGTTAGACTGATGTTGATGGAATTGTCAATAAAACAAAAAAGCAAAAATAATAAAACGCCAAAATGAACTGAATGGCTTGCCCACAGTGTTGCCTTATGCTGGTAAAATAGCTGATACCACAAGTCAAGGCTCTTTTTATGGTTTACGCATTTTTAAGCAAATTAATTTCATATGTAAAAATCACAAAACTGTCATATTAAACAAGGTGTTACTAAATAATTTTGGATGCTCATTCAAAGTGGAATAATCTATTAGCATTGCAGAAAGAATTCATAATTAACAAGGCTGTAGAGGTAGGCCTGCCTGCTGGGCTGTAAGAAATTGTGGAAATAAGCTGTTTCGCTGACTGTCATGAAAAGCAATTTTATCCAAGAAATATAATGTAAAATCAGACTGCAGCAAGTATTTATTAAAGGTAGATTATATTTTTTAAAGCAGTGAGATTTTTTTTTTTCCTGACTTCAATTAATACAGAGCAGGTCTTTCTGCACATGGGGTTTCTGTGCTGCGTTCCATGTATTATATACAACCAGTTTAGATTTGTCTTAAAGCTGGTGAGACTTTTCTAACTTAACCTCTTCGGTAAATCTGCTAATTTCTGGTTTCGATGAAACCATGGTCACTGAGAAATTTGATGAGGGCAGAATGGAGGATAAGAGTGTTGGTATGTGGGGACCCAGACCAGCTCTTCTCCCTCATTGAAGAAGTGCTTGGTCAAGATGAGTGGTCTTGCTTAGGAAATGAAAGACCAGAGTCCTCTTTATTAAAAACAATATCACCATATTATAAATTAATTTTATTCAGAGAGTCTTCAATGTTAGGAACTGCCATATTTCATTTTGCAATTGTTTTTAAGAAATTACTTTTATTATCTTTAATCTTTAGGGGTTTGGGGGTTTCTTTTGTTTACCTTTTAAAAGCTGTTTTAATGAGGTTGTTTCATAGCATTTCTTAAATAGCATTAGCTAGACTATTCTGTTCCAATTTCCTATCTGCTAATGCAGCTTTTTTCTTTTACCAAATTTTAACAGGACTCCATAACACTGTTATTAGGATGTCACTGAAAAAAAAATGCCAATGATGTTTTCAGCATGTGTGTTTAACTATGTTTATTTTTAAATACATTTCATGAGGTTCCCTGGACAGAATCAAATAAATGAATCCTGCAAACATCTTCATTATGGTGTAGCCAGAAAAGAAAGGAATCTGAATTAGGACTGTATTCTTAGCATAGTTCATAATAAGCGTTATCTTTATGACAAGCTTAAAGAACATAAATTGCTGAATCCCTAACAAAAAGCATTTGAAACAATCAGCTAATTAGGAAGGGGGGGAGAGAAAGAGCAATATTTGTTTTCCTTTGCAGTCTAGATAAATAACGCTTAACATGAATACATAACTTATTTTGAATGATCTGTTGTGTCAGTATCTGGCACGTCTTTTTCAGTGACAACAATTAAGAATACGTGTAAATGGAAATGCAGACTATCTGTCATTGTCCATTTCCTGGTAGTGAAGCATGCAGTCTGCCTCCCAGCAAGATCATTTTGCCAGGATGTGAGTGAGCTGGTCACAAAATGCATAGTTGATTATCTCATCGAAACACACTAATCCTGGCAAAGCTATCCACTATAGAAGACCCATTGTTTGTAATAGGTCAGTTGTTACACAGCTTTCAAACCTGACTCTGGATATACATTTTATATATTTACTTACTGAAGCAAAATGATATGTCACAATGAAAACCAAACTTGAGTGAAGGAGAAGATATATTAATCAGGATATTAATGGAAAAGGAAGAGAAAATACACTCTCTCCAGAGAGAAGAGATGAGGCAGTCACAAACACACATTATTTGGCTCAGTACAGGAATAACTGATATTATATGGCCCAGACTACAGAAGAGATCTAACTGTACGATCTTAATGTTTTCATTGAATATTTAATTGAAGAGAGAATTCAGCACAGAATGCATTTGAAGAACACTGGTAAAAATCCTTCTGCATAGTAAGGTAGAAATTGGATGATAGAGAAAACATCCCAGTTTTGTATTTCTTAAAATGGAAAAGCTGCACTAGAAATTTTATATCTTCTTCAGTTATGCTGTATTGGCAGCAAAGGAGCGTTTCCCAATGAAATTTTAAAAGCAATGTACACAGAATGAGTGCTATAATTTTTCTAGCACATGAAGTTGGTTACAAATAATGTATAAACTCAATAGTTTCAAATGAGTTATAAGTCTTCATATTTTGTTTTCCATGTAGCTGTTAGTGAATAATTATGAGGGGGAAAAATCTTTGTCAATTAGAACATGAAAAAAAAAAATCAGAAGTTTGGTAGAGAACATCTGAAGAAGCTACTAAATTTTGTTCTAAATGTGAAGTTGTTCTGTACTATCCTTCAAGTACTTTACAATTTGTGATAATTCTTTTCTAAGGAATCTTGACAAATAGCAACAGTTTCCAAACTATATATGTTTTTTTTTTAAGTAATCTCGTAGTTTACATTTGTGGTAATTTCAAGATGTTCATTAATACTTTTTTAAAAAATTTAAAAATATTAAAGATCACGTGAAAAACATATTAGGGGTGGGAGGGAAGAAACATGGGGGGAGAGAAAAGTTTTATCAAGTCTGAACAATATTCTTTTGTTATGTGAACGTATTTACAAATTAAAATCAAAAATCTGTTTTATCCTGCTGATCATGAAGCTACAATACTCACCAAGAGGAGATACTAGCTTAAAGGACACAGCATGCAACTTCCTTGCTAAGATGCAAGATAATGACGTCCTTTAGCCTGACAAGGGAGTTTCAGTCTCAAACATCCTCACCTCACACACCTATCTCTTCAGTTTTCTCTTGAGATGACTGTAGCTTCCTCTGAGGCTATCTTGCACTTTTGCCTAAAGAGGCTTTTCCATCATGGTTTAGTCCTGCTGGCTGGCTGTGCTGAGCAATACCAGCAGCACCTGAAGTCTTGTGTAAACTCCTCTTGGCCACACCCTGTGCAAACCAATGAGAATTTCTAAGATCTAAAATTAAAGCAAAGCTTACCCTTGTCAACACAAATCAAGTTAAGACCCTTCAGAGAAAGTGGAACTAGACAATAACTGCTTTTTAGAAGGATAAATATGTCCTTTGTGTATGTGCTTATGTTATTGTTAGTAGGTTTTAGATCTCTTGAAACAGTAAGAAACATGCAACGCGTGCCATGAATATGCTGAATATCCTTAGCCCCTAGAATGGTACCTTTCCACTTGAGATGGAAAAGTCATGGCTGTTCAGATCACCTCATTGTGGATGTAACTTTAGAATGTAATTCTGCACAGAGGACTGGGAATCCCAGCTTTGTGCTCATAGAGGATGCATTCACTGTCTGACTTGCTTATGTATGCTCTATTTTGCACAAGAACAGACTGATAAATATGCTTAGTACTTTTGCAGCATCTTCTTTCTCAGAATCTCTCAGCACTTTATAAATTCAAATGAGTAATCTCCACAGCATAAATAACAAAGCAAGAAGCTGATCCCAGATCTCTTGATGTGAACCTCATAGGAAATTGTAGCTTGCACTTGTTGTGCAGTGACGCTGCCTCTCCTCATATCTGTCCATATATCTGCCAAGTACCTTTGATACCTATTGGCTAAACTCAACAAGATTTCAAAGAAACGCTTCAGTGTTACAGTTTTGTGAAGATTGGTGGCAAGATAGATAAACCTAAATTGATTTCTGTGTTTTGTGAAATTTGAGCAGGTTGCAATGTTACAGCCTTTTTCACGGCAAGTAGCCAGACAGTGGGCATGCTCTGTTTTCCAGTAGCAGTCATGGCACTTTGTTTCTTGCCTCTTGGGAATGACTTTCAAGAATGGATATAAGGGAGGTTGGATTGCCATAATAGAGCAGTCTGTAAGCAAAAAAAAAAAAAATGTGGGTTTTTTCCCTGCATGAGCAGGGAAACTAATTAAATTACAGTATACATACTGATGCGATGCTGCATATAATGTATGTCAAAATATCCACCATTTCTAGGAAAACTGATATTCCAGTATTTACTTTCAGTTTGATAGTGCTATTTTTCCACATATATTGTTTTTAATCAATGTAAATGAAAAATGTCACGTATTAAGCTAGTTAAACTCCAGTTTTCAAAAAGTTTGAATTTCAAGCAGTTTGAATTCTGGTTCTTATTGTTCTACCACTGATCGAAAGGTCTCACTGAACTTGACAGAAATTCAGCAAGACTAGAAGTTACTCAAAAAACCCAACCAACCTCTCTAGGTAGAGTTACAGTAGTTACCTTTAATGTTATGTGTTGTGTAAATGCAACAAAATGTTATTATACAAGAAAAGGCTGATAAACACCCTGACAGCAACAGCATTATACCCTTTGGTAATAGAAAAGATTGTGAGTTTGCAGATTTCCCCTAGAGCAGAAGCTTTCCAACTTCCCTGTGTTGCTATTTATGATTGGCAATATGATGCATTTTCTTTAGTCAACTTTGTGATTAAAAGTGTCAAAGTATGTATAAGTAGAATATTTTTGAAAGGTTAGTTGATTCCTACTTTCCCGTTTATGGAATGTCTACTAATTCTAAAAAACTGTCTGGAAAGCCCTGCAGAGCCCAAATTGTTGAAAGGAGAATAGAAATAACGCTGATCTGTAGAGAAAGTCCTCTTCACCTCTGAGTCTATGTAGTTCTTATAGTCTTAGAATCATTTAGGTTGGAAAAACTCTTGGTGTTAACCCTTCATGGAGGTTTCTCCTAGTATGAAATTATTTCATAAAAAAGGAGGGAGAAACTTTTTGTCCATCTGTCAGTACAAAACCTATTTCAGAATAAGTATTAGAGCTCAACAAAGCTTTCTGCTTTTTGTCAGATGCAGTTCCTTATAGCTAGTTGAGTTCTCTGGTGTTATGAAAGCAGTTGCATCCTTTTCTTTTTAACTGATAAGAAATTAATTTCACCACTTAGTGAATATAACACGTCTTTTGCTAAAATACTAGGTGAAATAAACACTGTTGAAGAGATTCATTTATATGTTTTATAGTATTGTGAGGAAAAAGTAAAATCGCGTCCACATCCAAGATCTTGAAGTCTTCATGCTGATAGATTCAGTGATGGTGTATCTTTTGACTTTGCAGCCAATGTACTAGCTGGATCCTGCAGATTGGAAGCAAAGCTACCAAGGCAAAAGTTCTCCAGATTGTCCCACAGCAATCTTATTGAGCATAAATTTCTGATTTGGCACTGATTCACTTTACCTATAGGCTAAGTTCTAGGATGCAGTATTTTCCTACAGGAATTAATGTCTGGAATTTCTGAATGCAGGAACTGTATATAAAGAAGTGCTTCTATTAGAGCTTTTCTTATTTCTTCAATGTGTGAAGCATGTTGTTTGATAGAATGACTAGGGCTTCCTGCATCTATTTCTGGGAATTGGTAGGAAATATCAAAGCTATAGTGTGTGTGTGTTTAAAACTACAGAGCTGTACAGTAGCTTTTATGATACATGAATGTGGGTAAAAGCTATTTCTATGAGAATCATTATCTGCTTTGCCACTTATGCTGAATATAAGACACTAGCTTGTTCTGGCTGCAACAGTACCAGTAAATACTTTCTGGCTCTCTGCTCCTTGAACATCTGGTATAACCTGTGAATTACACTGCTTGGCCAACCCCTGTGTTATCTAACCCCTGGGGCACTAATTCTCAGTGTGGGTCTCCCAAGGAAGATGATGTGTTTCATGAGACTAGGGCAGCATCTACAGCAGTAGATCATTCTAGTAATGAGAAAAGGCTTGTTGAGCAATGCTTTTACAGCTGCTCTGAAGCAACAGGAAGTATGTGTGAAGCAGTCCATATGCAGTTTTGCTTATTGACTGAAGACATGAAACCTGTAAATCGGAAGAAAAGAAATTGTAATTATTCCATTGAAGTTAGAATACTATCTTGTGTACCCCCTCCTTTCCCCCAGTATTTTTTGCCATAAGAAATAGTGTTATTGCTGTTGCGAACTGTGTACTGAGTATATGGTAGCTGTATTCTGTCTGTTGTAATTGTTGGAAATTACTGCTAGCCTGAAAAGGAAAACAGATTTTTCTGAAAAATTCAAACCTCCTTTATCAGCAAGCTGCCTCTAAAAGACTCAGAAGGTTCAGTGACCTCTTCAGACTGGCTTGAGATAATGCAGAATATACTAAGATCATAGGTAGAAGCCTCATATATTAAACCAACTAACTAATAATGGCTCAGATTTCACTATAAGTTAATTGTGTATAAAGTATGTGTAAAAATGCAAGAGAAATTATATTGAACTCTGCTGATGAGTGACAGGGAAGAAAATACATGTCTGCTCAGGTTCAAAGAAAGGGGTCAAAAAAAGAGGACTGAGACTTGTTTTGGGCTCCTTCTGGTAAGGTAAAGTACCTCAGACTCAGAAATCTTTTAACAGTGAAGGGACTTACCATGCACAAAAGTACACATGCAAAGTGGCATCCAGTATTGCACTTGCAATAGAGAGAGACTTAATATGCTAATGCTATTTGTCTGTCACTCTGAGTTTCTGTCTTCTGTACAGAGAAAAAGCAGAATGTTGTTGCTTTCTTTGGCAGTAATGATCTAGCAATGGCATTCATAGCAAATGTTCTAGCAACATGCCATCATTTTGATATTTCTGTTGTTCAGACACGCATTTCCAGGTCAAAGTTTTCAAGAGTCTGATATTATTGTAATTTAGCACTATACTCCTTTTCCACCTATTTTTTCTATACATTTAATTAATTGGATGTGTACGGTGTAAACGAAGAAATCCTTCAAATCTGTCGGTGCCTGTGTCTGTGTCAGAGCGTGTATATATCAGAGTGTTAAATGGGTCTATAATTGAATCTAAGTAGTAAGAGACTTTTAAAAAATATTGCTTAATATTTCTATCCTAATGGGATAAATGTCATATTTTAACCATTGCTCTGTATCGAATCTATTATGCACAGTATTCAATAATTCCCCAAATCTTGATTTACCCAATTGAAAGTGACCCTGGGCATAAATTCTAAGCAGAGGAAGGCTCTGATTTCTTGATCTTTGGCACTCTTTTGTTGAAACAGAACATGATGTCTTAAATCAGCAGAATAATTTAGGAATGGTAGATACTGAAACAACTAATTTTTCTTTCCTGTAATCTGCATAGACTTCAAAATGCCTACAAAGCACAAAGTGCCAGTTCATATAATTTGTTGGCAAGGATAAAAAGAAGAAAGGAAATGATTTCCTAAGCGTGTGAATCAGCCCAGCTTTAACAGATATTTTTCTGTCATGTGCAGCCTGAGGGCTTATGCCTATCTGAGCTTTATTTGACAATTACCACTTGCCAGCATAATTAAATGATAATTTATAAATACTGAGAGAGCATTATGGGGAAGAGCAAATAGGTGCTTATCAGGGCATTGAATAAACTTGATCTGCCTCACTGGCAATTTTCATCTCTTATCTACGTTGTTAACTGGTCTCTTTTTTTTTTTTTTCCTTGTTTTGTTTTGTTTAGGTTTGATAGCTGTTGGATTGATTGCATCTACCTGCCTGTATTTCTTGGTTTTTTTTCATATTCCTAGCTTTATTTTTTTTCCCTACTGATGTTGCCATCAATATTTTGCAAAATACCCAATAGTAAAATGAACATCAGGGTAATATGTGTGCCTGTGTGAGAATGAAAAGAAAATCCACTCAGTTCATGTTTGTTAGATTTTTTTCATGTGCTTCCCTGATTGTAAATCTCCTGCTTTTATTTGTGTGTTTGTGTAATGATTTTTTGAGTGAGAGGAAAGCTCTAATATTACAATCAGTCGTGAATGATAGCCAATTGCAGAAAACCTCCTCTATGGCCATTCTTAGATAAAAATGATACTAAATAATCATCACCGAAACTCTGTCATGCTCATACTGGATATTTAAAAAAAAAATTCCACAAGTAAAGAATTGGAAAGGTTTGAGGTCTTTTGTACCATTGATGTTTCATTTCGAGGTCCTTGAGCCATTATAAACAGTAGTGCCGTTTTACACAAAAGCATGTTAGAGTATGGGTGGTAACACAGATTGATGCTGGGCAATCTAGATAAAGAAGGGCAAGAAATATCCTATATTTGAATGGAAACAAATCAGTTGAATGGCAAAAAAAATTGAATTTCCACGCCTTTTGAAAAGAATGTACAAGGAAGAGAAGGGGGTGGGGAAAGCAAGGCACATTAGTGGGTCACTAGGAGATTGAGTTTTTGAGCCATCATGAAATTAAATAATTTTAGGAACTTCTGATTAGAGTTATAGTGGTTTGAGTGAACAGTTAAGTCACCCATGTACTGGAGAATTAAAAAATAAAAGGCCTCTGTGTTTAAGATTGTCGATTTCTCAAATTATTCGTCATTTACTGCTTATAAATAGTAATTATTTGCTTTTTCCCCTCCAGAGCTGAAAATTATCTTTCGTATTCAAATATTTAAATATACAGTGCTGTAGTTGGGGCACAAAAATTCCTAATGTCAGAACAGATTTTTGTACAAGGAATAATTTGAAAGTGGGGGATTAGTTTCCACCTTTTGAAACACAGTGCTTTCCGTAATCTTCAAACATTATTTAGGATAATGGAAGCCATCATCCTGGTTCTCAAATGTTAGCACTTCCATTAGAATGTGCTGCTACCTCTTATTTTTTTATATTAAAATACAAGGCTTAAAAGGTATTATCTTACTAAAGGAGGGCAATTGTAGAGATGATTTGATTGAATAAAGGAAAAAGCTGTACAGGCCTTTTAAGATCAAGGATGTATTGATGGAAAGCTATCATTAGAGACAATTAATGTTCTCCAAGGGAAGAAATTGATTATGGACAGAGATGGACCCTAAGGAGCAGATATGTCTTAATGCTCCAGGGCCTTAAGGATTATACATTCCATTCACAGCATCTGTATTTTAACCCTTTATAAGTGCTAGAGTAGAATCCTAACCCTTAAGAAAACTCTGCATAGAGTTTAATAGGGGATGTCTGTGTGTTTTATGGCTGACATACACTCTTTCTTTAAGTATGTATGGGGTTTTTTAGCAGATATCATTTTACCTAATAATGCCTAACTTAATATATGTGATATATCATTTTGGAACATTTTAAGTTGTAGGAACACAGTCCTGGTGTAAAAGGATGCTAGATATGAAACAAGAATTTTCAGCATTACTGTATTGTATTTTATAACTTAGAAGATATTTCTACTGACCGAAGTTAACTGTTGAGAAGACTGATGGGGAGGGGAAATTGGCATCCTTTCATAAGATCTGTTAAGCTGGTATTCCAGTACAGACTTAAGTTACAGATATAAGTCTGAGTTTAGTAACTAAGTTTTGCTATTCTGAGTCTGAGGAAAAATACCAATGATGCACTCCCAAAATCATTGTCCTCAGTTGCAGAGCCAATTCACAGATGGGCTTTTTTATCATATCGGTTTTCTTTGGCTTTATTCTCAATGAAGGCAATTATTTGGCATATTTACTCTAGTTTGGTTTTTAACTGGCTAACATAGAAATGTCTAGAACTGAGCAGCACAGTATTTTCCCACCACATCTGAAGCCTAAGATCAATTGCAGCATATTGCAGCAGTGCTGTGCCAAAATGAATGCTGCTACAGCTTTACCTCTTTATCAGATTTGGGACTATGTATGACTTCCCTTTCTGGAGCATGCAAATGCTAGCCTGTGCTGTTACACAGTCTAGCAGACCCATGAGGAGGGGAAGTAACAGTGATTTGATTTGTCTTAAATGCTGTAAACTTAGTTGTGTTCTCCTCAGGTTTTTTTTTTTTATTCCCAAGTAAGGAAGCTTAATCTTATCATAAGGTTGAAATTTTGCAGAGAAAGCAGGGAAAGCTTTTTTCACCTCAAGATTTTCAACTTGCTTACAAATAAAATAGTGTAGCCAAAACCTACTGCATCATATTTGTCAAACAGACAAAAGTACAGTTTTCTGTAGCTTTGATATTTTTTTCCCCGCTTTTTTAGTGTGTAGTAGTTTGATTATACATGAAATAGTATTACTTGCTTTTAATATACTCAGTCACAACCTGGTTTGATTTGCAGGAAATCAGATTTATTTTCTGGAGAGATTTATAGCTGATTTTATGATCTAACTTCAGATCTAACTTCAGCTGACCAAAGGTATCCTGATATATTGTATAGAACAATTATATAAAAAAGAACTTGATAAATTGTGCTAAAGTATGCCATTTTCCCCTGACTTGTGTATATATGTAGATTGTTGATACTGTGCCACCCTGAACAGCAGTGTGTGGATTTCAATGAATAATAGTGTGATCTGTTAAACAGGCAAAAATAATAATGCTATAATTAATGGGGTAAGTCCAACTTTTATACCCATGAATAGGTGAGTCCTGTTGTCTAACAGTACGTATAGGAAACACTCCTTTGGAGACCACATATAACACGCTTGGCAGGACTAAGGAGATTAAAGTAAGAGATGTAAATAAACAAAAAGAGAGCTGAGAAATACAAGCGAGGAGACCCAGGGGGAAAAGTGTAATTCCAGAGAGAGTCGCTGCTTATTCTATATGCTGTTATTTTCAAAATTTGTTTGATATTATTTTTAAATAGCTGCTAGTTGGAAGATAGGATCCTTTCTCTTCCCACTCCACCCCCGTGCCTTTTCTTCCTGTGCATCATTAGGGAAATACCCAAATCACGAGACAGAGAGAACGAGAGTATAAATGAATGTCAAATACACTGGACAAAATCAGCTTTCACCTGGTGATTGGTTGTTTTGGCTTTAGTTTTTTTAGTTTTTTCTAAGCTGTGAACACCCTTTAATTACAAGGTTGAAAAAAGAAAGACAAAAACCTGAACATTTAAGACTGGTAACATATGTTGTTGTCAGCATGTATTTAGCACCTGCAGAAATGAGCATGGAAAATGTGACAGCCCATAGGTAGAACACCCACTGCACTGGCTTGGAGGGGACTGTCAACAAATTTTACTTTGTTTTTTTTTTCATAATTTTAAACAGATTCCAAGGAAAAAAACCTTTAACCTGGATATTCTGAGCAACATAGAAAGAGGATGTAGTTGGGAAGAGGCAGCAACCCTTTCCAGTGAAACCACACTAAAACAACTGAAAAACATTGGTTTTTTATTACAAATTAAATTCATAAGGTCTGACCTCACAAACATTTATTAGCAAATTTGGCAAGAGTGGCGCAGCTGTGGCAGTGCTTATATTCCTGTTTCCTGTATATCTTTCCTCTTTTAAGCTTCTTTTTCTCTTTGTTTCCACTTCTCATTTTAATATTTTTACACAATCCAAACACATTATTAAGACTACACAGTGAGGAGGCAGGCACTTGGGTGAGGCTTTGCAGAATCGAGCCCTTGGTGATTATGATACTATCGCTTCTCCACCAAATTGCAGCTTCTGCAAGGGACACAGGCATATTCTCCTTTGTGGATTTGCCAGCAGGTGTTGCTGTGTAACTTGTCACCCACCCTGTTCAGATGGAGAAAGCACATTTTCCCAAGCTATGACGCCATCTGTCCTGGACTTGTCTCCTGGACTGCTCCTCTAGTAAAACCCCTCAAATATAAACTGTAGATGCATCAGTTGCTTGGGCGGGGAGGGGGGATGTGTGGAAATTTAAGCTTGTTTAATTGTAACCTTGAATTTTGAAGTGTTATTTTTTTACATACAACTGTAATAATTTTATTCAGGCTAAGAGCTGAATGTGTTTTTGGCAGAAGGGAAGTAATAAAAAGAATTGTTGAAATACTGTTGTAAACAGCATCTGGTTAAGTGATATTTCTATTCTAATTGGTTTATCTGAATCACAGCAATGCTCAGATTCTGGTTGGTGAGACACTTTGTGAGTCTTTCCACTGATTTGGTGCACTTTGCATCAAATCTATATGCCTGGATTAGGGATAGAGCTTCTCTGGCCCAAATTCTTACAGGTAAGAACAGGACAAATGAATATGCTTTTTCTTAGAAAAGCTGAAATGAAACTGATGGTTTTTTTAAAAACTAAACTGTATTAAAAGCCCTTAAATTACACAGTTCTTATGCAAACAGCAGTGTAACCTGCCAGCTTTGTGTCAGCAGGACCATCTATCCTAATGGTACATTTTGTTCAACCTTCCTGATGGTAGTCCCTGCCCAGATTGCTAAAAAGGAATTCACTTATTTTTCTTTTGGTGGATATTTGTCTGTTAGATTGAGACTGAGAACATCAAATTAAGCTGCTGAGCTATGATCAGAAGGTAATAATTTATTGGTTATTAGTTTTGATTCTGAATATGCAGCCAGTGAGTATTTAAAAATAAAACCAACAAACTATACTGCTGTTTATGGAAGGGAGGGGAGTTTATGACAGTATCTGTTTTTCTGATTTTTGGTTTTGACTTCCTAAAATGTCTTGCACTTGTGTTGGTGTAGGCCAGGAAGAAGACAAACAAAAAATTTAATCTGGTTGGTTAGGGGCAAAAAGAGACCTTTACCTCCTTTGTGCAGGAGGTGGAGTCAGAGTCTGTGTGTGTTTCTTGGATTCAATGCTTTTCAAGAGAGCCAAGGGTTTCCCTTTCTCTTTCACAACTAACAGTGGCTCCTCGGGGCTTTGCTGTTATGTCACATGGGTCATATGGACGCTAGAGTCCTCCTGACTCTTGGAGCTCAGTCTGATACTTGGTGTGTTCCTGAAAAAATCTTGGAAGCCATTGGAGTCCCCTGCAGATTTTGTATTAAAGAAGCCCCAACTTGTGTTTCAGAACAGTGTCGCTTGGAGCAAGCTTGTAGCTTGGCACAAAGAAGCAGATGTTGTGACCTTTGTGACAGAAGCTACTGTCTGCATAGGAATATATCTGCTCTCTCTGGTACAAACACAGCCAGAGCATGAGTAAGGAAACCTCTTGGTGTTTTGTTTGAGCTTTGCCTGATTGTTCTCTGCAAGCTCTAGCTGAGGGACAGAACAAGAAGTTTGTGTCTGTTTTTCTGTTTCTCGGACCAGTTTGTCACCTTCATTCTGAGTGCATATTAATCTTTCTTAAAGCAGTTAATTGCTTTGCAGAATGACTTCTAACTAGGAAGATAAATTGGACTTATTTTTTACTGTTGTAAGTACATATTGTAGCGTTAGATATCAAATTCAGGACAAAATAGCAGCTTTGGTAACTGATGCTCCAAGATTATCCTAAAAATAAAAGTAGAGACTTAAGAATTTAGATCCACTTACAATGCTGTAAAAAAAATCTGCAGTAGTTAATCTATAAAGGCCAGGTGTTGTTTGTTGGTGTTGAGCTAAATAAGTTAATATTTTTTAGTAAAAAAAAGCTAATGTATCATATTAATTTAATAAGACATTTTAGAGAGTTTATAGAAGCTTTTAGCTGTTCTGTTAACTGTGATTCCAGTCTGACTCATGTCGATTCAGGAAGTGCAGAAAATGTTGCTAATGAATATTTAATACATAAGCTCATATTTCATATATTCAAAGCAGTCTGTGAATACACAGAGTGTTTTGCTACCGAATAGGTAGGCAGGATAGCTGAAGCTGCACTGGGGAAAGACAGCACTTCCCAAGCCTGAGGTATGACAGTTTAAACTCTTAAAAAAAAACCCCCAACAATGATATTCAATAGTCTCTGTTTGTAAAGGATACAGTGAGCAGTGTAAAATAAAACTACAACCTGCTACTGCTGTTGTGCAGTGCAAAGATACTGATGGCCACGTCTGGGGAGAGGCATGTGCATCCTCACTGCTGCAGCAGGGCCCTGGGAACAGCACGTTTGGCACCTCGGAGCAGAGGTTAGCCAGCGCTTTGCTGGTGTCCCAGAGGGGCTATCAGTGTAAAGAGAATCTGTTTGCAGTAATCGGTGGCAGCGTTGACAGAATGTTCCAAACCATCTGCTCGAGGGGATGGCGTTAACTCTATCAAATCCTCATATTTTAAGAACGCTGATCTCCAGACCCAGGAGGATTGGTGACAGGGAGTTCTTGCCAGGCCTGCATTAGGCTGCCTTCATCTCATCACCAAATACACTAATGCCCCCTAGACAAGATGCTAAATAGGTGTGAAATTAGAGAAACAGAATTATGGATTGGAGGAATACAACCCACAGAAATTTTCCAACTTTGTGACAGTGGTTCAGATCTCTCTTTTTTGTCATTGTATGAATATTCATTGGGCAACCATACTTTTCAATAAAAGAATCATCATTTACTACAGATATAGGGAACAGTATGTTTTCCCTCTCCTTTTCTTATGATAAAGCAATTGAAATATACATATAGGCCTTTTAGTAACTCTGAGTTACTAAACTTCTGAGTTTAGAAGTTGCTGGATATGGAAACATTGTCATTTTTTAGTAAACACTGAGCTAGTTAACATCTTTGAGCAGAATGTGCTGACAGTTTTAATATTAAGAGATAATATTTTGCCCCAACTGTTAAGGACACATACTATTACTTTGCATATCTCCCAAAACCTTGCACCCATGTTTCTTTCCAAGTACTCTGAGCATTTTAAAGAAGGGATCATGTATACAGGGTTACTCGTAAGGATTAATTTTAGCCTGGTGATGCTCATGTCCTTTTCCTATGCCACTTGATCTAGGTGAACCTGCTTCTGCAGGGAGGTTGGACTTGATGATCTCTAGAGGTCCCTTCCAACCCTACCATTCTATGATCCTAATGGGGAGGGAGAGGGGCTCCTCCAGGACATCTCTAGAATAGTGCATCTTTTGCCTTTTCCACAGCAAGTGTGGGAGATTAACGTCCTTAGGCCTTTGTGAATGCCCTCCTCCTCTTAATATACAAGTCATCCCCTTAACACCTGTACGTATACTCTGATCATCTTTGTAGTGTCAGGAAACACGTATTGTGTTCAGTTTATGTTGCATAGTTGGATGGAGAGATGCACCCCTGTGAGAAGAGACCAAGAGCTACCCCATGTGCAATGGATCCAACTCCAGACAGCTCCAAAATGGACCCGCTAGTGGTCACAGCAGAGCCCATCGTGGATGCTAGTGGTGCTTCTGTGAAAGCACATTTAAGAAAGGCTAATAGACATGGCTTAAGAGCTGAGAAGGTAAGGACACAGATAGCTGAGGTTAGCCCACTGTGCTGATGTAAGGTGTTTCTTAGTGTGATGGGTCAGACCAGAGCTCAGTACAGTCCAGCATCATGTTTGCATTGGCACTTGGTAGCACGTAAGGAAAAGAATGTAAGAACTAGGTAAGATGTGTTTGACTCCATTATATTATCTGTCGAGTA
Organism: Urocolius indicus; assembly: GCA_013401255.1. Lineage (NCBI taxonomy): Eukaryota > Metazoa > Chordata > Aves > Coliiformes > Coliidae > Urocolius > Urocolius indicus. The sequence goes on along the minus strand of WBNH01007759.1, from coordinate 943,607 downwards.
ACAAGGTGCTCAGGTATTGTACAGACTGGTGTATTTAACAGTAGGGACCTTTCTTCAGTGGATGCATTAAGTCACTTGTCCCTTTGAAACTCAAAACTTATATTTGGTGATTAGTGTTATAATTTAATTAGATTAACAACATACATCCTATGAGTGTTTAAAATCTGCTGCATGGTATTTTCATTAAGGGCATCTTTGCTTTTCTGTGTTGTATGACAGTGACCAATAATTTCCTCCTCCCTGGGGTTCACGACCATACTCATCTTGGTGCGGCCAAGATGTCCCAGACAAGCTGCTTTATACGTCTGTTAATCTGCATTGCTCTTCTATGTTCCTCTATTCATATCTTGAGAAAAGTGGTCAAGCTGTGGGTACATACTAGATTTATATGATAGCATGATTAAGTTCTTTCATGTTCTGAACTCATTTGCTAGTAATCCCTAATATTACTTGCCTTTTAACTGGGAGTTGAAAACTAGGATACAACTTGGCAATTTCAGTTTGAGTTCCTTTAGAGCTTTGTGTGTGGTTCTGGAAACTTGTTAATGCTCATTTTAGCAATTTCTTCTAATGCTACTTCAGAGTTTAAGTATAAAAGCAGCTAATCCTAGATTGTGTCTTAATAGGCAAATCTTCCAAAGGCAATAGTTTTTCACTTATTATAGGGTCTAAAAACTGGAAAAGAGTTGTTCTCATTTGTTTATTCTGAGAATGGAACAGTTTTATTGTTAGGTTTCTCCATCAGTCATAGAATTAAAAATTTGAAATGGCTACAGTTTTAAGTTCTGAACATATTTTTGAGAATTTCAGAACTATTTTAGCTTAATTTTTCTTAAATACTGTAAGATTTTTCCTTAAGATCCCTTTATGACAGTTACAGACAGAATTTCAGGTTTAAAGGTAAAAAGTCCTAGTACTGGTAACCATCCAAATGCATATAATGATGACATGAGGGAGAAGCTCTACAATGTGAGGTTTCAAATGCCTGTTGGCTGCCATAATACTTTTAGAGTTATTTTCAATCTTGAAAGCTATTTTAGCAACTCTGACTGCTGTGAGATAATCCAGAGTAGACAAAAATGTATAAAAGAGGATATTACAAGAAAAGCAAATAACTGAAATTTTCTCTTTGGCCCCACTGTAGGTACTTTCATATTCCCCTTGGGTTCAAGCCTCTAAGACTTACCAGGCTTGTCTGTTAGCGTGACCAGGACACAGATCTAACAAAATACTGCCATTCTTTCTTTCTCATTTTCTTGATAAGGGTTAATCTGAAAAGTCCTATCATTACTGGAGTACGTGGGGTGTATATAACAGGTCTTTTGTCTGCTTAGAGACAGAGGATGGGGAGGTGCTGACACCTAGGAAAAAAGTAGATGAACTTGTGGGTTGTACTCCCTGAATTCTGTGATACTGATGTGCTAAACATCACTTGTGGCATGCAAGTTGTCATTCCAGCGTATTTGCGATCAAGTATGTCAGGATAAGACTTGTTATTATCTTCTGAACATGTTTTTTCTGATGATCTGAAAAAAAAAAAAAAAACCTAGTGACAAGTAGGAAATTCAATGTCATTTATTTTGTTGGTTTTATGTTTGGGAGGAGACAATAAAAAGGAGGTAGACTTGTGTGTTTTACTTGAGGAAGTACTTGAGGGCTTTTGCTAGTCCCTTTAGCGCATCTCATATCTTGCACTTGCTTCATTGAATACAGTCCCTTGTAACTCATTTTTTTTCAGCTGCTTCAATGAGTACACACTTTGTGTTTCATCTCTTATGGCTGCTTCATTGAGTTCCCTTAGTGTGTCTCCTCTGTTAATCTTCCATCCTGCCCAGCCCACCCCTTCAGCTCAGTAATGTAGAGAGGAAGTGATTCTGGCAGTTATGAATGACATTTCTTTAATGACAAGATGCACTTGTTTAATTATGATTCTGTTCCTGCTTTTATATACAAGGTAAATATAGATGGTTTTTCACTGTCCAGATTACCACCCTACCCATTCAACTTAAATTGCCTCTCACCCAACAGGAAAAGTAGGAAAACTTCAGAAATACTTAGATGGAAAGAAAATCTTTTTTATTAACTTTTTCCAAAACTATGTTATGGGAATACATATAATGAAAAGAGCAATTAATTACATGCACAGCATGTTAAGTAACTATTATTACATGAAGGCAGTGGAAATAGTATTTGAAAGAATTCTGGTAGTAAATGTTAATAAAAAATTTGGCTAATAATTCAAAATCATCTTTTTGTGTAAAGAAGGAACTATTTAATAACTCAAGATTATTTAAATATTGTCTGGGATACTAAAATACTATTTGTTAATAGCTTATTACAGACTAGTGAATATTTAAATTGTTTTTCAATCAATGTCCACTTTGACTTTGTTTCCGTACTTTTAATGTTAACAAATAAATTTTCTTTGTAGGATTTCTTGGAATAAAACAATAGGTTGTCTTTTTAAAGAAAAAAAATAGATCTCTAAATGTAAATCTAGTCACATTGAAAACCTCTGTATGGAGGGAACAGGAGCAAACTGTCTGACCTGTGTACTGCATCAAAATAGCACATTTTTCAAGAATAAGAGGAATTCAAGTGATTCGCTAGCAGAGGGTAAGAAGTCATCAAAACATTTTAAAGACTAATGACTTGAGTTTGTTATGAAATTTAGAGGTTTTTAAATCCAACTAAAATATGTTTGAAGAAGTTATTTGTTGAAACCATGCACTAGGAATATTTTTTGTTACTTTGTTTACATATTGTTTGTGGTTTTTTATTAGCATGTGAAGTGTTAAACTTCTTGAGGCTCTTTTTGCATTGTCTTAATTTCTGGTTTTCACCAAATTTAGTGGGAAATATGCAAAGAATTTTATTGTCTAGAGATTTTGCTTTTCGGTGACATTCCATTTCTAAATTCTCATTGTTTTGCAATGTTGTTTGTGAAAACAATTTCACAAATCTAAAATTCAACCCTAGGTTTAAGTTAAAATCTAAACATCCAGCACTTCTATCAATGTGAGATGAATTGAATTCTGATACTGCTGATAATTGGATATTTGGAAAAACCGTGGTGGAAAAGAGGAAACTGTAATGAATACTAGCACAAATCCCTATGAGGCTGGATAGAAATCGTCACAACAAAACTGTCAGTCTTTCCAAGTATCTTAAGTTTTTCAGTATTCTAGAACTACCATGTGATACTGTTCTAGGTATGTGAGTTATAGTTTAATACTTATTTACCTTAATGTTTTCATTGCAAGAAGATCAATATTTTCTTCAGAGGATATTTAGATAGAAGTAATTTCTTTGAATTAGTTGCACTGATGATTTTGAGAAGCAGATTATTTGTAGAGCCAACATGTTGACACACGATCAACTGTTTAAAAAAAAAAAAAAAAAAAGACTAATAAGGTTAATTGTCATATGAACCCTCCTCTGTAGTCTGCAATCTGTAGGCTTTGATTGTTTCTCTGGGGGAAACTCTTGCCCAGATGGCATTTTCCTCAAGGCCCTGACCCACAAGAGGCCTGTGGAGATGGAGAACAAGGTGCATCTCCACAGACTAATTAATTTACTATTATAGCACCTGTTCCAGAATAGATAGGGCTGGAAAGGAAAACAGTCCCTGGGCACAGTGGTAGGCTCACTGGTAAATGGATTTGAGCTGATTATATTAAGCTGATGCTTTGATCATCTAAAGGCGTTAAAATGGAAATATGTTTTTGCTGGCTGTTGGCCTCCATGTGAGTGCAGTTTGTATTATAAGTGAGCAGTAAGGAAAAGCTGTTTTGGACTCTAGGAAATAGCTTTTTAAAAGTGCACAAGAAAAGTGTGTTCCCCTGCATTTAAAATTCAGGAATTTTAACATACAGGATCGTTTGCACTTGAAGCATTTCCTTAGCTGTTTCAGTATTTTGTTCATGTTCTACTAAGTCATCAGTATGAAACTCTAGAAACTCACCCATTCTCTATCATCTATAGAGTGTCTATATATCATTTTGCTCTTGATTAACACACATTTTGGGTCTTTAAGGAATTGAATTATATTTGTAGGACATACAAGTAACCTCTTCAGTAAAATCTTGGCTAACTGTGCAATTAAATGCTGATCAAATGGTAACAGGCAATGGCAAATCCTTGTGTAAACATTTCTGGGTAGTAAGTGGATTTACAATGTGTTAATCTGTACTCACTTTCACGTTATTGCTGTTTGGATTCCCAAAAGGATTAGCTGTAATTTTATTGGCCCTATGAGGCTATACTGTTATTTCCCTTTTCAAATCAACTCAGTGATTTCTTTTTTTTCTTTTTTTTTTTTTTTCATTTTACTTATTTAACAAGCATGGATCCTGTAAGCTGTAGGGTAAAATTAATTGACCCTTGCCATTGTAAGGTTAAAAGTGTGTGTAATTAAGGTCATTTTAAAATAATGCTTTCTTTAGAGCAGCAGCAAAATCACAACAAGCTATATCAAAGCTAAATAGCATATGTAATATTAATGCATGAGGCAAAAGCATTCTCTCCATGAAGATTGTAGAAATGGTTCCAAATGTATACATTATTTTTAAAGAATATTTGCGTGATTGTATTATAAGTAAATTCATATGTTATCATAAAAATAACATTGTGAAGCAACCCACTTACTGAGGAGCAGCACACATACAAGATTCTACATATTTGTGTGACAACAGCAACAAAATTAATTCTTTTTTAAATCATACACTCTATTCTAGGAGGTATTTTCTCCTTTTTTGGTGGGGGAAGGGGGGGGGGTTGTTGAGGGGATTTTTTGAGGGAAAGATGATTATCCGAAGATCTTACAAGTACCTTTATATAAATATTTGTCCTGAAGATATGAAGTGGAGCATTTTTTTAATAGAGATAAATTCTGAAAGAAAAATTCTAAAATATTCCCAGAGAGTCATCTGTTAGTTGGCTATAGAGCAGATGATAAATCTGGACTCCAAATTTGGTGCGTTACGCTCAAACCCAACTCTTTTCTTAGTGGGAACCAAGAATAAATATTGGGAAACTGCTCAAACTTGGGACAGCTTGTGAGATTCAGAAAAGTGTATGAAAGAGTACAAGAGATTCATTTATACTGAAGAATAGTGTATAATAAGATTTTCATCTAGAAATATTAAAGCTCTTTCCCATATGATTAATATTGCCATGCTTTTTTGCAACTTTGAGCAACAAATGCTGCAAAAGAACAATTCTACCTTGAAATAAAGCTAAAATAATGAAAATGCCTAATCACCATTCAAAGGAAGAATCTATTCCATCTCGATATGGATTTCTCAGTTAAAAATGCTCATAAAGATCACTGAAATGGTCTGAAACTATCAGAACTTTGACAACAAAATTGCTTTCTGTGCCTGGTGATGTGGTTAACTCTGTAAAGATGAAACTCTAGTGAATGCATGGATTTGTGTGTATATCACTTAAACTTATTCTTCCCAAGCTTTCTTGTTCCTTTATTTTTTTTTTCCTTCTCTCTTTGCTCAAGTTTTGAATTTTCTTTTACAAAACATTGTATCCCCTCAGAAAAAAAGATGACAAATAAAATGTCTGTCTTTCTCCATTTGTTTTGTCAGAGGGACTTGGACAGACTGGACTGAGGGGCCAAGGCCAACCGTATGTGGTTCAACAAGACCAAGTGCCGGGTCCTGCACTTGTGCCACAACAACCACAAGCAATGCTACAGGCTTGGGGCAGAGTAGCTGGAAAGTTGTCCTGCAGAAAAGGACCTGCAGGTGTTAATTGACAGCTGCTGAATATGAGCCAGCAGTGTACCCAGGTGGCCAAGAAGGCCAATGGCATCCTGGCTTGTATCAGAAATAGTGTGATGAGCAGAACCAGGGCAGTGATTGTCTCCCTGTACTTGACACTAGTGAGGCTGAACTTTGAATTCTGTGTTCAGTGTTGAGCCCCTCACTACAGGAAGGACAAAGAGGTGCTGGAGTGTGTCCAGAGGCAGATAACAAAGCTGGTAAAGGCTCTGGAGCACAAGTCTGATGAGGAGCAGCTGAGAGAGTTGGGGATATACAGCCTGGAGAAGAGAATGCCGAGAGGAGATATGATCACTCTCTATAACTACCTGAAAGGGAGTTGTGAGGTGGAGGTCAGTCTCTTCCCTCTAGTAATGAATGATAGGAGAAAATGGGTGCAAGTTGCACCAAGAGAGGTTTAGATCAGACATTAAGAAGAACTTTGCTACTGAGAGGGTTATAAAGCATTGGAATGGGCTGCCCAGGGAGATGGTGGAGTCACCATCCTTAGAGATATTTAAAAAAAAATGTAGATAAGTTGCTGAGGGATGTGGTTTAATTCAATGATGGGCTTGACAGTGTTAGATTAGTGGTTGGGTTTGATAATAATCTTAAAGGTCTTTTTCAACTGCAATGGTTTTATGATACTATGATTCTATGATTACATACACTAAGAAAAAGAAGGTTGCTTCATACTTACTTTTCATTTGCTATGAATGTCTTCTAAGCCCCATTCTATTTCAGTTTTTGTCATGTTGTTTCTGCTGTGGCAATTATCTCGTTTCTTCTTTTTGCCGAGGAGCAGTGTCTTCTGAGCAGCTCCTCAATGGGCAAAGGAGAAGGAATGTCCCTGTTAGATGTGAAACATCTGCGCTACACATTTGGGCTCCTAAAAATAGCATGAGATTGAGCTGCTTTTTCCAAACCCAGAAGTAGTCTCTTGAGATCATCAGCCACCCAAAGAAACAGGGAGAGTTTATCAGATACATGAAGCCTAGAAAAAGCTAATTGAGAGACTGCCAAAACATTAAACCATGGAAAACTAGAAATAGGCACAAACTCCAGACTAGAGGCTTTCCTCTGTTATGATGAAAAAGGTTTACAGAAAATCTAAAGCTTCTGTTTTCACAAAGAGAAGGAACTTCTTAATCTGAGGTCTGCACAGCTAGAAGTATACCTAGAAAAAACAGTTTGAGAAAGAGAAAACAAACAAAATGAAGAGAATGCCCAAGGTAAAATGGCTGATAGAGACTAGGTAACTAAGGAAACATCTGGTGAAGACGATACATCTGTTTGTAGGCTGGGTTTTTCTAAACCACTTAACTGCTGCAGTGGTGACACCAGCAGCCATGAAGTTGTTACTGCTTCTTTGAAAAAAAAAAAAACCACACAAACTACTTACGTCATTTGATTAAAGCAAGGAGTGACAGGTGACTGAGAGCAAAGCACTTAATAATAAAGAATTGTTTTAAAGGTGCTGAAGCAAAACGTAAGTTAAATTTACTCAAAACTTTCTGTGATGTTCATAGACTTTGTGCACTTTCAAAACTATCCAGTAATGTACTTAAATAGCATTTTTCATTTCATATGATGTGAAGTACTCAGTGCAGAAGAAGGAATTTTTCTGAAAGTGATGATAAACTAAGAAGCTGGCCACGTGGAAGATATTTATCTCAATTTTTTTCAAACTTGGATCATGTGTCATGTGTACTGAGCAAGAATATAGTAGAGAAACATTTGTAGCCACATCATCTCCCCAATTGGTTAGGAGACTTAGTGTCTGTTTGTATGTTAATTTTAACTGAGTAACTCTCGGTCACCTCAGTCATAAGCATTAATAGGAATATTTTAAAGTTCAGATTGACCAGTATAAGGCTTTGTTGTTTTGTAAATCAAAAACAAGTAGGCCAAGCTCTTTAATCACTGTGTCTTATCACTCTATTTGAAGCTGCAGCAGTCCTTGCAAATTGACACCCAGGAAGCTGCTGGTGGTTTTCTATTAACACAAATGTACTGATTAGCAAACTTTATTAAAAATGGGTTCATATTCAACCAATATTCTCTGACACACACACTTTAAAATGCACAATGCTAGCTATGGGATTTTTAACTCATTTATGTACCAGATGTAGAGTATCATCAGAATTTACTGCTGTTACTCTGGTTTGATCTTTATTACACAGTTACCTTCATTACTTTCTGCTGATTAAAAGCTCTCTTCAAACTTTTAAGAAAATCTTTTAAAAACGCCTTTTTATATATACATATGAACTTGATGCTATTTGAGGGCCAGCCTATTTGAAGACTGAGATCAGTGGTTAGAAAAAGAAATGTCCACCAGCAGAGGCAGTGTAGATTACTATCTCAACAACCTTGCTAATGCAGAGACAATACATGTCTATTACCTTTTTACCTGTAGATTAACAGCCTGCTGGCTGTCAGCATACACTGTTATCATGTGAATTAAAAAACTAAGTTACCTCCTGATATCTGCTGCTGGTATGGAAAGCTGAAAAAACACAGGAAAGATACTTTAAAAAGGTGTTTATAGCAGTATTAGAATGGAAGAAAGGAGCTGGACAAGTAGAGATGTAACACATGTCTGTTTGTACCATTAAAGGACAACCAAGTCTTGAGAAGCAGATTAATATAAAGGAAGTTTCATGCTTGTGTTTAAATTGGTAGTCCATAGACAAAGCTGCTTCTTTTCTGGGTGGAGGTGGGCACAAATGTGCTACTTGTGAAATGCTACCACTTAGTTTAGTTATTATGCAATAATATGTTGTTGGCATCACTCCTATTCTGCTTGCTAAGAATTGTGTAAAAGTGTATTTCATTCTCTGAAACAGTGAGAATGAAGACAGTGGGTTTCATATATTTCTATTAATAATATAGTGAGCATCAAACAAAAAATACTTCTGAGAAGTATGAGCTATGGGAATTATATTAATCTCCTGAACTGGAACTGTAGAGGCTTAGAAAGCTTAAATCAAGGGCATCCAAATTTTGCCCAACTGAGGGCTGCGTTGGCATCTTGTCTGGAGCTTGAGGGCTGAATCTCATTGATTGTTGCTGGCCTCATCTTTAACATGGAGCTGCTGCTAAAGAAGATAATGTCAAAGCCAGAGAGTAAAATGTTCCTGTTACCTGCACTAGAGTTTAGATTTAGTTCAGGATTTTTTTTATCAATTAAAATGAATATATATAGCAGAAAGCAGTGTTATTCTACTTTTCATCCATCTATAGTTTTCATGTTCAGTAATTTTAGGATAAATTGGCTTGGAATCTAAGATTCAAGCTGTTTTCTTTGTGTGTAATGTGTCAACATCAGTAATAAAGTCTCTGCATGCAAAAATGAAGTGATTTAATCTAACCCATGCCTGTCATTTCACTTCTAGAACACACTTTGAATTGTGAAGATTTGGTTTCTAGTGACTAATTCTGACAGTGCATGAAGTATCATCTAATAAGTAACCAATAACAAATTAATAGAGAAATGTACTTTAATGTTAAGCGTTGCCTTTAGTAGGTTTCTTTTCTTCCTTCTTGCTGGCAACTTGTAACAAGTAATATGATAGAAAGTTGTCTTGCAATTGCATTATACTAGCACCTATATTGAACTCCACTCCAGGACCTTCTATATTGTATTGAGAGTTTTCAAAGAAACATTTATTTAAGCAGAAATATTGTTTTCCTGACATTCCACATTCATTCGCTGAGATCCCTAAAACCATGATTTGAATGTCTGAAGTATTCTGTATTCAAATAAGAGCAAGTAGAGAAAGAAATTCAGACTGTAGGACAATATGTCTTTCTCATCTCTCATATCATCATCTTTTCCATAACCTTTGCATGGTTTGGGTTTTTTTATATATCTTGGGGATAAATTTGTAACTAAAAAGCTTTTAGAGCTTTGACCAGTAATCTCTTTTGGTTTTGGTTCTACACACGTTTCACATGTACATATCCATTCACATGTACCATATCTCACATTACATCTATTAAATAAATTAGTAAATAACTTTGCTTTACTTAGTAATGTGGATGCTCCAGGGCCCCAGGAACAGTTTTTCTTCAGGTAATTTGTAACCATGGTCTGGTGAAATGATAGAATAATGTGTATATGGGTATTTGATCAGTATACCAGTCTGCCTTTTGATTAAGTTATTGATTATTTCAGTGATACAATGTTTTTGTTATATCTTTTAGATTAAAGGAGGCTTAGATGTTAAACAGATGAGGCAATAGAGAGAGATTCATTGAAGCAATACAAAAGTAATTCTTTACTTTTGCAAGATTTTCCTCTTTATTTTTGGTAGGTGAAAAGAAAAAGAGGTGCATATCAAATAGCTGTTTAAAATAAAGGAATGATTTGAATGGATGGGTGGGGAAACGTTTATTTCAAATAGAAGAAAGTTGCTTTATGTGCAGGTGGATTGCAGAAGGTTCCCCTCTTGTGAAGCCCATCTGGGAAGTTAGTTTAGCTCTATTGATGTTTAAGACTCCTTCTTTCATCATAACCACATGCCAAGACAATAAGTAATTGAACTGCGTGTTTTGCCTTTTTAAAAAGGTGTAATCTCCTTCTGAAGTGTAGGGAGATGTTTAGCAGGATTTTTCTAATTTATCTGTCATCGCACCATGCAGGCGAGGTTCCAAGCCTAGGCTGCGGTATCTCTTTATCATCTCTTTTTGATGAACACCTGTTTCTGATGTACAAATGTGTATCTGCTGAGATGCAAAATTGAAATAATTTTAATAGTATAAGAATAATTAGGAATCCTTTTTAAAGGTCCACCTGTTCAAAATGCTGTTTTGTTTATTTCTATATTGTACATAACATAGAAATAAAACATTTAGGAATTAAGATTACGTAGGCATCATTTTTCTGTAATACTCTACTTTTTTTAAAATACCAGCAGTCTGGAAATGCCGAAAAAGATGTATTAAGGCATAGGTTACAATAAATACTATCTTTTCAAATTTAGGACTTGAAAACAATGTGACTTTAGTCTCTTTTTTTTTTTTTTTTTCAATAAAGCCATTTTACTTACATCTCTTTCATTAAAATCCCTCACAAAAAAGCAAAGACTGTAGATTTTTTAAAATACTGTATTAACATAGTTATACGTGACCCACTTTAAAAACAGAATCAGTTACCAGAACACTTAAATACCTTTTGTTTTAAACGTGGATCTTTTATAGCTAAAAATGTAGAGTTGTTAGTTTGATAATAAACAGAATTAGAAATTCTAATAATTTACTCCTCTGATTTGTTATATTATTAGAGAACTGAACAAGTCTTAAAAATTGAAATTTCAAATGAAGACATATCCATACATAAATGCAAAAATACACCCTTTAGTTCATAAGTTATGTCTCTTTATTATAGACTTATATGCCTTCATCAGTAGGAGACATTTTGAAGAATGATTAAAAACTGTTGTCAATGATTTATCAGCATCAAGATGGGGTGTATACTTACAAGTAAAATATAATGCTTTAAGTCCGTTCTTGTTTATATTTCCTGATTTAATTTCAAAGTGAGAACTGAAGTACATCTAGGCTAGATAAACATAATTTTTTTTTAATAGATAATGCCTCTTTAAAATACATGAAGTAAACAAAATGTTATGAATTTGAGGAAGGGGGGAAATCTCATAAGTATATATGTCATTTTATTCTCACTAGTACTGTGTCTAATTCACTGAGGATATTAGGGAGTAATGTTCACAGAAATTGTTGATTCTTAAATAAATCTCCATATCTTTCGTGTTTCTGTCAAGTTATCTAACTCAGCTGAAGACTTTTCCTACTAATTTCTACTCTTGTCTCGAATACTTTACTGCTATTGGTCTCATGTAACCTTTCATAGAAGGTTATTCTATTGTTTAGTGGAACAATAGAATAAAACTCACTATTAACTATAATGAAGCCTATAAATGGTAGTTAAGAATTTAGGTTTTGCAAGTTTCCATTATAGCTCTTCGCTTTTATCTACTTTAAGCTTGCAAAGCTTCAACCATTTAAGAAATTTTGCTGCATTAGTTTCTGCTCACAGCTTATGATGTTTTATGATTTATTTGAAAGTTTGAAATAAAATCTCTCCAGCCATTTTGTAGATGGAGGTAGTGGACAAAAATTGCTTTTAGACTCTTTGCAGTTCAGAGGGAAATACAATATTAAGAATTGAGTTATACTGGGTTATAAAGGAAGAGACCGAATCACGGGCACAATCATTTGTAAATGAACACTTTGGCTTAACTTGGGCAGATAGCAAACTTTGAATATTTTTTTCCTTATTTTTTGAAGAATTATATTTTCCATATTCTAAGATTTTTGTAGAGCTTTATGAAATACTGTGTCTGAAAGATAAACAAAATTTCTTCTCTAAACTCTTTCTTGTTTTGAGTCTTGCTTTTTAATCCATGTATCTTTCAGTTTCATCACTACTTTTTTCCCTAGAGGTTATCATTCTGAAAAGTTCTTTATGTCAAATTAATGAACCATACCTAAACTGACTACTTCTTTTCATATTTTGCATATCTGTCACTCATGTTGCCATAGCAAGCTAATAGTTACAGGACCTGAGTGAACGTGTAACAATGGCAGAGGCTATCAAAAGACTTTATGTAGAATGGAATAGGAATATTACTGTGAGTAACAGAGAAGTATTATCTCCATCGTTCCTTCATAGTTTGAAACTCTTCTAGTTGCTTGCTGTAGCCCTATGCCACTGAAATAGAAATATAGGCATTGCACTGGAAGGAGATGCCCTTGAAAGAGAAGAGATAAGAAGCCAAAATCACCAGCAGATTCAGTGGCACTTAATTTTTTTAACAGATTCATCTGTTTCACTGAGTTATTTGCTCTTTTTTTTTTTTTTTTTTTAAAAAAAGGGACATACTTTAAAAATACTGTTTTTTTCCACTTTGAAACTGATATGTTACCTTTTTCATTGGTTTGGATACATTTTTAAACATTTCAAAGTCAAAGGTATGATATATGATCAAATGTTAACATTTAATTTTTATGGTAACATAAATATACCAACAAAAAAGTTTCCTGAAAGCTGGATCAGTCATATACCCAGTTCATAAGGCAAATAAGGTTGAGTGGTTGAAAATTATTGATTTAATTAAAAAAAAAACTTATTTTGGATAAAATTACAATATATTCAATTGAAACAGGTAGAAAAGTTTGTTTTTTTTTTTTAATGTATCTATATTCCTTAGTTCGTGTTATTCTACGTGTTAAAAAAAAAACTTATTTTGGATAAAATTACAATATATTCAATTGAAACAGGTAGAAAAGTTTGGTTTTTTTTTTTAATGTATCTATATTCCTTAGTTCGTGTTATTCTACGTGTTTTAAACTTTCATTTAAAAATAATTTTCTGGTTTCTTTCCTTATTCTAGTGATACAGATGTCACAGTGCAGACAAACACCCTGTCATGTTGAATTTAGTCTTGCGGAAAGGTGTCTCTAGACAAACAATAACAGCAGCAAAAGTGGGACTGCCATGTTCCTACATCACGTTCTCTACAATAAGCACTTCACAGTCTAGTTGCAATCATTTACAGTCAAACCTAATTAAACACAGGCACGTTTTTCTTTCTACTAAAAGCAAACAACCCGTGTATAATGGTTATATTGTTAACTTTAATAAAAAGCTACAAACTGTGAAGGATGAGATTCCAACAGTAAGGTTAAGTCACTGATGTATGTACACAGAGTTTCAGATTCAGCGTGTTGTTTAACAGTTGAGCTAGTTAGAAAATAGAAAAACAATGTTTTGAAAAAAATAATATTTTTTACACCTTTCCCCTTCCTGTTTCCTGTTTTTATGCTTCAGTAAGACATTGAATGATGAATTTTTTTCCTAAGGGAATCTGACTTATATGCTGAGACAGGGTGTACGCATGTGAGTATACAGAATTTAGTGGAAAGAGAGGGTCATGTTGGAACATTTTCTTTCTGAAAACATGGGAAAATGTTTCTATAAAGGTGAAGTGGATAGATTCAAACAAGGATTTTTTTGAGGGAAAGGGGGGAAAATTAAATAGTTGCATTTTAAAGCTTTGAGTGTGATAAAGTCCAGACCAAAATAATGATTAAACTTGACTTCAATTTGATGATTATTGTTCACAGCAATGTATTCTTTACTTGTGCAAAACCACATTAAATGAGCTCATGGATAAAGACATTGGTTTCACTGAATGCAAGGTGTGGTCTCACTAACGTGTCTATGAGATCAAGCTAGCAAGCTAAAATGCCAAGTGAACGTTGGCCTAGCTGGTTTTAGGGTTGTTATATAAAGAGTCCTGTACTTAATTGTCATCATTTAAGTAGGATCGTTTATCCTGTTGGGCGCTCAGTCTAGGATGAATTTGCAACTCTCTGTCTTCTCCAGACTGTTTTTTGATTACTGAATATCAGCTCATATATTGATGCATGGAGGGAGATGTCTGTTGGGGTTTTTTTTAGGTGGAAGAGTATCCCTTTTTGCTGTCATCCTGTGTACAGACCTTCCAGACAATACTTTTCTCATTAGAAATGAATGAAATGAGTTCAGATTCAATAACTAAGGGAATTTTTACAACCAAAACATTTCCTTTTTTACTGATAGGCCATTTTCAGCTTGGAACCTGAAATGACTGGTGAAAGTAATCTTCTATTTAAATCATCTTTTATATATATTTTATTGAACATAATATCCCTCTCTATTTCTTTTCTGTGGAAGATGGAAATTTACTTCTTTTAACCTTTCTGCTTGCATCTTATTTTCTAAATCTTTGAATAGCATCACTGATCCGTTTTTTTTTTTTTTAATCCAGATGTAGAAGAATGTGCCAGTCCTAAATCACACATGTTATTCCAAGTGTATGAGTTAGCAATTCCTGTAAACAATGGAGGAACTGCCTAGATTTCTGTTTCCTTCTTTAATCTTTTCATCCCAATTGTCTTGTCACACTCATTTACCACATCTTCAAAGGTAATCTTCACTTTCTAACCCTTGTGGAAATGCAAGGTCCAGCATCAATAACTCATTCTGTTATGCTGTAGCTGCTCTAAATCAAAGTTATGCTCTTGGGACAGCTTCAAGAAGTGTAAGGATGACCAGAAAGCTTACAGTGGCCACTAAAACCTAAAACTTCATTATCTGAAACCTGAAACCTGTTATAAGCATTATTAGTATTTTTGTTATATTGGTCTCTGAAACTCTAGCTATTGGTCCAGACCCTTTTTATTATAACATAAGGTACAAATTCTGAAGAAAAAGATAGATCCTGACCTGAAGAACTTATAGTCACAGTAGAATCATGAACAGAGAATGAATGAGGGTGTCAAAAGTCTTTCATTAGAGTGATTGAGAAAAATGATACATTTGGGGAGGTGTCAAAGGGGAGGCATTAAGAGATATTAGAGATACCAGTTGGAGTTAGAAGAATGGTTTAAAGTAAGGAGAAAAAGGCAACCTTGAACTTAGTTCTGAGAAAAGCTTTTATAGTAAACCTTTGAGTACTATGAAATTCAGTGGACGCTAACTCTGTGCAGTTGAACTAAGGACACTGCCTTTCAAAGGAGTCATCTGCTCGTTATTCTTTGCTGAGTTGTTTTTGACAAGACCAAGATTTCAGGATAGATGAAAATTTTCCTTTTTTTACTGCCATATAAAAATATGAATATGTGCTTTCTGTTACTGCAAGTAGTCTATTTAGAATTTTATACATGCTTTGGATAACCTGGGTAAATGCTGATGAATCCTGACTTGGATTTCATACAGTTTTTGTATCCATTCATGGAAGATACTTAAAATGCATCGTTTATAACCTTGTGGTTTTCAGTGTCTTAGTGCTTTTGATAATACTATAGAGATATTGGGGTGAAAAGGAGTAGATACTGTCAAATGATGATTGGAAAGAGCTTATTGCTCCGCATCCATCAAGAAAATATATGTAAATATTAAAAGGAAATCTACTTAGGAAATTTGCCAGTTATTATAGCATATTGTCAAATATGGTCATACTGTCAGTTGTCTTAATGCTTTGGTAAGTGTCAGTAGCTTAATGATAGAGTGCTTTAGATTGCTGTATCTGTCATATGGAAGGTTGGAGATATTTCCAGGAGGCTCTTATGAACATTTGTGGGCTCATCTTGTTTCTTTCCATCATCTCTTGCTGGCTCTCTGTCTTTTTGGACAATCACAGAGAGCCCATGCTTCACTTTCTGTGCTGTTGCTTTATTAACAGTGAACAAGGCTGACAGGAAATGACAGGAAAAAAATACCTAACGATAAAGTATTCTATTAATTGTTTGCTGTTGGTGATAAAACCTAAGTTAACACAACATTTTGCTGAAGCAGTTCTTATAGGTATTATTTATTATAGACACTTTTGCAAGTTTTTATTAATTGATGGTGCTTTGAATAAGAAAGTTTGCTGCTTTACCTGCTTCTAACAGATAACAAAGGAAAGGAATGTTAACATTTTATTATGAGTTTTCTTTAACCGTTTTGTCCTCAGTAGACCTTTGACTATCTTCCACATATCCTCTCTTCTCTGGGGACTGAAAGAGGAGTTTGTGATTGGTTTCACCTGTCTGCACTCAAGCAACTTTGTTTCATGGGTCACAGGTTTGTTAATCTGAGTCCGACAGGTTAAAAGGAACAAAGAGTGCGTGTTTAGCCTGGGAGTTTAGCAAGCCACCTGCTTTAACTTGAAAAAAAAGATTAAATACTCTAGTAAACTTTGTTCTGCATGTTTTTTTTTAAATACTATGTAGAAAAGAATGGAAGAAGTACAGATGTCGTATATTAATGATATGTGACAATGGCTGATTGATTTGTTGTGATTTTTCTTTCCCCCTTCCCCCCACCAACAGAAAACTAGAATCTCAGCAAAATTAAATATATTGCAGGAAATATCAGCTACCTTTTTTCTAGAAAAAACCTTTAAAAACTATCAGTGGTGGTGATGGGTGTGGGGAGTGTTGTTTTTAAATGAAAATGGTTTTATTTTTTCTAGAAGCATAAAGAAAATAATTTATCCAGTACTCCTTATAGTTGCGTGTTCTTTAATAGTGGAAAAAGATGGACTGCAGAGAGAGGCAGAATAAGAAAATAGTTCATGCTGTGAAAGACAATTATGGGAGAACCTGTGCTGGATCTATAACTGTCACTCAGTAAGGTGAAAGGCCAGGAGAAGGTCTCCAGAAGAGAGGCCACCAGTACTATGAAGTATCCAAAAAGGTACTATGAAGTCCAAAAAGAAGCTCCTTGTTATATAGAGATTGGTTGCATAGCTTGAGATAATATTAGAAATCTATCACAGATGAAAATATGCTGAAGAAGTAGGCTTTTGTAAAAGGAGGAAATGAAGATGTATTCCCAGCGTTTGGCAGCTCAGATCAACCAGATATGGAATCTTTGGTTTCATAAGTCAAGGAGAAAGTGTGAGTAGGCTCAGACAATCTAGTGCCTGCAAATATACAGAGAAATGGTGGCATGACAGCTTGTAACTGATTTGATCCAGTGAGTATCGTATGTTATATTCCCTATCCAAACCAAACCATCCATTACTTAGGCAATGATAATGGAAGATCATCTTGACTTAAGACTGAGTACTAACTGAATAAAATTTGGAGACTTGGCTCTGTGTTAGCAGAAAAATATAATACAGCAGGGAATTAACTTGCTTAGTTTGATCTGATTTCTGATACAGTCACTGCATTATGTATGAAGCCGTAGGATGAAAAAGCATTGTAGAACTGAGGCTATACAAGAATTTTCCTACTATGAAAACTTGCTTGACTGAACAAGATTATTCAGTATGTGGGTTCCTATCTTTTGTATACTGACAGGTATCTTTATTACTAGCACAGGCTAAGTGTTTTCTACAAGTCAAAAGTATGAAAACTACCCAGATTTCTGGTAAATACTGTCAGAAAATAATTACACATCACATTTTGTTGTATGATAGTTAAACACTTTTGTTTACCAGGATCATATGCAGTGATTTGAAAGAATAAATCTTATTTTTAAAACTTTCTAGAATAAAATGTGTGGATCTAAACACACCTGCTTTGAGATTACAGAATGATGTGTGAACTGTATATTCTGTTCCAGTTTTTCCAAGTACCCAGTAGAACTGTGGATTCCATTTATTCTGATTATTTGAGCATAGATAAAACACCCCAATTGGGTGATAGCCAACCTTTCCTTATCACTATTTCAGTTAAGTTGGTCAAATTAGAAGATCTATGTTGAAACACGTTCGGTACTGAAATGCAGACCTGAGACTACTTAAATGGTCATTGGGATTCCTCCTGGCTTTTGAGGCATTCCGAACTTACACATACTTTGTTGGTCACTACTAAGTGAACTTTTTGGAATCCTAGATACATCTTGGCTATTTCACCACTCCAAGCGTGATAATACATCTTTTGGGTGCTACAGAAATTGAAATAATGCTGATAGTGATATTTTGCAGCCTGAATAACTTGAACACATCTTTAAGTGTAAGCTCTGACAAGGTCAGAAAGATCCGAAGACACAGTAGGATATGGCACATTTTGGTCATAGTATTGTGGGAAACTATTCCAGTTTAAACAAAATAAAGCAAAACAAATCCTCTAAAGCTAGAAAAATAATCATTAACTCTTTTGTGATACAGGATTTCTTTGGTTCAGAAGATATCATCTTCTATTATCCCTGTCTTAGGGTTTCAAGAGGGCAGAAATACACATGGTACTTGCTCTGCCACCTTAAACTTTGACTGAGGGAGGCAAGGGAAATGCTTAGAGCAGAGTCATGGGAGGGCAAGGTTTTAAATAAAAATTGTATCGCAACACAATGCAACTCTTCAGGAGTATGTATCCTGTACAATACAATCCCTGTCCCTGAAATCTTCAAGGTGACCTCCCACTTGTGTTGAAAAAAAGTCTTTGGGAAGGACCACCCGGCTAGGAACTAGAGCTATAAGTGTTGCCTTGTAGGTCTAGTAGAGTTCAGGAATGTCCCTGTTTAAATTGCTTTGTATTTTTTGTTTTAATTGTTCTCGCAGCTCTGAATGAAAAAATGAACAATAATAGAACTGTGTGAGATTGAAATATATGAATCCATAATAATTTCCCTCGGCTTTCAGGAAAGCTAAAGAGTAAATATCAAACCGCTCAGAATTAGTGATCTCGAAGTCTTCTGTCTCTTCTGACCCTTTATAATTCTAGTCTTATATTGTAGGTGCCACATTGCTACAAAGCAGCATTTAAAGTGATCTGAGAGCTATTGTGGTGGTTTTGGGTCATCAGCTAGAGAGAGCTACTTTTAGGCCAGCAATTGTTCATTCTCCCTTTCTGTCTCCTAATTTGCTTTCATTTTTGCACATATTTTTGTGTCTTTTGTACAGTAGGTTTGCTAAAGGCTTATAGCTAGTTATCTTCTCTTTTGCTGTCATTATTTGAAACTTAAATAAAACTTCAGAACAGGACACTAAACAAAAATAAACCAATTATGTTGTGAAAGTAATCCAGGAAAACTTATTTCACTGGTTCAGATTATAACAGAAACTGATATTTTAATCTCATTAATGATAAACCTTCTGCAGTGCTTTCTGGTAATTTGTGTGTGGTTAAGTCAAAAACAAAGGTGAACAACCTCAATCTAAACATTTCCTACAGTCACACTAATGACTGACTTCCTTTTATAGTTTATGGTATTTTCAGAGCAAATAGACTGATGGTAAATGTGCCTTTTGAAATCTAAGCTGTCTTCTGAAAATGCACTAGCATTGGCATCTCCTCAATTTAAATAGTATGCATTCTGCTGTATTTTTCTGCTTTTAAAGAAAGTCAGATTCTCTTCCTCCCTGCCTTCAATGCAGTCAGCATCTCTTTAATTTTTTCCAATAATATTGCACTACTTCAGTACTCATTTTAAAGATAGATGGATTTTTTTCTCATAAAGAAGAACATTGTGGGGTAAAAAAACCCGCTGGATGTGATTTCAAAAAATGTCAAAATATGTCAAACGCAGAAACCACTCAAGGGTTTCATTAACTGAAGCTTTGGTGATAAGTGTCATCTTGTCAGAGACCCACCCATCTCTCCCAATACATTACCAAATGTACTAATTTCCTTGCTGAGCTTGATGTTTATTGTATAGCTGAAATTGAAAATGGTCGGTAATGGAGTGAGCTTCAATCCAAGACCAATTCTGAATCTAAATTACTTGCTTCATTCAATAGCATTGACAGAGGAGAGCTTTGTGCACCTTGTACCTAATCAACCCTTACTGTGACCCTAAATTCAGCAGTCTTCAGAGATTAATAATAAAATCCTCAGTTCAAACAAGTATTTGCCCTGAACAAGTTGCCCATTTCTTATGCTGAAAATGAAAGAATGTGACATTTTTTAAAGCTCTGCATGTTGTGGACCCTCACTAATTTTTGATCTTTGACCAAAGGAGGTTTTATGAATAGAAATCCCACATAGACCTGAGGTATGTATTCCTAAAGAAAACATCTTTTTTGAAGGAATAATTTTATTCTATTTTAAAATAAAAATGAAATTAGAATATCTATTTGCATATGTCAAACCATAATAAAGAAGTCATTAAAATATCCTTACCAGTGGGTATTTTTGTCCAAAACCAAGTTTACTTCTGTAAAAGCACAAATAAGTACGAGTAATATGTAAAAAAAAAAAAAAAAAAAAAAAAAAAAAGATAATTTCATGTTATTTCTTTTAGGAGTTATAAATGTTTTTCAAGCAAGTGATTTACCTAGTTTCACAAGTTTTCACCAGATGACAGAAGTGTAAGAGCCAACTTTATCTATCCCACAGATGGTGCAGGTCACTGTACAGATTACTTGGTTGCTAAGTTAAAATCTGAATCTAAATATTTTGAGACAAAGCAAGAAAGTTGGCTCTACTGAAATCAACAGGAAAAAGTCCTAACCCGAAAAGGAAAATGATGATCCAAACTGATGGGGCAGAATGAAATTTCCTTTTGTTTGGCAACATCCAGTTTCAGTGCTGGAGACCATGGCATGGTCTTCAGTAGTTGGAAAATACGGGCTGCAGGCAGCTTGGTAAGCAGTTTTCTGGCTGCTTTAGCTGAAATCCGAGTATGATGTGAGAGGTAGCTAGAAGATAATGTGGTGCTGTTGTGTCCTTCCTTCAGTTAAATTGGTTTCCTTCAATAGAGGGCAGTAGTGAGGTGTGTGACATAGTTTTTATCTCCTAATTCACTGGGGAAAAACATGAGATTTGAGATTAACTGCTACTTATATAACTATTTGCTTGCATCAGCTGGTGGATTGGTCAGTGAAGCTGTATCAACGGACATCGTGTAGCTTGCATTTTGCTAAGTCCTTCATTTTTCCCAGCACATGTTTTCCATTTTGCTAAGTCCTTCATTTTTCCCAGCACATGTTTTCCACCCTGTGGGCTGTTTGTGACCCTTAGCCACAATGGCATTCCTGCAGCCAGCAGGCCCTGGCCTATCTCTCTTAGAGTGGTTGATTGGAGTGCAGGAGCTGACTTATGAAGGCACAGTCCCAATTGCTTTGAAGATCAGAAAGAGTTAGTTTCAGTGACATTGTGAACCCCCTAAAATGAAAAAAAACAAAACAATAGTAAGATATTGTAGCTCAAGCTAGTTAGCGTTTGGGATGTGTTAACATTCATTCACACTAGAACTCATGATAAATGAGTCTGTAAATGTTTTGGATAAGCAACAGTAAGCATACATACAAATTTCTCTGTGTTCTGGATCATTCTTTTTATCATGAGTCTTACGAAGAACTTGGAAAAAGTCACAGGCTTTTGTTTCCCGACTTTCACATCAGTATGTATTGAGGGGAAGATCTGGTTATTCTGAGTATCACTGATCCATCATCTAGAAACCCAATGACAAATTCACATTAGTGATCAGTCTTCCTCACCCCTTTAATTTGTATTCACAGTTTTGGGCCCTCTTTCTTTATATTCATATAAACTAGACTTAAACCTGTTCATCGTGGTTTTACCATAGTGAAGTTCAGTAACCTGTCCCTTTCAAATGATGCAGCACATGGAGACATCTCAACCTCAGAATCTCAGATTATGGTGAAATTTTTAAGATCATCTTGCATATTAATTTCAATGAGGAGAAGAATCATAGAATGGTAGGGTTGGAAGGGACTCTTAGAGATCATCTAGTCCAACTCCCTTGCAGAAGCAGGTTCACCTAGATCAGGTCAGAGGTAGCTTTCCTGCACATAACAGTAAGTATAGACAGAAATATGATTATCTTTCATTCATCTGTAAAATAGAAACTCGTTTCCTGAGCAGAATTAACAATTCCTTAATGTTTATAAAACACATTTGGTGAGAGTAAATGGTAGCTATAAGATTCTGAACAATTGTGTTTGTTAATAACGAGGTTGTCAGTATTGTCTCTTGTACTTCACTGCATCTTAGAACTTCAGTCTCAATATTATGCTTGTAGTCCACTGAAATAATTTAAGATAAAAGCAAATAAATTAGTTGCACTGAAAACAATAAATGGCATGGTCTCAGAGTCTTTCATATTTATTGCTCTAATACTGTAGCACTAATAACGTGGAGTAATTTCTGAGCAAGCATCAGCACTGTATCCTTTCTGCTCAGAATTATATGTGTAACCAATGTGGTTTTTAGTTTAGGGTGTTAAACTGCACTTACCCTGGAGGCTTACTGGTTGAAGCAAGGAGGTATGTAATCATCGTTGCCTCTTTCATTCCCTACATTCCTATTGCTCTGTTGAATGATATTTATTTAGGTAATCCATACCTTCCTTAAATTGTTTCCATATGCCTGTTGTTTATGAGACTTGATCCTATAAGCTGATGATGTTCACTGACACAGCTGAAATCATCTTGCAGTTATCCCCCCACATAGTGTATCCATATTCTAATCAAATATTACATTTCATTAACATCTTAATACTTTGCCTGCCATAACCCTAAGATGTGATGATTTTTTTGCTGTTTTAGTAACAAATGGCTATATCTGACAAATACTTCAAGTACATCCCTTCCAATCCCTACTATTCTATGATTCTATGATACTTTACTGGCCTGTGGTTGGTAGAAGAGCAGTTGGGTGGGAGTTTTTTTCTCTTATCTTAACCAGATATTATTTGAGACTTATCAGCAGCTACAGAGTGCTTTGAAACTTTATAGTTTTATTAATTCTATGTGTGTTTGTGTATAAATGGTTGGCTAAAGGTGACTTTCAGTGCTCAAAGTTGTTTTCCTCATTTTGGATTGCTTTCTAGACTTGAGGAACGCAATTTTTTCTTCTTTTTTTTAACATACGTTTGGAATTAATTTCCACTTCAGTCTCATTAAAAAGGTGCTTCTTTTTTTCCCCTCCTACTTCTCTGAGATTTTTATTGAGCTCCATGTGACCTTTGGTCACAGCTGGAGACCTGTTCTTCAGTGATTTCTCAGCCTTTTTGAGGATTATAATTTTGCCAGGAAGATGGGTCAGACCTTAAAGGATAATGCTCCTATGCATCTCTTTTCCTAATAGAACCAATCTTACCCAAGGCAATCTCTCTCTGAATTCTGTAAGACACTTGTAGTATGAATGAGACATACACAGTACAACTTACATTAGTGATATCCCTTGTGCACTGAACTAAAATTTCTCTTCAGGGTAACATTGCATATAGTAAGTCGTTTATTAAGGTCTTCCATTAAAGAGTTCTATATGTCATTTTACAGGCTGTAAGAGGGAGTGATAATAGAATGTAATGTCCATGCTTTCTAATCAGTTAGCAAACCATCACTGTGGAGTTTGCTATTCAATAACTGGTCATTGCGTCAATTATTCATCTGAGCTGAAGATACATTTGGCTAATAGATGTTACAGTTTTCCGACATAAAGCCCACAACAGAAATGATAATCTATTAGTACACAATAGGTACTGAGCTTGATTCATCAAACTTGCAGCAAATGTGAAGACAAGATTTACTAATGTTTCTTGTCCCCAAACGTTTTATGGTACTATGGAAAGTGAGAGAGTGATATTTGGCTTAATAGTCAAATGATACCAGCAAAGCTATGAAGCTATTGGAAGCAGGTGAAAGGGGAAGGAAGACATAAGCGGCTCTCAAAACCAGAGCAGACCTTCAGCTATTACAAACTACAGAGTAATTCTGGGAGGATTTAGAAGTCCAGAAAGATCTGCAGCATTTTTTTGTAGTCTTCAGCCTTTTTTATTACAGGAGTACTGATGGCCAAACTGTGGCCATCATCAGAGGAGATGATTTGCCAAAATGATGTTGGAGGTCAGTAATAGAGCTGGGATAAAATTGGGACTCTTGATGCAAAGTTTGTTCCATAACCAATATCATGTTACTTGACTGACCAGGTGAATACAATAAATTTAATCAGCCTTACACCTTGATGTATCAAAGTTCCATATGACCATTATCAAGAACACCATATAGATAACACTGTCAATAGTAAAGCACCCTTAGCTAAAGGTAAAAGTGCTTTTTAAGGAGGTGGCTGCTTAATTCACTTAAATTATATCAATTTTTCCTTTTCATTTCCAGATGAATTAAAAGTAATTTTAGTAGATTCTAGATGTTTTTGATTTGTACCTAAAGCAAATAGAGACAAAGTTGCATGTCAATTTGTTGCTAGAAGTAATATTATTTACTGTTCAAGACAGAAAGATGGATTTAAACCTCTGCCTTGGAGTTTTCTTGCTTTTTTCTCCCTGTTGGACCCCTAGTATTGATTGAACACACTCATTTCTGAGGCTTAAAATGAAAATTCCCTGAATAAATAGAAACAGCAGTAACTACAGTTTGTGACATTTATGGATATTTACAGCTGTTTGGTTAATAGTAGTGTTTACAGGTACTGTCAGATGTTTTACTTGTTAAACTATTCAGGTTTTTAAATAAAAGATCACAAAATAAAAAGTAACTTGGAAAATGTAGAGCATGAATATGCAATCTTATGATATGGGGAATCATTCAGAGACAATAATGAATGCAAGAATCTGACTTGTAAAGTTCTATTAATATTGTTAATCTGTTACTAAAGTTGAAAAATATTTGGGGTATATTGAGCTTTTTCTTATATCTGCCTTTGGCATGGTAAAGTGTTAAATCCTCAGCAGATATGAATTGACATTGCTGTATTAATAATAAAGTGACAACGATGAATTGTTGAGGATCAGCATTCAGATTTCATTTTTTAGGATTTTAAATTTTAGATGCCGTCACACAGCAGATGCAAAACTGAAGGAACTGTTAAGGTGGGTCAAAGGTACCTATGTTTTTATAGCCTTATGTGTTATTCCTCACACAAGCGTTTGCATAGTTCCTCATTCTCCTTCCCCTTGCATTTAGCTGATTACAGCAAGGAATGATGAGGCAGACATAACTCTGTTGGGTAGGTTTTCTGGGCAAGAAGAGCTATCCAAGCAGTTTACCATGTCCTCATTGCTGTCTTTTCCAGGGAGCAGAAATATTAATGTGTGTGTGTGCATATTGTGTATTCATTGTATTTGCCTTGCTCTGGTATAAAAACATGCTACATTATTCATGGATTTATAGAAAACATCAAGAGCAGCACAAAACCTTACAGACAAAAATGGAGAAGGTTGGAAAAAATGAACTGAATGTATTCTAGAAAAGAACTGGAAGATAATGAAAAAGTTAATGTCTTTAAGTCTCACAAGTGAAATCTCTCACCTTGAATCACAAGGGTAATCAGTGACCAAGAAACAAGACAAAGGGAATAGAAAATACATCCTGGAAAACTGGAGTCCTTGAAGTCAAATACTACTTTTATTGATTTATCTTATCTTTTGGCAAAAAAAAAACTTCCCTGGTGTTTTCCATGTTCTCTGTGTACAAAAACAATCTCAGTATGCCAGCACTGTGTCTTGCATCAGTATTAAGACATGGCAAAAAATGAAGTGATAACTCAAAATGAAAATAATTTCCCTTACTTTTCACCACACTGTGCAGAAGCCAGTTTTAGAGTTTTGCACCAGTTCATGTTGAAACCTACAAATGCTGCTTGGATTCTCTTCAATGCCAGTGATTATCATACTGGTCTCTGTGTCTATACATAGGTTATCTGCCTAAATAGTTGGAAGACACAGGCATGCTAAAAATAAAAAAGGAAACAAACAAACAAACAAAAATAAAACTCCAACAAGGACCACTATTAGCTGTAAAACAGCTGGAGAAGAGATGACATCAGGGTTCACAGGCGTGGCATTGTAGCACCCTGGGCTTTTATGCAAGTTGTCTTCCTCTTCTACTTTTGCTGTGGGTAGAATCTACAGCATTTCTGAATCTATTCCAAAATATTTTCTGCTTCTTTCAATGGGACGATCTTTGCAAATAATTTAATGACTTTATCTCATTTTATCTCTTCAGTTTCACTGTAATCTTGTCAGAGGAGATGACACTTCACGCTCTCATATTATGCTGTAAGATCTGCACGTAAAAAGTGTTAATTGATTGTCGTTAGATATTCATCACCAAATGTCAGAGAGAAACTGCTGCAAACCAAACAGCGTGAGGGAGGTGAATCAGATGCTTTATATGCAGGGAATATCCAGGAGCTCTATTGACAGGAATTAATCTGTATTCCAGCAGACATTGTTAGCGAGAACCTAAAATATTATGAGAGAAAATTCACTTCTGATGTCTCATGGCCTTTAGTGTCACTGGGAAACTCTCTGAAAATGTAATGCTCTTGTCTTATTAGAACCTCTTTAGTGAGAAGTGAGAATCAAACCTCCTGCAACTAGGGATGTTGATGAGAAACAAGGTCCATTCCCTTAATTTGTTTTTAAATGTACATCTGTGGAAAAGACCAGTAGAGTAGGACTTGCTGAGCATGAGAAGAATGAGAGAGAATTAGCTGATCAGAGGTATGCTGATTAAACTCTCCCAACCTGCCTGACCATTGATGGCTCAGTAGAAACAGCAAATTTTCATCCAGCTCTTTTTACTTCATTCATCCGATAGAATCAATGAGAAGGAGTAATGTAACATGTCAGGATAAGTTCTGGCAACCTATGCTTGATGAATCCCCAAAAGCTAAATGCTAAATAATTGTACAAGTTCATAACTGCCTTTTACCTAAATTAGATTTCAAGAAGTTATTGACATTAAAGGAAACAAATTTCCATGGGACAAGTACTGCAAAATCTTACCTTATCACTTAAATAAGGTCAAAACTTTGAAAGTAAGTTTCTTAGGTATTTTGCAAATAATAGTCAGTGAAATTGGTTTAACTATATGGAGAAGTTAACTAATATTTCTCTTCTGTTTCAGGACTAAGCTGTATTTCCCAGGGCAAAGGTGACTTACCTAATGTGATCTAGACTCATTCATTGTATAAAATATTCTCATAGTTTTCAACTCCACTCTTATGTTCACAAAACACACATCGTACACCATTTAGCTGCTCAATTTGACAAAGTAGTGCCCTGCTTGCTGCTGAGATAGCATGCCATTGTCACATTGCTTGAACAAGAAACTACCATGGAATGCTTTCACATTTTTTCGTAAGTAGAAGTGCTTAAGTAAAAGCTATTCAAAGGGAAGTTACCTACCTGTAACTACTTTCTTTCTTTAGGAACTACTTTTCCAAATGGATTCTGCTTGTGCATACTTCCTATTCATACTCCTTCAAATTCTTAATTTAATTCTTGTACTTAGGCAGCACAGTTTAAGTTGATGAGTGTCACATTCCCTATATGTTCTTACATTCAAAACTCCCAGGGGTGAGAAGGACAGAACTCCGAGGCACTGCAGCACATGCTGCTATGGGAAGAAGCCAATGTCAGAGAACCATCTGGCACAGATCCCGCAAATGTTATTGTGAAGAGTGATGAATCTTCATTTTATTCTGCAAAATGGGGCTTGTTAAGTTCTAAAGTGTGTTTTATGTAAACATTTTCTCTTTTGTAGACTCCACTTTTGATTTAACAAAAGTTGTTCCACAGAAGTTGTGGACATTTAGAGATTCTAAGGTTCTGTGAAACTATGGGATCGCATGTTCACAAAGTTGATGATTATGTTTTGAACAATTTCATATTGGAAATTGATAGGTGATTGCTTGGGTTTTGAAGTAATATAGTGTTGCAAAGTTGCACATCAACAAAAGAACCATATAAAGAATATATTAAAAGAATGCATTTACTATGATCATGATAACATTATAGTTACTGGAGCTTATTAATTCTCACATCAGGGAAACAATGATATACAGCTGCCTGTTAATTTTGTAAAGCTATCAGCCTCTGTGCTGAAAAGCACAGAAGGAATTTGAGGGTGGAGGGGATGAGGAATACAGGTTAATAACTCCTAAATTCTGTACTTACAATGCAATGAGTTAAATGGGGGACCTATGTCATTCTTATAAACTAATTTAGACAATGTCATGTACAGTAAATCAGAAAGTCACATTACCCTGTGAAAATGTATAGTGAAAACAGAAAATCTGAGTAATAGCAAAAGTCCATAAAATGACAAGTATCTTAAGGCACACTGTGGTGTTACTTCAGCCTTACAACTGCTGTGTGCTTGTCCACTGTCTTAAAACATCTTTAGCTGGCACTTGTTCCGCGGTTCAGAAGGGCTTCAGTCTGTTCCAGGGGGTGTCCTGTGATGATGTTATGGACATGCTCTTTTGTATCAACTTACTCTACAATGTTAGCGCAAGAGTAAGAATCTATGGTAAGAATTAATTCCAACACCTTTTCTAGCCTAGGGATTTATACTAACATCCTACTTTTGGGAATAAATGTGCCTTGGCATAAAGCCAATTGGGTTAGGTGTGCCTCACAGAATGATCATGTTCAAGGAGAATCTATCCCAGTGGTACAGTATATTCTAATGTCCAGAACATGTCTGTGTTCTGAGTGAGTGTGCTGAACACAACATCTTGCTGGTTTGAAATTCTTTTATTTTAGTTTTTTATACAGTTGTAAAATCAAGAAATTAGTCAAAACCCAAGTGCTAAATCTCTTATTTTTTGGGACATGATAATATAATTTTTGGAGTAGCTAGTTAAACTGTAGCTTATAAAACTCTTAACACTAGATACTTAGCACATGCAGACCACTACAGTTCCTCTGACCTCAGTGGAGCTAAGCTAATCTACCTGAACTATCATTGTAACAGTATTCAAGTGAGAAAATATTTTTTCTCGTATTTAAAATCTGTAACATCTCTTCTTTTTTTAAAAAAAAAAAAAAGCTTTCTGGATAAACCATCCAAACTACACCAAATCTCACGATACAAATGAGAAAGTTCCCTGTCTGTTTCTAATATGTTGTTTCAATAACATATTAGAACATATTGCCACAGTTGGGGAGAATTTTTTTTTTAATGAAAATAAAAATACTAATCATGGTGAATGTAGTGTGCATACAGAATATGCATCTTTTAAAGTACTGCTTTTGTAAACATTGCTGCTTGGAAATTAATTTTATGCTTCTTAATGCCAGTCCACACTGTTTCAGTTCTAACAACAAATTGAATGAGATTTTTATGAAAAAGAAGGAAGGTTTACCTAGTTCGCATCTTGGAGGTTACAGTATGTTTAAACAGATATATTTTCTTTTAGTCTAACCTTGTCTGGAAGATATAGGAAAACTAATTTGCCTTATTTACATATGGCACAATCTATCCAGTATTCAAGGGTTTGTCAGAAACAGGAACATTGTGCATTTCCATGGTAACAGATGGCATGCTGACAGTATCTGGCTCGTTGCAGCTTCGTCTAGGCAGGCCAGCAATTAATCAGCCATCTACATGCACAAAATTCTTTGTGAGTGAATGGCACTGCTCCTCTGTAGTGCTGCCTGTGCTTTTACAATTTTTGTATTCCTGCAGGGAGAAGTACTTTTTTTGTCTCTTATGCCCATTTTCTGTAGCTTCCAAAAAAAAACCCGGTAAAGAATATGAAAATGGAAACAAGTCTGCACATAATTTAGAAAAGACATTATTTCTTCAGTATATATGTGTGCGGATCTTGTTTTTATTCCACTGCTTTCCTTGTTTTCTCTCCTTACTTTTCATAGGCTTTCTACGCCATGTGTTTCTCTCAACCTATTTGACATAGGTGAGCTTTTTGAAAAGAGAGAACTCTCTAAAGGTGTGCAGAAAGGGAGTTGTTGTCTGGATGGCTGCTCCAGGGCTTTTATGCCAACAGAAGTGCTGTGGTAAAAGCAAGCCTTGAGCCAACATGCAAAAAGCCCCTCATTGCCTGTTTGAATGGCATCTTATATCTCACTGTTTCCCCACTGGCAGCTGCATTGCACCATCAGGGCTGGGGAATTGACCACATCCTCACATCAAGTGACCAATCTTTGCTATAATTAATGGAAGACTTAATTTATCAGAGGTCTTTCTCTGTCCCTGTTTGAATGTGCTGTGGGAGAAAATAAGCTCCTTAAGATGTTTTCTCATTCCTCATATGTCTGCCTAAGGCAAAGCTAGGTTAGAGCTTTGTTACTGATATTCGTAGATGTAGTTACTATTGACAGCCCAGCTGCATAACAAGAGCCTTCTCCCTTCAGCTTCTGGAGAGATCACTCTTGGATTTTTCCATTTAGGTTGATTATTTTCACAACTGCTGCTTTATGAAGTTCTAAGCAGCGTATTGGTGTTTGTCTTTGCGATCGAAGTCATGGGACGTGAGACTTCAGGAGGTTGTATTGATAAATCTAGGATCTGGTGGCCTGTGCACTGTCAAGCTGGAAATATTTGCAGTACAGCTGGATCTGTAAATGTTGTTGGTTTGTAGTTTTTTTAAAAAAATCTCTGATATATGCCAAACCTCATCTCTGAGTTGAACCTGTGTGTTGAGTAGGATTAATATTGGCCTGTAGATAATTCAAGCAAGTATGAATTTTGTCTTTGTTAAAGGATTTGTTTACTCAGATATAACAGCATTAAGAAGAATTTTTGTTTCTCATATGGTTTTATTGACATTGTGACACATAACAGACAGCAAGAACTTTGGTCTTAGTTAAGCAAGTTCTGCTTATGTGAACTAAGATGACTCAAAAGGAAAATCCAAGAGAAGTCTTCTCTGGTTTGCTTCAAATTCGTTATTTTGGGACAAGTTTCAGGTATCCAGCCTCTGTTCTAAAGAAGTCACATGTTTTTTCAGTGGAAAGGCTACATTTGAAAGTCAACTTTCTTTTCTTTTCATTTAATCTTTTGTGCAAGTTTGTTGTCAAAGGTGGTTTATACTTGTCACAGGTTTTGTCACTTGGTCTTTCTTTTCTCCATTTCAACTCTGTAGACTCATGAAGAAGCCACAGAAAAATCATGAGATGTAGTAATCAAATATTATTGAACTTTTCATCCTAAACGTTTATTATATCTATTATAATATAGTATAAATTATACTGTATTAAAAATAGTATTATTTTTATATGTAACATGTATTATAAATATTTTTTTAAATAGAGTCAAGATCTTTGTTGCTTCTCACACAACCCCACCAGAAAGTAATCTTGGGGTGCACAAGAAGGTGATACAGTTGGCACAGCTGATATCACCTGACCCAAGGAATGTTCCAGACCATATGACATCATGTTTGGCATTAAAACTAGAGAGGGGATTGGTGAAGGATGCTGCTGCTTAAGGATTGGCTGAACATCCGTTGGTTGATGGTGAACAGTTGTCATTCGTATCACTTGTCTTTTGGGAGAGTTATCTTTCTGTCTCTTTTTTCCCCCCTCTCTTCCTTGCTATTACTATTATTACATGTCTTTTTAATTATTAAATAGTTTTTATCTCAACCTACAAGTTTTATTACTTTTACCCTTCCACTTCTTTCCCCCATCCCACCAGAGAGACAAGAGAAGTGAGTGGCTGGGTGATGCCTAGTTTCTGGCTGGCATTACACTGCAACAGCAAGGAAGCACAGTCTCATTATACTCTGAAGCTTACCTTCAATTAACTGGTGGTGAAACAAGTCTGAAGTCCAGTGAGAAATAAATATGTTAAGTGCAGCCTAACAATTTCCTTTCCTATTGGCTTATTTTTGGGGGTGCTTTGGTTATATTTTATATAGTATATTGTAATAGATCACATATATGTGTATTTTATAAATATTAATGGTAGTTTGTTACTGTGTTTATGCAAATCTGTCTGAACAATATCTAAGATATTTTATGGGCTGTCCTCAGTAAAGCACTGCAAACACCTGCCTTGTGCTGAAATTCACAGGTATGAAGGATTAATGAAGAACTTTCTCACTTGTTAAAGCCAGTCATATGCTCAAGTGCATTGATGTGGTGAGGTTACAATAGTCTGAAAAGCATAAATAGATCCATTATTATTTATTACACTCATGCCTGGGAAAAGCCATGGTGCCTATCCAACCTGATCAGAGACTGGTCCTTTGTACTTGACTACATCATGTCCCAGAGCTGCAGCAAAGTATATTTCTGCAGAAAGGATTCTTGAAGGACTAGAGATGACCTGCTTGCTCATACTATGTCTGACTCCATCAGTCTTCTAGTATGTGTACAGGACTTAGGATACCAAATACATGAGAAATGGAATTACCATGAACATATTTATTATTTAAATTAATCTCTTTATTAGTGCAGTTGCGTATTAGCCTGGGAGCTGTCACTTAACATATGCACTTTTAGTATGAGATGTTTTTCATTCAGTAACACAAATATCTGACTTGGAATGCTGTACAATAATCATGCAGCACAGGGTTCAGTTGAGAGAATAGCTCTCAGAAGGCCAGTTACTGTGTTTTTGTGGAAAAGGTGTACTTTTGTATTAGGATGGGTAATGCAAACAAATAGAGACAGAGTGTGTAAATGTATGTGCACATATATACCCTTTAATAACTTAATGTTTCGTGCAGCCTAATTGTCCAATATATTTTTTAATAATTCATTTTAACACACAAGTCTCCTCTACAGAAGTTTCGGTGCTTTCCTTTATTACCTCTATTGAAGTGGTTCAGCAGAAAGTTGATATTACAGCTACACTTTTAGCTATAACATCCCTACAGTTAATGTACAATGATAGTGTAGTTAGCACTGTAAAAATATAAGTCTCTGTAAGTGTGGAAGTTAACAACTATGTCATCAGTCTCCAATAGTCTTCTTCAGATTTTGACAGTATATATATACGTTTTTATCAGAAATTGATTCACTGATCACTTTGAGGGCAATTTAAGCCAGAGTGAGTTGATCTGCTGTTTGTCAATGAGTATATATTACCTGTATGTAACCCTCAGTCATCATACACTTGAGTGACTTTATTGCTTAATGTGATTTATGGAGTTTAAGCTGCTACTTTAGTAAAATAGCGTTATTTAGCTTGTAAGCTTTTAGCTTTGCAAACAATTTATAGATGAGGTTGGGGTTTTTTGGATCTTTAAAAAAGATTACTGTAATTTAGGTAAGTCTTTTTCATTTAGCCATGTTTTTAGCCATCTAATTAAACTGCTCAGAAAGCTTTAGGTTGCTTTTAATCTCATTCTTTTTTTTTTCTCTCAGTTTCAGAGTTTTGTTTCCTCTCTATCTTGCTGCTGCTTTTTTTGCTTAGTTTGTAATGTTTTCCCTGGAATGCACTAGAAAGTGAAATTTTTGATTTTGTTAAAATTTGGTAAGAAAGGCATTTCGTACTACAGGAATATTTTTTTCCTCTTTGGTTAGTTTAGCTTCACCTTTTTTATTTTTTAAATAGAACTAGAAATGATGAGGGATTTAAAACTCTTTTTTACTAATCGGTATAGCTATCTACGTTGGAAGGAATGATTAAGGCCTTCATCGGTACAGAACTGTAAAGAATTCATTGAATCACAAGGGTCCTTTTCTTTGAATTGCAGGTGATAATATTATGCTGTTGCCATAAATAATCTCTTAATCGACATAGAGTTGATTTCTCCTGTGAAGACTCTGAGGAAGGACAGGATGTCACAGAATCTTAAATTTAACTAGGCTAATTTTAAGCTGAGATCCTGGTGTGGTAAGAGTTTCTCTGTGTGGTGGAAGTTAGCCACAGCATATGCAGCACCCTATACATGGAATCAATGTACCTAATGTCTGATAACTGGATAAGGATTATTTAAATACATTTAATCTCTGTATTAATAATATGGAGAAAGCATTTAAAGAGGAAAATAAGTATTTACTGAAATGCTTGGTAATGTTATTAAATATTTTACTCATTAATGCATTAAAAATTAGGCATTGATACTGAAAAATATCATCTCATTTGCAATAATTCATACGTTTGGTTTTTTTTAGAATAAGACCAAATGGCATTCATCAAAAGATACCTTTAAAGATAAATTTTGATGGCATCTTTAGGGTTCCTTACATTTTTACATTTAAATTTCCAGACCTCCCGCTCCTCCTACTTTAGACTTCATTTATCCCAGTAGGAAGACAGGATTTCCTCAGCAGTCGGCTTGGCTAGGGGAAGACATGGGGGTTGATTTTGCTGTATGTGGCCAATTACGTTGACCTTTGTGATGGCAAGCTTGGAATCTCGAGTTTTCTTCCTATTTAGGACTCCTTCATAGCAGCATAATACATTGCTGCCATGTCAGTTTGTGGTCTAATATTTTTACAAGCCAGCAATGCACATTTGGAGATTGTGATTAGCATCCTTAATTCCTGGGGGGGGGGGGGGGGGGGGGGGGGTTGTAGTGGTTGGGGTGTGATGATGTGGGGGTCGAAGTAGAGCTGACTTTGGGGTGGTGACAGTT
>WBNH01007759.1:842910-908987 GCA_013401255.1 Urocolius indicus | reverse complement strand
GGGGGGGGGCGCGGAATGTAAAAGCCTTGTTAGAACTAGAAAGCTGAAGTCTAAAATAGTCCACCTGCTGTTTTAAAGAGTATTATTTTAGTGCCCTGGGGACATGCAAAGTTGTACCCTACTGATGTCAGGATTAGATTTTGTAGGGCTTTTTTAACATAAGTGTTTTTGATAACTTGGCAAAGCATTTTCTGTTGTTCATTTCTGTTCGATGTTTCTTCAAAACAGCATTCCAAGGTCCACGGAGACAGTAGCTTCTAAAATGGATGATTTCCCATTTCTGTTTCACCATACTATTTACTTGATAATAGATTAAGATGATTGTCAACTAATCCCTAGAGAAGATTCTTTTTCATAGTGTTACTCTTGAATTTTATTATTGAATTTTATTCATTTTATTATTCTGTGGTTACTGAATGCAGTGGATTTGATTTTCTTATTGTATGACTAACTTTTCATAGTGACAGTAACATTATTAACATAAATATGCAAAAATAACCCAACAAATATTTGTTTCCTATATTAGGAGCATTTATGCTACTCATTGTAGTGTGCCTGACAGTACGAAGGCAGAAATGTTTGTTTTCTATTTGGTAGTGCTTAGGTTTGCAACTGTAATTGCAATAAAATCACTTTGCCATTCTGAGATGAATCAGTAGTCGGGAAAGATCTTTAAAAATGCATATTTTCCCTCTGTAGAATTTTGGGTTTGTAACTGAATTAGGTGGCATCTTCTATGGACTTAGGGAACCAGCTTCCACTCACAGTCTTAGAGATGATGGGCTACCTGCATCACTCTACTTCAGTGAGAAATTTGAAATTAACATCTTTTCCCTATTTGCAATTGTTAGTCTCTGTAACTAACCAGATTTTACCTAAAATAGTCCTTCTCTTCTCAACTTCAAACATCTTGTTACACTCTTGTGTTCAGAAAAAGAAATGTAGAATTTTTTTTTCTTTTTTTCAGGGAAGGCAATACAAGGCATTCAGGGCAAAAAGGTTCATGATTACATATAGGTGACTGCTGTCATAAAGACTTGTAGTTCAAGACAATACTCGTCTGTATGACTACTATTTTTATGTGTTTTTTCTCTTTCAGATATTAGAGAAGGCTGTTTTCTGACCATAAGCATACTTAGCTCTTCAGATTACAATTTGGAAAATGTTTTAGAGCTAAGGTGAACTTTTTCAGTAAAGATGGTAGTGTTTAAAGTATCTAATTTATCCATAATATCCTTTTTTCTTTCTTTTCTTTTTGTATGCACCTTCAATTTCAAGCAGCCTACGAGATGCTTAAATGTATTGAAACAATTCTGGGAATAATTTCTGCAAGTAATTTTCAGTTTGCTGGGCTTGCATACTGCCCTTGACGTTGTATTCACCAAACCATTGTGGGTTTTTTTTCCATTTTAATGTTTTTGTTACACTCTGCATTTTATTCTCTTTTATTTCATATTCCTAGATGTTGACGTGGTGAATGCTCCTTCCTGTCAGAGAATCAGGGAATTTTAAGTGGGAGAGTTGCTAAACAGTTTTGTGAGAAACAACACTGCAGGTCTTTTTATACAGAACACCAAAGCCTTCTAGTTAGGCTCAGAAGAAAGTTACATGAATCTTTTTTCTGACTCACAACAGGGAATGTGGACCAGACCCAATACTTTTCCTCTCACAGAGCTGCCAGATCTTTTAAACCCTTCCTTCATCCCTCTTTTGCATCAAGGTTGTTAGTCCTTTGTCTGCTGGGCTCTTTGTCGTGTGGTTGGTCTTAGTTCATTTGTGTCAAGCTCTGAATCTTGAGTGTAATAGAAATCTGACATATAGGTGTTTGCTTACTGATGATGTGAAATGGTAGATTATTTTGGTGATTTGCATGTGAGTAAATTACCACAACTTAAGAAGGGTCCTACTTGAAGTCCTTGTGCTGAAAATGATACTTGTGCAGAAGAACCCAGGACACACTGCTACATGGTAAAGATGTGCTGTCCTGCAGTAAACTACTTGCAGCCCCCTCTACCAGTCTCTACAGCTGCTGACTTCTGTGAGGAGGAAGAAAAAAGTTTCCTAATGGGATTTTTAGGCAAAGGCAGAACATTTTATAGGATGCATGTCAATCTTTGAACTTGTAGTTCTGAGAAGAGTTATTTTCTACTTGAAAACCAGAGTGGCTCTTAATTTGATTACAATTCTCACCTTTGCTTTCTATCATATTAACATGAACATGTCATTTTGCTTGCCTTCTAAAAGTAGTTGCAGAAAACAGATGCCAGGTGTTGAATTTTAGTTAAACCAAATTTACTTAACACAGTCACAAACCTCAGAGTACATATGGTTCAGCTGATTTTTCTCTTTCTGCTCATGTAAAACAAGTAATAAATAATATACAGTTCTAAAAAAGAAGCTCAGTCATCTCAATTTATCAGAGTGCTTAATTACATCTATAAATCTGGCCTGTTGACTGATGATGATGAAGCTTCTCAGGGAGCTCCTATTAACACTAACATTATTTAATATTTTAATAATAAATTACTGACTGTTTTATGAAGATAATGCTGCTATGGATGGTCCATTAATAAAATATGTACTAAATCCCTAGAACAATTTTCTAAATGTTGAAAAATGACTGATTAATAGCAGACTCCTACTAAATGTTAAGAAAACAAAATGTACCATTTTTTTTGTCACTAAAAGAAAATTACAGGTAACTCCAGATGAAATGATAATTAGAACAGCAAGTGGCACTGCGATGGAGCAAATTAAATCTTTAGGTATCTTGTGGTTATTTTGGATGAATCTCTACTTTCTCTAATCACTTGGATTATATTGCTCAGAGAGTAAATTTGTGATTGGGGGATTAATACACATATAATTTGACTCTGGATGCCAAGAGAATTGTAGCTCTCAATGGTAAATTATGTATTCTGGTTGTATCACTTAGAATGCAGCTTCCTGATAAGTGCTGATTCTAATCCTATCAATATATAGTAGTTTTTGTGTTTATTTGTTCGGCTTGGTATGAAATATCATTGTACATTGTATGAGAAAGAGAAGAAGGGGAGTAGGAGTCCCCATATACCTGCTGTTCAGCTCATCACTACTACAGACTGCACTGGGAGCCTTTTAGGGCTCTTGCCTAATCTCTGTGGTGCTATATCCTTTCTTATCCCTCTTCACAACAGTGAAGAAAAATTAGATTTTTTTCATCACAGGGATCACAACCACCTGCAAAGGCTTAAGAGCCCGCACCAGTGCTGGCTAATACATGCTCTTCTATCTGTCACTAGATGAGTAGGTGAGAAAACCACTGGTCAGTGAAATACCTATCTTTGTTTTCCTATAAGGCAAGATACTTAAGGATGAGTCTGTCTTTAAATATATGATTAATCCCATTTTAATCAATGTGATTTAAGACAGAAATGTGCTGAAGTGCCTTGTTGAATATCAGTGTGGAGAGCGATACACAGATTTTTGAGATAGAGATATATAATGGATCTGTTTGTGGTTTGGCATGATTTTTTTTTTCTTTCTTTCTTTCTTTCTCTATTGCCTTGAACTAAAAGGACACTCAGAGATAACAAAAAGCTGAAAACTAATTATTACAGGTCAAAGTTTGGAACATATCAAACAAATTAAAATCTGTCATAATTTTTTTATAATTTCATAGAAAAACATTAGTGTTTATGGTAGGCTAAAAATAGTTGCACAATGGACAAGGAAATCTTGAATACCTCTCTAAAATTCTGGGATGGTGCTAATGGATCAAATAATGCTGAGTGCTCTTGAATTAAATGGAAACTTATTCACCACTGGTGAGTCCATAAGGAACCATCATGAATCCATCAGAAACCTGTTGACATAAAAACTGAAATGAAACAAAAACTCAAGGCACATGCCTCACTAGAGATTTTATGTGACTTTCATCAATTGAACAAGGAAGAGTTCAAATAACAACACAGACTAATTTCAATAAAAGCCCAACTGTATATATTGACCACGTATTCCTGTTAGTGATCAATGGTTCTGAGATATTAGCAGATCTGGATTTCGTAGATTTTTACATCTATGTTTTGTTTCATCCTGTGAAAACTGGTGGATAAATTCACTGAACACCTATACAGTTCTGCATTTTCCTTAAATGAATCAGGACTCAGTCTTGCCAGGGCTGGGATTTTTGTTTGTTTATGTATATTTTCAAGCCTTAGATAAAAGAACACTTATTCAGTCTACCGTCAACATACTGTCATGGTTTAAGTGGGAGGCGTGAGAACCCCCTGTATATACATGGAATATATGAAAATCTGAGTCACATAGATGTTGTTTTATTTACAACCATCATGTTTTCAATTTAAAGACAAATTAAAGAGAAAATGAAAGATAACAGAATACATCTCTGGTTGAGGCAGAAAATGGTAATTAAATCAGTGAACATTTGCATGACAGGATGTTTTGTTAAAGGAACTATGTCTTGATTGTTACATATTTTGATTTTTAAAGAAATGTAAGGAATCTTGGACCTTTGCAACCTCTGCATCTATATAAGTACTGGAGGTCAAATTGTCTTTTGTGTCTTTCTGAAAGTTATCCATGTCTCCTCCTTCTGTCTTTTTGTTGTTCAAGGAGCCCGAACTCACAAGTATGAAGATGCAAGACGTAAAAGTTGTTGATATTCGCCATGGTAGCAAAGAACTTCCAGTGTAACTGCTATGTAACTAACTACTGTGTGGCATATGCAGTTTTTTTCTGCACGAAATCTGTTACAATGAATACTGTTTGCAACTGTGTGTGATTAATGACTTCCATCTTCAATGTACATACAGTAGCACAACCAGTACACTGTGAGAGTCCCATCAATCCCTGATGATGCATTGTCACAATGAGACGCTTTTTCCAGTTATTACATGGCTTTTTGTGTTCTGTTTTGATATGAACAGTCAAATATTTATTCCTTTTAGACGGTCCATATCCCTCATTGTTGTAGCTCATCTTACATATAGGTACACATGTAGCCATGGTAAAACTGGATTTGAACACTAGTAACAGTAAGAGTAGTAAATATGGATAACATACTGTATAGTAAAAGCATTCTAAGTTCTCTGGGAGTAAACTGGTATTTTTAAAAGCTAAAATACACCAAATTCCCTTTTTGTGTTATTATTTTGAAATTTAGGATTTGTGTGTGTGTAGGGGAGGATAGTTTTGCAAAAGGCAACTATTATCAAGGTGCTGAAATTAATTGGCTGCTTTAATTGAGGTAGATTACTAGCTAATGCTTTCTTGAATACAGTAATTCTCCTATTAAATTATCTTTGAATAATTACCTGAAATTTCTCAGCTGCAGGGACTGATGGCTATTTAATTGCACAGTGATGTTGCTATATAATTACTTAACAAGGTGTCCTTTAATAGTTTAATTCCCCTTTTCCAAGAAAAAAAACCCACAAATACGACTTAAAAAAATAAGTACTGTGTTTTTGTTTTTTTTTTTTTTTTTTTTTACAGATAACTTTGTATCTGAAACAGTAAAACTAAGGTCTTTGACTTGCTTTTAATGGTAACTCTTTTGATTATTCAAGCATAGATTTGGACAGAAGAGTTTTGGAATCAACAAAAAAAAGGGTTAGGCATTCCTTTCATTTCATTATATTTGTTGTGTGGTTTTGTTATTTGGTTTACAGTGGACTTTGAATGAGATGTTAGAAGCTCAAGTCTGATACTCAAAGACTTAATTATGTATTAGTTGAGTTTTGTGGACAGAGAGTTTTCCAGCTAAATGATATCTCAGGTGCTGATGCAAGGTAGACTCACCAAGATTTTTAAATCTGATTTATTTGTCCTGTCCACAGAGGATGAGGAGATTTTTTTTTTCTTGCTGCTTTTTTTTTTCTAGCAACTGGAAAGAGTGAGCAAAGAAAAAACTGTTTATTCAAAGATGTTGAAACAAAAGGTTGGACTGTTCAGGGTTCACAAGAAAAATGGCCTGGAATCATGCTACATGACTTAAACCTCCTTCGTAGTTCAAGGACTTTTTTTTACTGACAAGAAATACCTTACATTGACAACATAAAACCGGACAGCTATAAAGGACATTGTTGCCAAGTCAGAACTTAAGGCTGGAACTGTGAAAATGAATAAGACATTCTGGAAAACTCAGGAGAAGTATGGTAAAGTCATCTTTCCTCTTTCGTTTAATTACATCTATATGCATATAGATCTGTTGGACTTACACATTGTCCCAAAGTTTTAAGCTGTGAACTTAGTTGGACCACTGGTTCTCATAAAAAATGTGAGGGCTTTTAAATTTACAGATCAGTAGGCATTCCATGCTGCTTCCATGCTGATCCATGGAAGGTGAGATCTATGAACATCCCCAGCTGGGAGTCTGGAAGTAGTCTTCAGAGACCTGAGACTTTGATTTTGGACATGTCAAGTTCCATCCTAAATATTCAACATATATGTCAGTTTTTTACAGTGGGTCAATGAGATTGGTACTGAGCTCATCCAAAGCAAAAATGTAAGTCAGTAACAAATATTATTTAACCTCTTTGATGAGGAGTTCTAAAACCCCTGTTTGCATATGACTTTTCAATACCAGAAGAGAATGATCATGCCAGTATTATAGAAATACACTCTGTCCACAGGGATTTTTATTTTAAGACAAATCTCTAAAGAATAAATCTGTCAGAACAGTTGTACTGAATCAAAGCAAAGTCACATATAGCCCAAGCTGTCAGAAATGAAAGCATCAGTGCTAACAAAGGTGGTATTTTTATTGTCCATTTGTCTTGCAAGTCTGATATGAGATATTCATTGCCTGATTTTCAGAGGTGTTTGGCTTCACAAGATGACCAACAGCCATCAAATCAGATGCTAAATATTAGATTTGTAGTTAGTATAAACTGATGTAGAGCTGTTGATTAAATGGGATTTTTGTCAATTTTCAAAAATAAGATTGAAAATTGCATGACACATCTGGCAAACCCAAAACCAGAAAAGTGTTTAAGCACTCATTTCTTGTCTGAGCACACATCATAGAATCGTAGAATATCCATCCCTTTTTACCTGTGATTTGTTAGTAATTTATGTCAGCAAGATAATTTTTCCCTTAGTCATGAGGAACCTTGGGTCTGACTCAATCTATACCAATCTAATCTTTGCAGATTTCAGTGTTCCTAGCACCTCTTACCAGAGAAGTATGGTGCAGGCCACATCTGGGATTAAATCACCCCAGGGAGGAGTTGAAAGAAGGCCATGTTAGTGGTCGTCTTTCACCCAGAATGCTCAGACTCCTCCTGAAATAGAGCTGTACTGTACTGCTATGCTCATATTTTCAATAGAAGTTTGTAATAAGATGGAAATAGTAACAAATATTGTTTGTACTCTACTGTATACAGAGATCTGAAATTGTCATCTAAGTTCAGCTGTGCTAGATCCTGTACAGTGTGTGGAGGAGGAGGTATTGTCCTATCTAGACATAAGGATGTAATAAATAAGAAATATAACAAATGCTCCCATACATGGTGTGATATATAAATAAGAAGATTAAGGGAGAGGTACAAGTTGCCTCTTCAGAACATTTCCAAATCTCCCAGAACTATGTAAGCCTCTCCTCTGCTGCTCTTGCTTTCTTATTCTTTTTTTTTTTTCATCTGTTTTCTTTCTTCTTTACTTTGACCTCTGCTTGTTCTTCATCTCTTTCTCCCCTCATACAAACCCTCCCTTTTCATTCCTGACTCTTTCTACATTGCTCCTCCCCTCACTCATTCTCTTCAGCATTGCAGCAATGGTAGTCAAAAGAAGAAAGGCACAGAATTATCCGTTACTAAATGGGTGGTGCTGATGGAAAATTAGGGAGGAGGAAAAGAGGAATTAATTATCCAAAATGTAAAGGTTAAGAAATAAGATTTTCCCAACTAACACTAAGATCTGAAGAAATCCTGAATTTGTGAGAAACATGAACTTTCCTTCTTCCTTCATCAGAAGGCTCTGAGGCTGTCCTGTTACAAAAAGGAAAAAGAGAGTCAAAACTTGTGTTTTTACCCTTGCTCTCTGTAAGTAACCTGCAAAGAGGTTTGAGTTTTGCATTTTTTTTTTCCCCTCAAGGTTGTTGAGTATCTGCTGCTCCAATTTCTCTGCTTTTTAGGAAGGATGAGGTGTAATTGTAATCTGTTACTTTGAGATCTTTTCACAAAAGACACAAAAACAGTGAAAGCTGTTATTGCTAGGAAGTGGTGAAAATAAGCAGTGACTGAGTAGAAGACGATCTGTTAATTCTTTTCTTTATTTTTAATAAGGCATGGAGCTGATATGAAGAATATGCCAAGTCAACTGGGTGAGTCAGCACAGGCAACACAAAGGGAGGGTTTGGGTTTTTTAAAGAAAATCACTCATGCTCCAAGTTAGTTTATTGCAGTATTACCTGCAATAGCAAACCCCCCAAAAGTGCTACTAACGTTTCCTTAGGTTTTTATTGAAAATTTGGCTCCATACCTACTTAGTGGAGAAGGAGGAAAAGATGGTTAAAGCTACTCTGTGTGTTGTGATCATTTTCTTAAAAAACAAATAGTAGTCTCTAAATGTCAGTAGCAGAGCTGTTTGTCCACTCAGGTATCCCATATATCAGACTGATGGTTAACAATATCAGCTCTTGCGCCTGGCTTGCTGAAGACAGGATCTTTAACTCATTCCATCACAAAATGTAGACCCCTATCTGTGATACGGACTGTTAAGTAGGGGTAACTTAATGGGTTCAGAGTCCATGAGACATAGCAGGTTTCAGTCAAAAGGATAAGGTCAATGCTGTTGGTTATCTAGATTAACATGAAATATTTTAAAAATTACTTTAGTAATTACTTAAAAGTAATTAATTAAAAATTACTTTAGTATTAGTTGAAGTCTCCAAATAACATTGCAAATTAAAATAATTTGAATCAAACAACCATATCAAGATGTACACAAATCTTCCTTTTCACAGCCTCTTGTGGTTCTATGTTAGATACTCTTTACCTGAATCCTGCAGCATTCTGTCTCAGATTCTGGATATTCACTTCTTGGTAGTAAGGGAATACTTACCTTGTTCCTGACTTTGTGGTGAACTTTCAAGTCCTTATTATCTATATGATATGAGAAAAGATATTAGTGCTCCAAGTGGCCATAAAGTATCCTGGTTTTGTTAACAATAAAGGAAGCTTTCTGCTTTTCTTTTGTCTCCATGAGGTAGAGTTAGGACAGACAGAAGAATTTATCTGGCATGTTAATTAGCCAGTAATATGATTCAAGAGAAAACAACATCCTTTCAAATTTTTCAAACTCTTGTAGATCTTTCGATGAAAAGTTTCAGTTATATTTGAAACCCTGAAGATCCTAATATTGGGCCAGAAAACAATTTGATTTCATGTTATTGTGAGTGCTTTTAAAATAGTGATGCTCAACAAATAGAAGACAGATGATCGTGCAGCCCTTGACCTTGGTTGGAGGGTGCAGTGGAGCTGCAGCCAGGAGGGGGCACAAGGAGCAACTTTTCCCGTTAACCCTTTGAAAAGTTGATGGCAAAATAGGAGCAAATTTATGCAGGGCTTCATACAGCATTTTTTAATTGTGCTTACAATGTATGAGTGAAATAGCAGCAAGGAGAAAAAGCCACAGTGTTAGGTAATAGAAGAAACAGCTTTTTGTTTTCTTTTCTATCACATATTTTTGGTTTTTATACATCTTAAGCCTTAAAATGGTACTTAAGACATAAAACATCAGAACTGTTTTCCTTTGATGATAATAATCTTTTGCTAGATTTATCTAAAA
Organism: Urocolius indicus; assembly: GCA_013401255.1. Taxonomy (NCBI): domain Eukaryota; kingdom Metazoa; phylum Chordata; class Aves; order Coliiformes; family Coliidae; genus Urocolius; species Urocolius indicus. The sequence continues at coordinate 899,195 of WBNH01007759.1, read as the reverse complement.
GCTTATTTTTTCCATATTGTGTATGTGCAATAATGTAAAAGTTAGGTTATTATAAATATGGCTTATAGACATGTTAGAGCTGTAATCAGATCTATAGGTCCTGAGGATGTATAAGCTCAAAGTGATCATAAGATATGATTTTTTTGTCACTTTGAATAAGTCTTTTGACATATTGGGCAATTAAGCATTTGTGTGCACTAAGTATGTGCTCAACTACTTGTATAATTTGTATGAACATCTAGTTGCACACATAAGTACATAATTAATTAGCTGCCTGTACTATTAACTGCTGTGGATATACAGCTATGTCAGTTTGCTGCTTTAGGAGTGTTTGTGAGGATTTTTTTGTGCTTGTCTAATACATGAGTAGAGAAAGAATAAACAATAAATCTGGCACTTTGTATGTAAAAGTGTGATTCATACAGTTGTTGTCTTTATAAGCCAGTAGCTGCTATTTTTGAAGTGCTACTGAACTGCAAAACATCTAAGAATTATTTTGAATTGACTTATCTTCATGCTGACCTGTAAATCCAGGCAACTGTAACTCGGGTGTTTAAATCTCAGTAACAGTTTTCACGTACATCTTGACATTGTACATTTCAACTTGGTCACATAGCTCTTAGTTTTCAAATGTGAAACATTTGTGAAGGAGACTTGAGCCTGAGTGCTGAAGTCAATGCATGTTCCTTCTTTGCCCTTGTTGGGCTTTGGATCAGGCTCATCAAACCCGCGAGGGGCAGGTTGCTTGCACAACAGTTTAGAGGCTCTTCTCTATGAATGAATAAACCATTTATAATTGTATTTTGTGAAGTCCACAGTAGCCATAAATGGTATGAGATTTCTTTTTTCTCTGAATTAGGTTCTTTGTACTGAAATGTGTAGCTAGCACAAATATTCATCCTGCTCTGCTGTATAAGCTGAAAGGGCCCAGAGGAAACTATGAATGTGCAACTCACACTGACATTTCATTCCTTGGTCCTTTGCCCTGATATTGAAACTTCACTATTTCTCAGCAAAGGCATAAGGAGGGGAATGTATCCAACTAATGCATGAAAACATTAACTCTTCATGAGTGATAATATTCAGGGTTGAAAATGATGGTGTTATGTTAATTGAATTCCCTGTTCATTTTTTATATTTGTGAGTTTTAGAAGCAGGAACCTCACATAGTTATGAGGCAAGAAGAATGTGTGTACACTGCTTATTTGTTGAGAATCAGCAGTGAATGCTACAGTACTCAGAAGGGTAGTATAATTGCTCTAAGCTTTTTCTCATCTGGGATGTACAGCACTCTGATCTTCATGATCCTGGGTATTGAGAAACTGAGTAACAGTCATCTTGTTTAAAGTGAAAAACATGAATTGCATCTCTCCTCCGTGACTCTTACCTTAACATTATTGCCTTGAAAAGCAATTTTCCTTCAGAACCACTGACATATTAGTGTCCTTAAAAATTAACGTGCTGTTTCATCAGTCTTTTAGATGGTGGAAAGTCACCGTTAATACGCATTATTTGAATGTCTCATATGAACATGAAAAATAAAAAGGTGCACTAACAATGAGGTTTGTATGTTTAAATGAAAGGATGTGCTTTTCATATGCAACTTTTTTTTTTGAATGCTTCTTTAATCAGAATTAAGGTAACTGTAATAATCAACATCCCGATGAGATGTGTAGAATCCTTATATGTAATATTTCTTTTCTTGCCAGGATCTCCCTACATATTTTATTGCAATGTCTTTCTATTGGTATTTTCCTTCAAAGTCAGGTTAGAAATAAGCAATGGACAAAATTCTTGTACACATCCTTTAGAGTAACAGAAACAAACAAAGCCCCCCAAGTAATTGTCAGCCCATGTCAGCAATTCAGTTATTAGGATCCCATAAACCCATGTCATATATATTCCACCCAGAATTGTTTTAAGGTCCTTGTATGCATAGAATTTTTGAAATATATTATTTGAATATAAAAGTAGATTATGTATTTCCCCTGTGGCTGGCCAAATGTCTTTCCAACAAAGGGTAAAATAAGAAGGCTATTTTTTTGTGTAAAAGAGTGATCTTTTTAGTCATGCTTGATTGCTTTTTCAGGACTGTCTCCATTTATAATGAGATATTCTTGGACTCATTTGAACCAGAAAGTTTAGTAAAAATGTTACATTTCTACATAAAATACCTTGAATTATTTAAACTATCTCAAACTCAATATTTTTCAAATACATTTGATATACATTAGATTTTTGCTTCACAGGCTGAACATGGCATGAAATAGAAATACATTTAGCATATTTACAAGAAATATTTGTTTTAATCTTTCATACTTGTCAGCACTTCACACTAATTTAGCCTTATCTGCTGCTAAGGAGTTACACAGTAAGGGATGCACTTGTTATTCAAATCCCTATTAATGTTTCATATCATAGCTTGGCAAGAAAGCTGTTACTGTATTGGACTATGATACAGGAAAGTTTTAATTATCTGTACTTTTCAGAGGACTTGGCCTAGGACGTCTGTGCTTGCGTGCGGAGAACAATGATATGAATTTACTTTTATCAGCAGTTTAAAATGGCATTATAAAATGTGTTCTGTGATACTGTTTTTAAAATATCTGATGTGCAATGAAATGTGCAAGGCTTGAGGATAACGAAAGATTTTTATTATAATCACAGAGCCCAGATAAAATGGCAAGTATGCCGTGGTTTAGAAATATTTATTTGCAGTTAGAGTTCTCTCACGTTACCTAAGTTTGTGTTTTACAACTGGAAAATACACAGTCATACTTCCATGCCTATCTTGAGTCTATTTCTTGTATTACTCTATATTTAATATTTTCAGTGTATTTTGTAAAATATGTCATTTTCATGTTAATAGAGCCTACTTAAGCATTTCTGTACTTTATGGGGGGGAAAAATCTCTATCAGTTGTAGATCAAGTAGCAAAACCCTACAGCAACTCTTTTTCAAAAGAACAAATTGTTTGACATGCAAAATTTTATTTTACAGTATATTCTTCAGGCTGTACGAGAAGCAGTTCTTTTACTTCTGAACCCTCAGCAAAAGCCCGTGTCTCATCTCTCCTGTAATTGTTCATTCTTTTTATAAGATTTATTTTTGCCTGTGGTGCTGAACTGAAAAAGTCACCCAGCTAAAATGTAGTTACTTCATTTTCAAGTTAAAACAATGGTGTTTTCATGTCCACACTTATTATTATTCTGAGAATGTACTAATTTGTTACATCCAAGATGACGGTTAGTTTGGTCCGTGAAAGGGGCACCGTGCCAACTACTGCAGTTAAGTAAAAGGACTTCTTTCATGGAAAGTAGTGGGACAGAAAGTAGCCTGCAGTGCGTGTGGGTACGGGGAGGCAGATTGCCAACAGAGTCATCTTGGTATCAGGCTTTACTGTGTTGGGATCTGAATGAAGCTAAAACTATGATTTCACTAAATGTCGGCATGGGCAGCCAAATTTTCAAACCACTAGTGCTCTAAGGAGCAACTGATAAATGCTTTATCCCTGCGGGCCGTAGTTGATGTTGCACAAGGATTTTGCATGTGCTCAATGCATTATCATTCTTGGCATTAAGCTTAGATAATTGTCTACTTATATTGAGCCTGTAATAGCAAAATACAAGTGAAGAGGCATGTTTTACAAAGTAAAACTATGAAATAGGTTTAGCTATATTACTATGGATTTTTTTTTTTTGTTCTATCCTACTAAATTTGAATGAGAATGAAGTATGATTCTATACCTTAATTCTGCTCAAACCAGGGTGGTCTCATAATTTTGTTTTACATGCATGACATTGCTTAAGGTCATTAGTTGTAAATCTTAGTATAAAAAGACTGAAAATATATTCAGTACTTTGTAGTTACCGAATACATATTTAAAAGCCTCTATGAAAAGTCGGGACCTACATGGCAGATTTTCAGTTACTGAATGGTCAATTTAATGATGTAGATTAGCTGTATCTAAACAGTAAATGGAGATAGGCTGTTGCAAGGCTTTGATGAATCTCTCTGATGCATATCCCAGTTGATCAATTTTCTAATTTTAGGGATTAGTATTCTGCTTTTCAATCCCAATATACTTTCTGGTTATCATCTGTTTGAAATTTAGCTTAGATCAGGCATAACTTTATTCACTTTTTGTTTTGCTGTAGCTAGCCTAACAAACAGAAATCAAATTTGAATTTGGCCTTTCTCTTCTCAGTGACTAATCTAATAGTCTCATTTTTTCACTCATTTTTTCTTAGTGTTACCTGATTCATAATTATTGAAATCACTATTGTATATTAAGAAAGAGCCTTCCATGTTGTTTTTAATGTTTTAAAGAAAAGTGGAATGTATTGACAGATATTATTCAGCATAGTTAAATTCAACCATTAAGTTTAGCTGCTAAAACTTTAATAGAGGAAAATTACTTCATCACACAGATAAATACTGCAATAGCTGTGTTTATTACTGCAAGAGCTATGCATAGAATGACCAACTTTATTATATGCATAAATTCTATTTATACAATATTTATTGAGAATATGCAGGGAGTTTTATGTGTAAACATTAAGAAATATTTCAGTTATTTATTTAGGGAACATCCTATTTTGGTTTTATTGTTCCTGTTCCTGCAGCTGAAGTAATTTCTGCAAATGTGTGAAGTACTTTTAATATTGTCTTTACAAATGTAGGATCTTTAACATTCAGATAATTAAATATTTGTAATAAAGCAGTTAACTTGAGGAGTTTATTGCTGTGATTTGCAAAACTGCATTGAGCTGCTTTCTTTTCATTTCATTGATGGTGGAACAAACATTTCTTTAATAAGGATACAGTGCATTCTCATTTTTTTGCAAAAGCTTAGATAAGGATCAGGCCCCCTCTGAATCACTGCTTTGACCTATGACATTGAAAGTGCTGAAGCGCTTTGGCAAAAGAAGAGTTAGTCATTCATTATTATGCACAGGACTTCCCAGTTCTAAAGGGGCTCTGTGCTTTCTCTCAGATAGACTTTGTTTGTTGGAAATGAGAACTGTATTTTGGCAGTAAAGGACAAGAACTGAAGCAACTCTGCAGGCAGACTCATTATGACATAATCCTTCATTAATCCTTATTCTCTATTAATAGATCATGACAGAAGTTTTGCTTTGGTTGACCATCTTCACCAGCAAGCTATGAGAAAGCATTAATAGACAAAGTTCCAATCTCAGCTTTTAGGACAATAATTTATTTACCATTTTAAGAAAGTGTTATTACCTTGTAGGAGTTAGTTTACTAAGAGATTTGCTTTCTTCAAGTGCACTCTAGCTGTGTATCTCAGAAATGTGATTTATCTATTGGAAAATCAATTACTTATATCACTTACCTGGCAGAAAAATACACTGTAAAAATTAGTTGTTGATTGCAGACTTCCTGTAGGAAAAATACAGAGATGCAAAACTCCATCAATAGTGGAGGTAACAGTGAAAAAGTGAAAGGACTGAAGGAGGAGAGCATAAGTGACTTATGAACCTGACAAAATATAACCAAGACGAGGGAAAAATCTTACAACTTTCTGTTTCAGAGAAAGACCAGGAAAAGAAAGTTAAGCGTAACTATGGAATGTTTTGGAATATATTTTATAACATGTACAAAAAAATATTGTTGTACTATATATTATACAAAAAAAAAAATCAACAAAAATGAGGTTCACATATACCTGACATAGCAGTGTGTGGCCCTTGGCCATTCCCAACTATCATGGGCAGTGGCGAGAAACAATAAGTGATGAGGAAAAGTAAATAAATATTTTCAATGTATTGTTGGCCACAGACTAAGCTGTACATGGGGTTTTTTTGAGCTGGATCTATTTGAAATAGATCTTGACTGTGCTATAGTGTATGGAACTTCAAGAACAGTTTGCTTATCTACTAAGATATTCCTGTAAGGCTGCTGATGACAAAGTAGGCTTGTGGGTTTTGTTATACAAATTAGGCTTCATAACATGTATTAGTATTTTCAAATATAATTTGAATATAAGCCAAAAGGTAAGTTCTGAAACAATTGTCTGTATTCTACAAAAGCTGTACTGCAACATTTGTTCATTTAAATGGCAATGATCTGTGAGATTTTAGTCATTTGAGGGGGCAAGCGAAGCTACCTTCATCGCCTTCTGTGAAACTATATTGATTTACATCCATTCTGAATTTGGTCACTAACTTTGTTACATCTTCTGATGCTTTTATATCTCTCTGTTATAATCCATTCTCTGTAATATCAGTTTGAGGGGAAATGATGGAGAAGATCTCAGTGTTTTAGAAGGTGAGTGGAGCAGATTTAACACAAAAAGGATATTGAATTTTTGAGGCACCTCCAGAATCTAATGCCTAGAGAGACAGGTGAGAAAAACAAGTGCAATAATATAATTAAGGCAAAACTTTATTTTCTCTTAGCAGGACAATATTTTGTCTGAAATTCTCTATATATTATTCTTTTCTGTAGTTCCTTATCATCATAGCCTTTTAGTTCAGAAAGGTAGGAAATATGAATAAAACGTTAAATTTTTATTACCTTTTAATGTAGTACTTTACACAAACACAAGCTCTACACTTGCTACATAATATGAGAAACCATTGTCAAGATTTTTTTCTCTCTGCAAGTAATATTTATTAATTTGACTTTGATAATAAACTTTTAATCTAATTTAGACATAACACGACCTTTCAAATAGAGAAGATAGAGAAGAAATGGGAAAACTATTCAGAATTTCTAAACTATTTATTTTGTACTCTTGTTTTGCACTTCTGTGGGAGAATGCACAATAAAACTTGATCCTGAGTGTCATTTTGCTCCTCTTGCTCTTCTACACATATGCACATAAAAAATGTTGATAGCTTTGACACTTGCTATCATAAAGTTATCTAAAGCTTTTGAGTGTTTAGGTCCTGTCTAAAGCTTCAGCACATCTGTTTTTAATAGTTGCTTTCTGAGAAAGAGATTTTCTGGAAACAAGTTACACCCAAGAGTAATAAACCATCAAAACAACTTGCCTAGCAGCAGGCTGGAATGCCTACCATACTAAACAAAAATTGCAATACTGTGTATTCAAATAAGTGCTATGCTTTGAATGCAAGTAACAGGTTGGAAGAAATATGAAGTGAACTTCCCTACTAGTCTGTTATATGTGGCTTTGAAATCAGTTGTTATGAAGTTCAATCATTATTCATAATTTACTGTTATAATGCTATACATGGTTCAGATTATCATCTCTGATTACTGAAGGTCCTGTGGTAAGCCAAGAGAAAAAGAATAATTCATCATGTTTTCAAGTATTCAAATCTGATGGCACCATGCTGGCTTGTGGCAGTAGCATACTTACCCTGCAAGAATTTATAGATGCTGCTAGCATCTATAAATAGTAGCAACATATTGTCTTTTGCATCTGATGCCTTTATTGTGCCACTGGAATCTTATCTTTGTAAAAAAAGTATTCTTATTTGTCCTGGTCTCCTTAGTGATCAGAAAATAAGTGAGATTCAGCACACTCAATCAGCCATTTTCCTAGTATGTTACTTCTAGGTATTCAACTTTTGATTTGACAGCATGGCAGCCTCTAAGATGTTAGCTATGCATTTATAGATCATGGATATATTTTTTTTTAAAGTTAGGCAGAAGGTTTTCAGCAAGTTTGGTGGTGGGAATGATAGATTGCAAACTGAATGATGCCATGCCATTGTGGAGAATGCAATATTCTGCATTGCATTCAACAAGTTGTGAAACCCTTGTTCTGTGCTATTTGTTGCTAACAAGACCAAGCATAAGAAACAAGAGACTTAAATTACAGCAAGATTCTTGGTTAGAAAGAGGATCTTTCTAGCAGTTAGGATGGAAAGTCACTGAAATAGCTTACCTAGAGATTTATGAAGTCTTGTAACAGGTTAGGCAGAAAGCTTCCAGGAGGAGCATAATCATAGGTGATCCTACTTTTTGTCATGGAGTTGAGATAGGACAACAGGAAGCTGAAGAAAGTGTGAAGGCCAGATTAGTGAGACCTTACTCTGTCAGCCATCCTCTGCCTAAATAAAACAATGTTTGCTTTAAGTAGCCTATAATATCCAGAGGATTCTAGAATCTTCTGTGGACTGTCTCACTGCACAATATTTCAAAGCAACAGTATAAGCCAAAGAGGAGCTTCTCTTTTTCACTTCCGGTAATCAAATGGCTTTGGGATCCTTATACAAAATATGTGCATTCAATCCATCAGTCAACTATGAAAAAGAAGTCTCTTATACTGCAGTAGCTGAATTGTCTCAAGGTGTAGCACACACAAAATTCCATGACTTGCCCTCTCATTTTTGGGTTTGGTTTGGGGGGTTTTGTTTGATTTGGATTTTTAGCTTGTCATATCTGTGGCTTCCCAACTGAAGGGAAACTCTGGTATGACAGATATATTCTGTCCTTTTTTTATGCTATTATAGAGAGTACTGACAGAGAGTGTTTGCTCTGTTAATATTGCCATGCACAGTGATCTCTGCTTGGAGCTCAAGAGACATGATAGAGTATGCATATGAACTATGAAGCTTAAACTAGTTACTGTAAATAGGTTCTCTCTAACTTCACAGGACACAGGATTTCTAAGCCACTTCTTTTGATTGTGTTTCCGTGCATTCTTCTTTTGTTAGCTGTAGATGGCAGATCCTTGTTGTATATATCAAAGCAGTTTTCTGTACAATCTCTCCAGGATCCCAGCACCCGCGTGCACCTAGGTTCCTTAAAAAATGCCTTAGTAGATGTGACAGTCAGTGCTGTTCATCACCATGAAAAGCATCATTTTCCAAATATAACTCTTGTATAGTATCTTTACAGAGTTACATTTTTGGCTTGACTCTTCTGCTTGTAGCAATATATGGAATTATAGCTGTATAAATACAGAAGAAAGCTAGTGTACATTTTATTTCTAAGCTGCCTATATATATGTGTGTGTGTGTGTGTGTGATGGGGCGGCTGATCAGTGAGCCAGTAATTAATAGTCTGAGGGCAGAAAGTAGTGGAGTTTTTCTGTAGTAATTGGGATTTTTTTTTTATATACTAGAAGGAATTATTTCATATTATTTTAGGCTCTGGGGTTGTGTGAGTGATCCAACACATGGAATATGGTGAATCTAGGTATTCAAAGGACAATTAACGGAAATGGTTATTTTTCATGACAGGAGAACGAGTTTGTTATTGTGCCAAATAAAAAACAAATATACACAGATTTCTTATAAAGATCTGCCAATAGCACTGAAACTTCTGGTGTCTCTGGGATGAATTTCAGACTCTGAAAGGAAACAAACAGCCAGAAAAACAGAATAGAATGAAAGTAATTGAAAACATGTGATCCTAGGTCTTGTGTACAGATTTAATTAAGATCTCTACCTTCTAGTTCCTTTGCCAAGCAGTTAGTTTTTCTAAACCTTAGGCAAAATAGGTTGGCTTGTCCACATTTGGAGGCACAAGCGTTAGTTTTCATGGTACAGAAGGAATCCCTTTGTTCAGAACTATGTTACTTCAAAAGCGTATTTCATTAGGGTGAATATTTATGTAAATTTTGGATATGCTCTGTGTACTGGAAAAACTTCCTGAAAATATGCAGTGCATCAGTAATGAGTTGTTGTTGGGATTTTTTTTCCATGCTGCCCTTGTAGCATTCTTAGAGATGTAAAGCAACACATCTTACATTTCCTCCCCTTTTGCACACAGAATAGAAATTACAGCTACAGCTTAGCTTGTTTTGCCTATGGATCAATGCCAGAAAGCAGTTTTGAAGGTGTTTTAAAATGAAGACATCTGGCAGCTGGCGTACTTACAATTCATTTGCCAAAGACAAGTTGCATGCTGTTGGAATTTTCAAATGAAGATCACACACCAGGTAAAAATCAGTCAGGTGAAGCTCATGTGTGGTGAACCCCACACTGTTGAAGAATTGTTGGCTCGGGGATCTGTGGGTGGGCTAAGCTGTGAAGTATGTTTGTCTAATTTTTCCTCTTTAAAATGTGAAACTCAAAGGTAAAAAGAGGTCAATAAAGCTGACAAGAAATCACAAGGCTATGATATTTCAATGGAATCACCATCAATTAGTTTGAGCAGAGACTGCCAAAAAAAAAAAAAAAAAGGGAGGATGAATAATAACAGAATCTGACATAATGTTGGACAAACACTCTACTGTCAACTGAGTGGTCACACAGCTTTTACTCTCATTTTTTTCAGTAAGAAATAGCCTGGAGGATTATTTGTACACAGCTTTCTACTGACAGTGAATTAGTAACAGTGTGTCGTTGTGCATTCAGTTATTTAGTGACAGCTCTGAGACTAAGCTGGTAACATTAATTGATGTTTAATGGTGTTAATGCAATATGTTTTACCATTATAAACTTTCTCTCCATCAATATGGTTACTTAAGATACTAATGTTTCTAAATCTAGAGCTCTGTAACTGGAATGTTTACATGGAAAATACATGTTCTCTCTGTGTGAAACAGGGAAATGTTTACTTTTACTGCTAGGAAAAAAAAAAAAAAAAAAGACAAGTCCTGAATTCTTCTCTCACCTATGCTTTACATAAAAGAAGCTCCTTTTGCTTTAATAGACTTACTACTTGAATTCCAGGTAAATACATATATACATGTATATTTATATGTCTATAAATGAGCTAATTCCTTGTGAAAACAGCTCAGACTAAATTGAGTATGTTGAATTATGAGAATAAGAAGAACTATCTTCCCTACTGTTTCGGACAATGGAAGTTCAGAAATTAATTGAGCAACATTATTCAATTGGTAAGGTCAGTACAACTCCTCATCAAGCAGTGGAGAGCATTGGTGATTTCTTCTGCTTTCTAACTACATAAAAAGCTGCTTCTGTAATATTTTATCCAAAACTCTTTGGCAGAGGTACTAGAGATCCCAGTTATTCCCTATAGGTCTTTCTTCTGAAGTATACCCCCTAAACTCTGACTGAACAGATAACTTTATTGTTCAGAGTATGATCTTTCTGCATGTCTTAGACAAGGAGTGGGAGAAATAAGGGATGCCTGATAATGATACACAGTGCAGGAACATTGGCTTTTCTGCTTTTGAGTTATTTGCCACTCTTTGCACTGCCGTATGCACTTATGGCTGGAACACTGATGGATTCACTGGAGGCTGAAGCCCCTAAATCCCACTAGAATGATATTTTATGATAAAAAAACCTTCAGAGGTATATGCATCAGTTAAAGGAATTTGTTTTCAGTGGAGTAACATTATATTAAAAACTCATTTATGTACAGCCACTTGAATCTAGTTTCTTACTAGGTAAAACTCATGTTGTATCCCTTCTGGTTTTTTACATTAAATTGTAAGCTGCCCTTCTGGAGCTCAGATTTTGGACAGCTGAACTTTACAGCAGTCCTTACAAGTTCTGTTACATTCTCATGAAGCTTGCAGGTCAACAGTAGCATAATGTGGCTGAAGCCTTAAAATTTATTGTAAAGGAAATCATGGATATTTGTAAATGTCAATTACTTTTGAACCAAAGACTTTCACTGGAGTCGGAATTAGTTGTACAAAAAAAGGTGAAACTGTTACGTGTCTGCTTGAGGGGTTCTACATAAATTGTGTAAACGTAACAGTGTAAAATACGGGATAATTTTTTTGCTTCATGTAAGAGGGAATGCAGAGTCTAAAGATGAAATATGAAACTGCTTTGAGATGAGGATCTAGAGAAAATGCTGATGATTTGTCACAACTATTCATCATTGCGCTAAACCTGTTTTGTTTTCCTGCTCAAATTCCTGACAGATAATGGCAATCTGACATTCTTACTGTTTTCATTTTACTGCAAAAAAGATCTACAGATAAGGGGCTGAAACCAAGTAGTGTTATTATATTGCAAGGCTCTTAGTCTTTTAAGATTGATTTCTTGAGTAACATAAGCTGTTTCTACTGCAGTCATGTGAATATTTTGAAGTTACCTTTGCTTAATGTGAAATTCCATTAGTGGTTGAAAGGAGCCCATGGTTACCCTGCATAAATGTCTTCAGGTATGAGAAAGATTGTACATTGCCCCTATATGTGAGCCAGGAGGAATTATGAATATTGTGTGGGACATGTGCAAAGTAATAGAGTATGGGACGTCTTCAAAGTAATGCACCTAAGGAAGTAGTCTGACTTCATTCTGAATAAAAGATTTTGTTATTCACCTTAGGCTGTCCTGTGACTGTCAGGGGGAAAAAAAAAAAAGGTCTCTCTTTATTACTTGTTATGTACAGCCTTATGCTGGAGTGTTGCAACACATGCATGCCTTTTTGACTCTTAGATTCTACGCTACTTCACCTTGGAACCCTGAGCCTGTTGCAATAGGATACAATTGAGGTCTCAGAGAACATTCCAGATTTTACAACGGTGCTACAAGAGGCTTCAGCAGTAGCTGCATCAGCATTTCCTTTTAACAACAGATTTGGTACTCTGTGTTCATTTCCCAAGTCTCTTACAGTCATGTCTTTCCTCATTGTTCCTCATGGGAGCTGAGATTCCCTAGGCCTCTCTGCTACTAGGTCTTGGGTTTGCTAACTAATCATCAGCATAAAAACTCTTGATTCTGAGGATCACCTTGGATCCAATGTTAAACCTCCCAGAGCATCTTTAAAAGCTCTGTGTAGTAGAGATTCTACTTCAAGTGGTGTATCCTTAAGGAGTGTTTTTCATTAATGATTTCTGAAGCTTTAGGGCTAAGGATACTGCCCTCATGTCTGTATTCTGATTATTGTGAAAGGTTAACTGTAAATTCAGTGTTTTTATTGAAGCTTTTCCATGGCATAATGATGTATTTGGTTTCGTTATTGTTTCTGTTAATTCTAATGCCCCCTGCTGCTGAGAAAATGGCATGTGCTTTATGAATGGAATTATAAATGTGTTAAAGGATACAAAATCTAGTCTTTTAAGAGTACAAGTGTGTATTTGGAAAGTAAGAAATTAATGCTATATTATAATGCAATAGCATCTTCTTGATAAAATAGATCCAAACACACACTAAAAACATAATAAGAAATAACTATGACCATACAACTACTATGGAAATTTATATAGATATATATGTGTGTGTGTGAGTATAAACACTGCTTTTTAGACATTTCTATTGACATAGAAAAGAACAGAAGGATTGGTGTAAAGAAATTTTAGAAAAAAATCTGACCCACCATCACTGGAAAATAGACTAAGGCTACAGGTGAAAACTGCAGAACCTTTAGAGACTTTTCCTGGTTTTGTAGGGGTTTTTACCTGATTTACTTTGTCTAAATGCCTTTTTTTACTCTCTCTTTTTTTCTTTCTTTGAGAGAAAACCCATTCAGCTTTGGTAAATGTATGCTCCTTTAATGGGAATGAGACGTTGAACATTCAGAATTGATGGATGACAGATGATTTTATGCAGGGAATTTTACTCTTTGAATATAATAATTTGGACAATTTCATATAGACGGGAAATTGCTTAACAAACAGAAATATCACTAATAGGAATTATCCTAAGGAACCAGGAAGTTAGAGACTAAGGACTGTTTGAACAAGATTGAATTTGCTAAAAGACCCTGAAGAAGTACTTCAGTGTTATTTGAAGATGAAGCAAAATTCAGTAGTGTTTTGAAAGAAAGTTAAGACTGTAGGCAGAATGAACCAGTAAGAATGCAATATATAGCTATGCTGTAAATCTAAAGAAGAGTAAAATTTTGCTGAAAAAATTGTAATTTAAAAGTAGTGAGATAGAGGATTCATTAATGAATATTCACTGTGAAAGGGAACTTTGGAAATGAAACTATAGAATATTATGTATGGATAACAAGGAATAATAACGGTCAGCAATAATTATTAGGTAATGTAGTATAGCAGTCATATACAGTGAAAGCTGTACAGAAGAAAGCTCCTTGACACAGTGTATGTAAGGATTTACCATATAAAACTATCTACAATATAAAAAAAGAAGTAACCTACGTACTTAATTTTTTAAGTTGCCTAGATTTTTAAATCTATTTCAACAAATTCCTTTTTTCTTCTATCCCATTTTCATTTCTCTATGAACTGCACTACTTGAAGTGAGCTTATCTTATTCTGATCTTCATCACAGATATCTGATTGAATTAGCTTCTCCTCATGAGGTGCAGAGAGAACCCTTCTACCCAGTGGTTAATCCAGTACTGACACAAGAGCCCTAGGAGGACCAGCCCTTTTCCCATCATTCTTATGTATATAAAAAAAGGCTAACTTTGCAACTCTTTGCCATCTAGTGTATAAATTTCTTCCTGTTTAAATTCCTCATATTTAGAGTCTTTCTCACAGTCCTATTCAAAAAGTAATATATGCATTATATGCACAATGGATGGCTTAAAGGAGAATTTATGTTCAGTGAGAGTAGGAAATTAAGTAAAGGTATTTCTCTAATTCTAAATTATTTAATACGTACAACACGCAAATTGCAGGCTTGATAGTGAAACAAGATGGAGTAAAATCTGGACTGAGGTGAAAGGAATTAAGCTATACTCACATCTAATAGTTCATATGCTTTGTCATCAACACATCCTTTCTTTTTGGCAATAAAGTAGTGCCCAGGAGAAAGAACATTTCCTCTTCAGTAAAACTGTTCTCTTTCCAGTGGGAAGGGAGAGTGTTTTCTCACGTTCAAATGACCACTACATGGCATGGATAAATGACAGCCCTAAGATATGGGCTGCCCACTTAGTAGGTACAGATTTATAGCCTCCATCAGATACAGGGAACTGTTGAGACGTACAGACCTTCAGCTGTGAAAATGCCCAATTAAGAGCTAAGAAATCTCTGAAATACAAAGTTAACTAGTTTATGGAACTTAGTTATGTGTTTGTTTTCTTTTTTTGGAAAATGCTCAATATGTATTTCTTAAATAAGTTCTTTAATGAGGAGAATTTTTCTGAATCCTTTCTGATCTCTTGCAATCCTATGAAACAGCAGTTCAATTCCTTCAATTGCCTACCTGTCTGGAAAGAGACTTCACTGAGCCTGATAATGTCAGAGCGTTTATATCTTAACACATCCATAAATTATAATTTGTTTTCTTGTAAGTTTCTCCAAGGGGTTACATGGTACGTCTGCAGGGAATAATCTTTTTCAGCTGCCAGTGAGGTCAGAAGAAGCTGAGGCAGTCCAGCATTATTAGCCATGCCCTCCTGGCCTGAGCATGTCGGTACTTGCAGCTTAATAGTGATTCTGGGCAGCTTGGCAATTTGGAATCAAATTCCACTTTCACGTCCAACACCTTATATAAAAGAGCTTCAAGTGCATACCTGAGGGCATAAGCTGGCTCTGTGCGATTAATGCATTTGGCTTATTCACAGCACCTATTTGAAAATGTTCATAATCAGTATCAGAAAGTTTGGAGCATTGTATACTCTGCAGTATTTTTACCGCAGAAATTTTCTGTTGCAAGCTGCCATGCTCAAGCATGCATTTCTTTTATGAATGAAGGTCTTTTGTGCCATCAAGATTAAAAATCCTCTGCCTCTCTGCTATGGAGGGGGGGAAAAAAAATCTCCTCAAGAGTGCAGTTCATGTAAACCATTTCTTTAAAAACAGAGCCCTTAAATAGCTCCAAGTACATTTCTGTGTATGACACATAAATGTCCACTAATTGCATGAAGGCAGAACTGAGATTCCAATAGCAAATTCTGTAAAAAGTAGATATACAAAGAAAAGTGGAAGCATCTGTTTAATATATACGACATTAGAATTTAATTTTACCTCTGTGATGCTTTTGTGTAGCTGCAGTGTTACAGAGGAGCACATAAGCATAGTAGTGCAGTGTCAGCAGGTGCATGCCACCAAATTACTGCTTTTAATTTGCATATTCATCTGCTAAGAAGCATGTCATTATCATATCAAAGGGATACTAAGCAACATCTAGCTTCGAGAGATGTGGCATAGTTTCAATACGAGCAATTAATGCAAGATGAGGACTCTCTTTTTGTCATGTCTCCTAGGGCTAGCTGTAATCGGGCTTATTATTGGATACCAATAAGACTGAGGTACCAGTTGGCAGAGAATGAGAGAAGTACAGAAAAACAGAGCTGTATGAGGCATCTTAACTATGCACTTGATAGCAAACCAATTCTCTGGTCACTTTTTAAAAACAAAAGCTGCTGGGAGGTTGGACTAGTAGATGATCTCTAAAGGTCCCTTCCAACCCCTGTCATTCTATGATTCTATGATACTATCTGCTGTATAAGTCTGATCAAAGATAAACATTATATGTAGCATATTTTTAAAGAGAGATTGAAGAGAAAAAGTTATACCAAAATAGGCTATATTTTTCATGAAATCAATAATAAAGCTGACTAATTAAATTTAGAACTCTGTGCTCTTAGAGAAACAGATTTATAAGTAAGCTTTTATTTCAAAGACCTGTGTTGCAATAGGTCACTACTCCATGAGACAAAGAAGGTAGGTGTAGATAATACAGTCAAGAGATGTGGCAGGTCTTGTGTCACTATTTTGTGCGAGGCAATGCACTTTCTCAGCTCTGACACATGATAGCAAGAAAGTAGATGGAGTTTTCATGTTGAAAAAATTAGTACTCGGAAGTAGTTTCCTGTGGGTGAAGATCACTTTCTCTGGTTGGATGTTTTGAGAAAATACACTGGGGGGGGAAAAAAAAAGGGTTACTCCTGAGCGAATGAAAGATATACCTAAGGATATCTTGGGTCAGTCTGGGGCCTGCTGTGCTTAATATGCTGTGTCCAATATGTAGGGAGAAATAGAAAGATAAGGCAATCATACAGGCTGTTTCTGTCAGATTCTCCTGAGTTCACATTTGTGCTTAACAACTGTGGCTAAGCATTGGGAAAGACTGGCAAAGACAAATGGGTCCTAAAATGTGATGATGGAAGATTCCTCAGAGTGGAAGAGTTCTCACGCTGGTATTTCAGAGGGATACCTTTAGCCATGAACTGGGTAATAACATTTCTGCCATCATTTATCTCATGTAGTTTAGTTCTTTTGAGGAACCTCCATAGCTGTCAAAAAGGAGGTCAGTTTTCATCTCCACCATCTGAGAATCTGACCCTTAGATGCAGAGAGTTTGATTTCTAGTTTTGCCTGTTTACAAAGAAACCTGAACTACACTAACTGCTTTTTGAAGGAGAGGGAAACTTTTCCCCTGCCACTGAGGAATTACCTTCTGATAGATACTAGGTGTATAGGAAGTCCTTCTTTGCATCCTTTGGTACGTTATCTCTATGCTTGCAATGAGATAGATTAATTTGCATGGATTATTTCCAATACTTTCAATAAAAATGAGATTTTACCCTCTTTAGGCACTATTGAATTGGATTCATGGCAGTAGCTGCCCCAGTCTCATGATAATAATCAGTTGTTAGTGGTAGTTAGTCATTATATTGTGGGAATGAGAAAGCAGCTGTAATGTTTAAATATCATGATTATAAGGTTAGTAGTAGTCTTTAATGATTTATGCCATTATTTATAGGTGCAATGACATGTGCATCATGTCAGCAATATGAATACAGATAAACACAAAGATGTGCACGATAGAGGACATAGTGACTTTTGTTAGCTTTTCCAAACAACTTTCATTGCATTTAATAGCAGATGTTAATAGATACTGGGTGATCTTAACATTGGTCTTTCCCTATGTTTTGAACACTTGGAATTGAGTGTTAAAAAAGTTTTCATGTGCCATATTTGTAACAATGATTGTCAGATCATGATTCACATAATGGTTGTCAATAGGAAATTAAAGGATCTTTAAATTTGTATTAATAACCTCTGTGAGACCTTGTATGCTGTTTCAGCATGTTTCAACGGCTTCAAAATCTCATAGAGGAAGCTGGAATAAAAACTTTCAAAATACTTCAAGTTGGGAGATTTTTTGATTTTTTTGATCATTATATCATTTACCATTAATTTGGGGGAAAAATAGAAGCTAAAGATTTAAATATTATGAAATAATAATTCAACCTGAAATGACAAAAGGAAAAAAGAAAATCTAGAGGCAGTTTAGTGGTGTCTACTTCAGTAGAGTTCACCAAAAACAACAGCTTGCTTTCTTTTTAGAAAAGAATTTCTGCGGAGGGTGGGGGAAACCACCACAAAAACAAATAAAACTTGATTTTTTCCAAACTGTGTTATCCAGCAGCGGCCGTGGTATAAGTCCAAGCTAAAGGAAAATTCAAGGGATCTGTTCATCTTCTCGCAGATGGATAGCTTCCAACAGAAAAAGAACCTTGCAGTATTTTTTGAGAACTGGAAGTTGCCTTTGCCATTAGTTGTGACTTTGAAATAAATATTGATGCTTCATAGTGAGTGGAGGAAGCATTTGAAGTAATTTTAGTATCTGTTTTTTTCCAAAATGAAGTTCTATGTTATTATAAATCCCAGTTGTCTAATTTTTTCAGCAAATGATGAAAAAGTTTTTTAAAATGGAAGATTAATGTTGCCCTCATGAAACTATATGGGCTTCTCAGCAAGGGCTAAAGTTTTATCAAGCTTTGAGAGATGTGAGTCATGTAAAATAGTCTTAATCAAGCTGTTTTCACTCCAGCAAAAAAAAATGTAATAGAAGGAAGCTGTATTGATGGAAAAACCATATTATTACATTTTCTTATTAAAACTTGTAGCCATAATTTTCATTTTTGAGAAGGATAGCATCATAATATACTGGATTTATTACTATTCAGGCTTTGCATTAAAGGATTTTTAAAGTACTACTGAGTACTTGCAGCCTCAGTTTCCTCATCTTTAAAATGAAATAATTGCTTTGTCTGCTGCTGTGAAGTGTTATGAGCTGTTATTATTTAGCATAATAATAAATTATATACATTTGAGAAGTTGCTATACTTTATTGACATAACCTATGTGGAAAATAAGCAACTGCAACTGATATTTTGTCTTCAAGAGTTGACTCAAGAATGGACTCAACATTTTCTGAAATTATCTTTTTTGGTAACATTAAAAGAACAATATTGAAGAAGTTATGGAAAAAGACTTTTTTGAGACACTAATACTTATTTACTTTCCTGGAGTTTAATGTAGTAGAAACCAGTATGTAGCAAATTTTTACAAAGCAAAATGAATATAGTGAAGAATAACAAAATATTGTGGGATTTCCTTCATATTTTATAGTATATATTTTTTTCTATTCTGCTTATAATTTGGCTACTGCTGTCTATTATGCCAGACCACGCCTATGTGCTGCTTTCTGACGTCTTAGGGTCCAGTCCTGCCTGGCAGTGAGCACCCTCATCTGTCTTCGATGATTTCAGTGGGAGCTGGAGGACCTCACAGGAGGGTGCTTGATGCCTTGCAAGATCAGACAGTGATAATTGAATCAGGCAAGACAGGGGTACAAGAAAATTGTTTTCTTTCCAATTTTACTCTGCCGAAGTTGGAGACTTTCCACAGCATATTCGTAAATAGCCAGAGACAGATCCTACAAGATGATAGTTAATATTTTCTTCATTAGGAGCTGACAGCCCTTAGCCTGTCTCTGGACTGGACCTTTGTAATTGTATATCAGTTTTGCTCATGGTAAGAAAAAATGACATGTCTCTTCAAATCTATTGAAGCAAATAGTTTTTTGCAGAGATCACAGATCATGTTCAGGTGATAAAAACTGAACAGAAATGACACTGCAGACTATGTAGTTTTAGATATTATTATTCATAAATAAATGTTAACATATGTTTTAAAAGAAGAATTTAGGCAAATTGTAGCCCAATTTTTTTCCAGATTTATTTAAAATGGATGGTAGATGCTTTGAAATAATAATTTGCTGATTAAAATGAAAAGATTGATGTAAGAGTGAATTAAATGACATAATTTTAAATATGATCTTTCTAATACAAATAGAATTACTATAAATAGACTGGTTATATTACAGAATAATGCATTCAGTTATGCTAGACTAATAACTCCTCAGCTATGTACTAATCTGCATTGTTTTAATGTCAGTAAATGTTCTAATCAGCTCAGCTGTAGCTTGTGAACATAACACAATGAAAATAAAAAGTACATTTTAACTTACCAGTTTTCATTTCATGTTTGCAGTTTTATATATGACACAGCAGTGCTTCTACTTTTTTTTCCTGTAATATCTTTGCTAATTCTGTGTGGTAAAAACACCTGATGTTTCAGTGTCAAATGTTTTTGCATAGTCTTTCATGTATGAACTTGTCAGGTAACAAATGAGAACTTGATAATGATGAAAAGAGTTTCAAATTTTCAGCCTTTTCCCTTATGGTCTTTTCTCTCTAATGAAGACTCAGGAGGTGAGGCTACTATTTGGCTTCACCAACACAGGGCTCTCTTTCCCCAAGAGTTAACATCTTCCTACCACCTGTGTCCTGCTTTCAAAAGAAATGTAGAGCCGTTCTAGAACTTGAGACGTGTGATTCCAAGAAGAAGAAGTCAGAAACTATGATCATTACAAATCACTCATGAATGAATGCTTCAAGATACTTAACCCCCCTATATGACTTCATCAGCACTTCAAGCATTAATTCTGCTAGTGCAGTGATGACTTCATTCACAGTTTGTGGAAAGCATGTTGAAGCCCTTAGTTGAATTCATTTAGTCAAGACTGTATATCAGAACATGCTAGTGTTAGATCCCAGATTCTTAAACTTAGACCCTTTTAGTACTAAAAAAATAAACCTGACTGAACAGACATGTGGAAGACTTGAAGAGTTCTAAGAGAGTTAGCTCAATATAATGTGATATGGACTATTTTGAGTCAATACTATATGAAACAGTTATGTGACAAGATCTTTTTTCTTGCTGGCACCATAAATGCTAGCAAAGATGTTGTCACTGATATTAATTTATCTGCTAGCACCAAGTGGGGTAAATTAAATAAAGTGTGGTGAAGAACAGTGAGTCCCAGCTTGAAAGCATATTGCTATGCTTTTCCCAGAATGGCCAGAACTGCCTGGTTCCTCACACAAACTGGAGAATTTGGAGACCTCTGGGAATTTTTTTAGTTTTTTTGGAAAGTCAGTAAACTGAAAGGAAACATTAAATGCGAGAAGCAATAAGAAAACAAAGATCAGATTCTTCTGTATGATAAAATTAGAAGATTGAAAGTAGTGAATCATAACTATCATCATATGTGAGCTAGGAAAATTATTTAGGTATTCATGTATATGATTTGAGCCAATGAAAACTTACTGGCTTTTCCAGCAATAGATGGTCTCCTCCTTCCTTCCTTTCTTTTTCCAAACTCCAAAACAATGTCATCGATATCAGAGCATGGAGGCAATGTAGGAATGTTAACTACAGTTCTTCTAAATGAGCCATCAGAACAGATTGATGAGGCAGCCCTCATCCTTCAGCAGCCTGCCAGAGGTGACCTGGCATGAAGGTATCCCCAGACAACTCAGGCTATATTATCTGCTTGTATGATGTTAAGTTTTGTGATTTTTGTGAACTCTGAACATCTGTAATCCTTTCACCGTATCATTTTTGTGGGAAAGTATAATCTGGTCCCCAGCTGATAATGCCTATCAGGTTTTTCATGCCATCATAAGCTAGAGTTGCTTACATTTTCTTTGTGAAAGTAAACCACTCATTCTTTTGTGAATGAGTCCCACATTCTTCTCCTTCCCTACTCACCAAACAAGAAGTCTATTCCCATAGAAAAATAAAATAAGAACCTAAACAAAAAATTCCAACCCTCTGTCATGTGTTAACTATATAATTGTAACAGGGACATAGAGCAAGAATTTCTTAAATCCATGGAGTCCATTGGAAACTTGATTTAATATTTTTTTAACATGAACGGTCATCAGATATTATGGTGATTACATATAATATAAAATCCAGACACAAGTAAATAAATAGAAGGAGGAAGAAAGGAAGAAAAAAAACCATCTTATTGAAAACAAACAAAATATTTAAAAGTGTGTCTTCATCTGCAGGCAGCCATTGCATTTTATTCACGACCCTTATTTCACCTTCCCCACTTTTCATCTGTCCAAGACATAATTCTATTCACAGCATAAGATACTTTGATTTGATTTTGTTTTCAGAAAGAAGTCTATCATTTTTGAGTGCTGAAAACAAATAATAGCACTACTGCCATGAAATGGATCAGTGATGCTACAATGTGCAGCTGCTATGTGCACATCTGAAGGAACCAACTCTGTAGTGGATTATCTTGACAACAAGCTATGTCACCTTTGAAATGCTGTCCATATCTACATATGGTTTCTTTGTCATCACTTTAAAATAAACCTTCTCAAAGTAGTCAAGAAACTACCGTCAGTTAGGCTCAATAAAGAAAGATACCTTTGTAAATACTCTTATGACATTAGTAATTCTGTAAACGCATCTGCCAACATTTAGATGAACCACTTATCTCTAGTCAACATCATCATAAGCAATTCCCTTTTTTGAGGTTTCTGTAACTTTTCAAAAGACAAGCTTAACTAAGGATGGAATAACTTGCCATTGTTCCCTGTATTATGTGTCTGTATTTAAGGTTCCTCTGATTGTTATGTTTTGCCCTATATCAAAGGCTTTTCACTGTTGAAACTATTTTTGACTTATTTGTTTCCATGGCTTTGAGTCCAAGAGGTATCTAGTTAGCAATATTTGTGTTTCCTGTCTCTTTGACTTGGAGTTATTGTAGAGATCATTGAAATAAAAAACTTGATTTCATTCCACTGCAACATGTAGTAGAGTGGAAAGTAAACATCATAAACCCTTTAGTGTTTATGATGAGATGGCAGCCTCAAATACTGCTGCTATTGGGATTAAATTGGTACTTTGGCATTAGGTGCTAACATCTAGAAATATTTTTTTCAGCATTTACTTGTGAAACAGTAGCTTGGTTTCTGAAAGTTTTTCATTCATCATCTTGTCATTGACAGGCACAAAATATGATCTACTTGGCCTTTTAGCAAAATATGCTTCTTCCAGAATTAAGGGCTTTGGGTTTTATTTAGTTATTTTCTCTAATCACTTGGAATAGGATCCCATACAAATTTCTTGCAACATTGATATGGCAAAGATCTAGGACAAAAGTGGTTTACACCTGTGTGTTGAAGGCATGTGGAAAAGTCTCTGAATGTATGTGTATGGATGAGTGGACTCTGAAGCCTCCAGCACCCATGGACTGGAGTTCATTTGCATTTCCTGTGGATCAGGAGTAAAGATCTTCAATCCATCTGCCAGACAACAAGCACATTTCATATTTCGCATGGGCATACTGTTTCTCTGATAATAGGCCTCTTTAATAACATGAATTTGTAAATCAAAACTACAGTAAATATATCAACTGTACAATACTTTCCATGTCTAAATAAACAAGGTTTTTTCACTTTCACTTCTATCTTCAGGATGTCAAGCAAGAGATTAGAAGGCAATTTTCAAATTGAAGGGGGGAGGGGAACCATAATGTTATTCTGTAGAAGTTATTTGATTGCTCTTCATCATAGTCTTTTCATTAGAATTGGCATTTAGAAACTCAACCACACATGCCGCTCCACACCTTTCTACATGATACTGTTTCTTCCTGTTCTCCTTATCTGTAACTGTGATGATGCACAGCTTTCTCCTATTTCTTTCTTGTGGGTTTGTGCAGTTTCTTGATGTTTGTGACAGGCCACGATAGGGGAAGCTTTTATCACTGTGGGGTTTGGAGGCCTCAGTAAATTGAAAATTGCAAATGAAATCCACTGGGCTTGAATTCATCAGCTATTATGTCAGATGACCTTTGGCAGCTGCTGATAAAAATGAGAGAATGTTAGCTCTGATCCAATTTTCAGCACTAACCATTCCTTTTCAAATCCATTCACAGTCAGGCAGCAGACACATGGGAAGTGAAAATGATAGGGTTTCAAGAGAGCTGCATTGTGTTGCAGATTAAGATTTTCTCCCCCTATTTCTAGAGGTCGGCCCCCAGGCCCCTGTCTGGTATCTACCTATTGTCCAATCAGTTTCAATATCTGCTTCAGAGGACATGTTAGCCATCCTTACAGATAAGTGCTTACAGGAGAAAATGTTGGACTTAATAGTTTTGCTTAGGAGGCATCAAGGGTCACAGTGTACCAATATTGACTGGCACATGTTAGTTTAATCTGACATTCTTAGGAATGCAATACTAGATTCTTTCGGAGTTGTTGATCTCTCTGAGATTTTTGTTCCTAGGTCTAGGTTTTATAAATTTTATTTTCCTGTAACTGTTTATATTCATGAGCCCCTGATACTTATAAAATATAAGTTTGACATAGCTGGGCCCAGGTGGCCCTTACCTTATAGCCCTGTGTCTGAGTTGCATAAATTATGAAACCAGAGCTGCATGTTGGTACAATGCTTTTCCTTGCTAGAGAAAACTGGTAAGATGTAGCCATTTTGTCTGCACTTTCAAACCATGCAGAGTGGAAATTATGCAATTAAGCTTTCAAACCAAAATTCATATAATAAATATATTGTTAAAGTGGGATAGACATCAATTTTTCCTTCAAAGACCTTGGAGTATGTGCAGCCCCTCCCTCTGCCTTCACCTTCCTGAAGAATGAGTGCACTCGGCACTTCCAGAAGTTGCTTAAGGGCTGAACTCTAGTTCAGAATGACCTATTAAACCACCATGTTAATGTATATGTCCCATTCCCTATCTGCTTTTTTCTACCTAATTTAATAAGGTAAAAAATGAAAGTCTGGACTCTGTTACCTTGGAAAAGTAATGTATGTCATTACAATTTCAAAGTTATAGAATAATACTTTCTGTTGCGTAGTTCTTCAGTTTTTACAGAGGCATAGCTCCCATTGAATTCTCTTTTTAGAAGGCAGTAATGATATGTAGATTGGACTTGTTTGGACAAGAATTCAGAAATCAGATTCCTTGACTGATCACACTGTCATTCTTCAAAACATAACTATGAGGTCTTAGTTGGAAAAGGTATTCCTAATATTCTTACCAAAATGTTTCAAAAGCACACTGCCATCTTAAAGTTACATACATTTTATATTTAACACTAGTACTGATTCCTTTAGATAGAATGTGAACAGATATTCAGTGGCTTGTCTTAATGAATAAATAGATTAAGCTTAGTTTATGTGATAGGGGAAAAACATTCCTAAGAAACTCAATATTAATATTGCTATAAAGTAAGTGCTAATTTTTAAACTAACTCAAATTTGTACTGATTCTTCTAAAGGTATTAAAAATGAGAAAGATATACTGGCTTCTCTGTAACTGTTGGCAGTCTGAACATTGAAGGAGAAACAAACTCACTGTTTTAAAGAATAACCTGGAATACATCAATGCATTGATGATGACTTTTTCATTGAATCAAGGCTAAAACTAAATATAATTACATTATTTATTTCTCTATATAACAGAAAAAAAATCAGTTCTGAGTCTATCTGTACCCTTTGATGAAGGGCAAAATTTATAGTTGACTCAAAATAATCACCTATTTTGCATGAATAAATGTATTTTGCATTAAGAATTTTAATATGTTAATACCTAATTTTTCATTAATACATTAATAAATATTTTACAAGTCATCATCTCTGAAGACATGTAAATTGCATAACATTCACTGTTTCCCTTAGATCTGAAACTTCAGAAAATCTGACAGCAAATCCAAACTTTTTCTTCTCTCTCTGCAGATAAAAGAATAAAAAACTTCTGTCTCAGTTTCTGTCTCTGTTCACATAAACATCTGACTTTTGCAAGAGTATCCCTAAACATTTTGTAGTTTTCCCATCTCAAATACAGAATTTCCATGAAAAGTCAACCAAGCTGAAGCATCTAACCGGTAAAGATGTATTTATTTAGAATTGCAATGTTGGTTTAAACTGTTTTCCAGCAACGTTATTTAAAAATAAAATTCCCATGGAAGCAGCCATTTATCAAACCAGCAAGCAACACTGTATGGAGCTTGCTATGAAAGAAAATGCAAGGACTAGGCTGGCTGGGTTAGTTGGCTGGAGAGTGCTGTAATTTCATTGGTGTTTGTGGCTTTCCCCAGGAGTCCTATGATTGTGTCTATTTACACTGTTCCAGGAGACTGACTTTTCTTTTAGGTGTCCTAGAGAATAAAGAGCTGCCCCTGCTGCTGTTCATTCATTGGCTTTTGAGCATCATTACAAACTTCTTGTGAACATCTTTCTTATGAGGAAAAACTGGAATTTGTTGGGACAGAGGAAAATACTCAGCATAGGCAAGATTTGGCTGTGTATTCTTATGTATCTTTCAGCTGAATCTTGTTATATTTTAGTATTTAGCATGTCAGCAAGTGTTGCAGTTGAAAAGAATGATCTGGAATTACAGTGATAAAAAACAACTTCAGGTCACGCTCACAAAGCATTTATTGGCTAAACAAGATTTAAACATAATTATGGTTACTATTCAAAACAAATAGTAAATTGTGAAAGGTACTAAACAATAGTCTAACAAAGTTTAGCATGACTCTTTGGATGTTGATTCAGTAGTTAATTTTTGTTTTTATTTTTAATGAGGGTTTTTGAATCACATTTTTGGACCTAGATTTTCTGTTAAATATTGTAGTATATCTTAAAGTATTTAATATTTTATTAAATGATGTGACATTTGAATTGCTGTATTCTACTATTTAAAACAGAATGCTGTTTTCTACCAAACTTTTACAGCTTTTATTCTGACTGTTAGCAAATTATACTTAAAGGGTATTGAAGGAACTTTCCTTTAAATCCTTTAAATCTGTTCCAGTGTGTTCAAAAGGTGTGACATTAATGATTATGACACCCTTTAAAGAGCTTCTAGAAAAATGGAAGCAGTTCACAGCAAGTATCTGGTAAAACACATTCCAAAATGTATCTGTAATCCATTATGTTTCTGAAATGCCAAGAATATTTGGAGGACTTGAAATGCCCACAGTGATAGAACAAATTTATTTCTTCTTGAATAAACAATTATTTTGGTGCAGAAGTTGTCTAAGAGCTGTCTAACACTTCTCTATCTATTGTCTCCCTGCTCAGAGAAGTGCAAGTGCTGACTCAGGGACCACCTTCTCTGTTATGTCCAGTTTCATTGTGTCTTAGCCTCCTGGTGTACTTGTACAACCAGTGGACACAATTAAATGCTTAATGTTTGTAGAGCTTTTTAAAGTCTTCATGCTAAAAAGTTAGATCCATCAAAGCATGCAGTAGCATTTATTTTCCTGTGTTTTACACACATTTTAATAATATTTTAACAAATGGTTAGTAATTAGAGAAGTCTAAGCAATGGTAATCCAAGCAATGGTAATTTGCTGATTTCTTTGGCACATGTCCCTTTTAGAGCATTATTGTAAATGAAGTTAAAACCTGATGCTGAACATACATTAAGGAAACTATTTAAATTCTTCATTCATATGCTTGGTTGATGAACTTACGACACTTTTGAGGAATCCTTGGTCAAAATGAAGACCAAGTTTCTCAGAGCTACTTAAGAATGAAATGTGATGAGAAAGAACATTTGCCCTGCTCAACATAAAGTTTAATCAAGCAGGGAAAGACAAAGAATAGCAGAGTTTGGAGACAGACAGGCATGTAGTATGTAGGAAAGTGCATAATCGTTTTATGTATACATTTCTGTATATATAAATATTGTTATTTTAAGAAGGTGTTTTGGTCAGGAGAATAGGTGAAGAACATGCTTTAAAAGAGGAAAAGCCCATATTGTTTTCCTAATCCATCTTACTGATTTGTTAAAGGACCTTTTTGATTTGCAATTTTTGTCTTGTGTTTGTGTGTCATCGCCTAAACATAAACACCAACTGTATGCGAGATAAGTACTATTTTATTTTGTTTTTCTCAGCTTCGGTTGATTCATGTATTGCTTCTCATGAAAATATTGCTTCCTGAAACTGGTAACATAATCAATATTTGCTGTGATTGAGATATTTTTTTTCAAAATGTTAGTCATTCTCCCAGATGACTTTTTCCTGCAGTGTCCAACATGACTCACTTCTGGAAAACTCATTTTATAAACAATTCTTTTCTCATCCTGCTATTTGAAAAATAAAGTCATGTAAAGAATTCTAAAGAACAAATAAAGTATAATTTGAGGAGTATTTATTATACAGAGGCTAAAGTTTGTCTCAAGCTTTTTACTGCTTAGGAGAAAAACTCAAGATGCGAGTATGAACATACAGAATAACTTCACTGAACCTAGTGGCAGTATTCCCGTGCATATTGGTGTAACTAAGATTAGATTTTGGTCACTTATGTTTCCTATATGTTTCTTAATACAGATATGAAATATGCAGTTGTAATCAGGCATACATTTACCAGGAATTTTACCAGTGTCATGTCATGTAAGCAGACTGTCTGATGTATTATTTCTTGTTCTAATGCATTTAACTGCTGACTCTATCGACTGAACATTTCGTGTATTTGTTCATATCTTTTTTTGAATGATGCATCAATGATGACACTTATACTGAAGCTTGTAGAGCAATTAATGTTGCTGCTGTTAAAGAAAATGTATTTGCATCTCTTTAATGAAGACATCTGGGGGAAATGCTGATCCTCGTGTTTAAAAATCTTTCTTTAAATGTTCAACTCTGAAGGGTTATAGCCAACATTCCTGTACATGCAAATGGAAAATACACAGCATAATATATGCCACAATCCTATTTTGTTTTGAGAGTCACCAATCATTCAAAATTAGATATTGTATTTGATTTTATGTCTATACTGGAATTAGTTAGGAGTCCTTAAATTGGAGAGTTTCCAAGTATCAGCCCTGGACAGCTTTCCTCTTGTTTATATACAGTGCGTGATGTCATATGGTGTGGAATATCCCTTTGGTGAGTTTGGATCAGCTGTCCTGGCTGTCTCTCCTCCCATCTTCTTCTGTTCCCCAGCCTCCTCAATGCTGGGATAGTATGAGAAGCTGAAAAATCCTTGACTTAGTGTAAACACTGCTCAGGGACAGCTAAAACATCAATGTGTAATAAACGTAATTCTCATCCTAAATCAAAAACATGGCACTGTACCAGCTACTAGGGAAACAAATAACTCTATCCCAGCTGAAAAAAGGACAGATATGCTCCAAAGTTCTGCAGAGAAAGCAGGCAGACATCTAACAAATACAGTAGTTTGGCAAAGTTTCTGCTGCAGTGATATTCCCATGGCTACCTTTCCAAGGTGGCATCATTTATTCCTGAAATATTTACTTTTTGCATGTTTGGGTTACACCTAACTGTTCAGATTTTCTGAGATGCAAAATACACTGTAAAAATTGCAGTTGACAATGAATGGGACCAGTAGGCTCCCACAAGCCAGAGATTTTAGTCTCTAAGGAATTTAAGTAAGGCCTTGAGAATGTACTAAAGCTGCTGCTTCTTTTTAATTCCTTCCAGCACAGCTCTGTACTATAGGCACAGGTAACATAGTTCTATATGATTTTGTAAACTAAAAGATATAGCTTTCTGCAAGTTGTCTTACTGAAATTATCAAATTTTTGAATGATCTATAATTACAATTTGCTATCTTCAGCAGATGAATTGCATTTTTATTTTTCTTTTGGAGGATTCAGGTGCTTTGCAAATGACTTCTGCAAAGGAATCAAGGTCATATCTTAGAAGTCTTGTGTGTATGTGATGCTGATATGTTGTTCAATTTACATCATTAACAGTGTAGGTGGAAGTGTAAAAAACCATGATGTCCAGAATACAGCTCAACAATCAGTAATTTTAATTTCTTTTTTTGAATTGGTAAAGCTACTGACACAAATGAAAGAAAATGGGAGCTATACTTGTTGCTCTTGTTCCGATTTTATGCAGGTTGTCCTTGCTCTGTTGTACTAGAAATAGCTATAGAATACAGGTAAGATTTTGAACAGATTTTTAAGATTTATTACACTATTCTTCTTCTCTGACAAATATTTTTCCTCACATTTGAGAATGAATGGAAGGAAAGCAGTTTGCAAATACTAAAGATTGTGGTGATGATAGTCTGCAGCTGACTTTTTTTGTTGTTAATTGTGTTGCTATTGTGTGATTTCAAGATAAGAAAGGATTTGCCTCTGAATTCAGTATTTTTGCTTCATATATACATTCATTTACACTTGAAATCTGGTAATCTGTGTTCTTCAGATCAGTGAAAAATCTGCAATTCACTTGTGAAATTTACTACTCTAAAAATTTTGGTGAACTGTTGCAAAACAAAGAGATATCTGTCTTGAAGTGTACCTATGATTGATTCATAGGCTTAATAGCATGAATAACAGTGATATTGAATTGGGATCCCAAATAAATTATTTTTAAAAAAATATTAAGTGATATAGTTCATCAATGAGTGATTTCCTGGTGAAATTTGCTTACTTTTTTTATCTTATCCTACTTGAAAGAATGGATGAGCATTACTCGCTAAATCAGCTTTGCAACATAGTAAGTGAAGGGTAATAACAAGTTTTGTAATTTACGGATAAATAAGTAATTCCTTTTCTGATTAATTTGCTATCTATACTTTCCATTTTTCCTTTTTTTTTAATCATTTTTCTAATTTATGAATTGTCCCAAAGCCCATTAAGCTAAAGCAAATGGATCCCTTCATTTTGATTTTATGTATTTGAGATAACCTTCATTTTAAAGAATGAACTTTGGTTATGCATGTGTAAGTAGGACTAGATTCTGTTTCATAAAATTACCAAAAAACATAGCACTGAGGGATGCAAAATCACCTTAAAAAATAGTTAATGAATTCAGCATAAATATTGAGAATTGCATTGGCTCTGTCTTTCTTTCAAGACAGTAATAATGCCATTTCCAGATAGCTAGCAATTGCTTGTAGGAATGTTTATATTAAGATTTTTTTTTTTATTGTTAGATATTTTATATTCACTGGAATTATTTCTGGATGTTATTATTATTTATCAGTAGAGAGCTCTACAAGAGCTCATTCTGCTACAGTCAAATGTTGTAAAAATGCATGGTGAGCCTGGCAGCTGGGAGCATTGATGCCACACACTGTCTATCAGTGGCATCTGGATGTGAGATTGGCCTCCTTCCTAGGCTGTTGGCTAGCTGCACTGCTGCCTATTCAGATGTATCTGTACTAAAGCATAATAAATTTACATGCATTTTACATAAAGCTTTCAAGCTATTACTTGTGTATTTCAGGTTGCAGACTGCTGCGCTGAAGATTAATGAGCAAACAAAAGTATTACACTTACAAATGATTATTCGCAAAATATATTTTAATCTCTGCATTTTTTTTACATTGCTGGTACAGGGTTAAACAAAAACAGGGAAGGGATTGACACACTGGCCAGAAAAATCTAGAGCTAATGTTTTCATAAAGTGTAGACTGGAAATGATTCCGACCTTCTTTTCATTATTAAAGAGCAAATGTTAGATGTACTTAAACTGTTTTTCATGTGAAGGGGCTTCTGAAGCTAGTACTCGTATTGTTTTCTCTCTAAGTTCCTCTACTGTCTTCATTTTAACTGTAAAAGAATGATTAGGAAGTTCATGGAAAGATGTTTCATTTTGAGAGGTTATCAGGTAAACTAAACCCTATATCTTCATGAAGCCCTTTCTCACAGTTGACTACATCTGAAATGACAGATCATGCAACAGTTTAAAGTTGAAAGCAGGTTTGTAATCAATAAATAGGAAGAAATGAAATCTTTCTTTTCTGCTATTGTTAGAAAACATTGAAATGGGCAAAACATCACTTGGCTGATACAGGTGTACTACTAGGAGTCTTTCAGAAGCAGCAATGAGCCAGTTCCATGTGTTCAGTGTTTGCCATTAAAAGTTAAAATGACTGGAATTTTGATTCTGTAGGCAAAAATATAATGTTCTGGGAATTGATATAAGCAGTCATTTCTTTTTCCTTTTTTACCTTCTAATGTCTTCTGATGTGCTACATGATTTGGTAAATCTCTGCATGCACAATATATTTAATTAAACCTTTAATTACTTCTGAATATCTCCAGAAGTAGTTCTGAGGAAAATATTGAACTTTATTTTTCTAACAGATCAATCTTAATGCATAATGTCTCTGAACTCTCATGTGGACAGAGTAATGTATTCAGATTAAGTGAAGAACTATTAGATTCTTTCCACACACACACGTGCGAAAGTCTGGAGTCGTGATTTCTGATTTGTTTCATTTTTATTTGGCCCAGTGAAGGACTTGAAGACGGTGATGTTAGTTCATGCTTAGACTTTGAGAATGACATTGGATTGGTGTCAAAAATCTGCATTTACTGGCTTTTCCAAGTCTGTCTTCATGTCATTTGACTTGCTATGCGTAGGCTTTCTTTTTTATGTCTTTTTGCATAAGGATATAGGCTTTTACCTAATCAGCATATCTGTAACCATGCCTGAGGATGAGAAACATGATTTATGCCATCCAAAGACTACCCCGATATAGCTCTATTTGTATCTGGAAATTTATTAGGTGCTACTGTTCTGAGCATAGAGAAATCCCATAAATGGACAACTTTCATGCCTTGATATTATATGTTACAGGAATTTTGTAAGTCTAAATTAGTGACTGAGTTGACTCTAAGAATTATAGTCTTTGAAAATGTATCTACATAAATATATACATGCATATTTATACCATCTTTGTGGTTTTATCTAAGTAGGTTTACATATGTATATATTTAAGTTACTTGAAAGAATATTTGGGAGTGTTGCTATGAGCTGGACATGAAACAAAGTATTTGTGACTTCTAAATTTGTCTGCAGTTTTGAACTCTGCTGGGTCATCTTGTCAAAACACAATTTTGAGCTCTGAAATAAGTGAACAGAAGAGAAACAAACATACTGAATTAAAACACTCTTCCAGTGTTGTCAGATAATTACCGAAAAGAAAGTGCCTACACTGGAAATATCAATAACTGTAATGTGCGAGATTTGTTAAAACAGGCAAACTCGCTCTTCCACTGACTGTCACTAATATTTATTCGTCCAGTGACTGTTAATCACACCAAGTTTACAGTCCCGTATAGCACCTGTCACAGGTGTTGATCATTAATCAGCTATTACAGCAGTTTATTCTGCTGCTGACAACTTGCAATTTTCTACTGATTCAGCTAGTTTGTCAGGTGGGAATTATGGCATAGCACATGTGACAAAACACATCACACATTTCTCTCTCTCTCTCTCCCCCTCTTTTTTTCTTTTTTTTCTTTTTTTTTTTTTTTTTAAATTTTCAGGCTTCTCTCTCTTCCTCTCTCTCCCCCTTTTTAGACAAACAATATCTGGGAACTCAGAAGTAATAAGGCGGAATGTATAATTAATTACCCAGCTTGCTCTAATTAGGGATGAATAAGTTGTGTCCCTCTCATCATCACAAATGTGGTGATGGGTAATACCAGTTTATGCTGTATTAACTGCAAATATGCAATCCTTCTGAGAGCACTTTTGTTGATGAATTTGATGAATGTGACAATAATTAGCAGAGACAGATGAGAGCTAAATTACTACTGACAATGTAATGCTATCCCGCTCGAGGGTCTGAGAACGTGGCAGGCTAACATGGCAGGGACCGGGGCCTCGCTTCTAATTAATAGTCATCTTTTTTTCTTCTATTTTTTTCCTTCTTCTTCTTTTTTTTTTTTTTTTTTTTGCCAGTGGGGATAAAAAAAAAAAGGAGGAACGGTAATTGTTTTCGTCAAAGGCTGCAGGGAGTTATCAGGGTAATAAAGTTAATTAGCAGAACAAACATCCTTTCACTGCCTTACCAGATTGAGGAAAAGAGGGTAATTCAAACTGCAGAAAGATATGACTAGATGAGATGATAAGGAGAAAAATTTTACACAGGAGGCCAACAGAGAAGAATCAATTTTTCTTCTTCATTTCTTTTGGCTTAGTCCATGGAAAGGAATTATCCATTCTCTTATTTCAGCTCATAAAGTTGCTTATGTATAAAACTTTATTGTTATGATTTCTCCAATGGATGGGAAATGAAGTTAAGAAAGATCATATTACATTGTTCAATTTTTTCAGGGCCTTCCAAATAGCAATTGTTTTGTTACATTATGTGCAATTTCCTTTTTATTAAAGTGACTTTTCCTAATATCCACGGCACTGTATTGATCTCGTAATGTTCTTCAAAAAGAGACCTGTTTTTGCTTCGTCTCCAGGTCTTCAATGGACTCATTGAGTGTGGCCATTATACTAGGTTCTGAAGTAGCTAGCTCAGAGTTTGAATTAGTTGATGGATTTCTTTGAGCAGCATTTCTTTTGCTATCCTCTAGTGTAACTATGAAAAGAAAGTCCTTGTTCCTGGCAGCGTTAATGCATGTGACTAGCTTTATGCATGAGTAGTCCTATTACATTTGCCTCTATTCAGTTACTTCTAGACATAGGCAGGGCCAAGGTCCAAAAGGAGAGACTCTTTCAAAAGTAGCAACATTGAGGTTTTTAGGTTACTTTAGATAGCAGTTCTTATTCGCATGTATTTTCGGTGGTGTTGCCATTTCTCTACAAGATTTTGGCCTACCTCCATGATGTGGCTGGCATCACACTGTACTGTGATAACAGCAACTATTCACACATATGGGCTTCCAGCAGGTTTTGTAAACCCAGAGGGATCTGTTGAAACAAAAATGTGTTTGCATGATGAGGTATTGGAAATATTACTGCAGAATACCAAATGAGGGTGCATCAGCTGCTCTCAGATGTCTGACTACGTTACGTACCTTACTGTCCATAGCAAATATGAGGTCAGTCAAAGTAGTCTTCTGTCCATGTATTGCAAGATAAAAGTGAAAAAGTAAATAGTGACTAAAGATCAGCTAATATCCTATAAGTTTGCACTCTGTGTACTTAGTGATGTTCTGTCTGAATCTTTGGTTATAGCTGTTGTGTTGTCTTCTCAATACATTGTGAATCGATTTCTGATAGAAGTGGTTAGTCTTCTGGCTTGTGTAGTGAACTGCGGTGTGCGAGGTTTACATGAAGGCTCTGGGGCACAATAAGCAGCAGTGCTCTTACTTCCAAAGAGAAGGAGATTCAACTGGTTTAGACTGCACAATATTGAAATAGGATCCCAAACATCGGGGAGATTCAGGCCTGATATTTTGGTACACATGGTAGCTACTGTATATTCCATGCAACAAGCACTCTGTAGTTCTACTGCCAGGCAGCTTCTTCCTTCAAAACAAGAGCATGACCCAGAGATATTAAGACTAGGAAAACTCTTCATGAAATTTAGTTATTTGTTAGAGTTTTCGTGGGTGACTGCACTCAAATTCCTTAAGTTGACTTTCTGAACCCCATGTAAGAATACTGAATTTAACATCAGTAAAGCAGAACTTTCAGCCTTTGTCTCTCTAGATCTCTCTCCCCTTTAATAGGTAATAATATGCCCTAACTTTTCTTACATCTACTGAATGTAAATATAGAAGAATCTTGAGGCCCTAAGTAGTGGAAACATGTCATAGAACTACTTCCAGTAGACAAGGACACAATCTTAAGGAAGTTTCCTGTGAAATTTTCTCATAACTGAAGAAGACTCAACCTCTATAATCAGTTACTGTCTCTTCTTGACTCTTGGGCTGACCTGAGCCAATGCTTTCTCGACCTTTTGAGTCAATGATTTTTTTTTTTTTTTTTGCCCTTGCTCTCTATGCTCATCTCTCCAATTTTAACTTCCCTCTTCCCTTTATTTTGGCAGCTATCTGATGGCAACTCGTGCTATGTGAACAGTGCTGGCAAATGAAATTGTTGTCATTGGAACAGCACATCAGTTTCATTTATAATCACATTGGTGACTCTTCTATATTTGTTAACAGAACTTGGAAAGAAAAAATATAGAAGAGGTTAGATAGTGGATTTGGTTTTGTTTTCATTTGTTAATCATGTATTGCTTACTGTAATATGCTGCATATTTCCATAGGTGCAGAACTGGAATACTGGGACTTCTAGCAGAGTGGATGAGGCAGTTTCTATGGAGCTAGTCAGGATCAGATGCTTTTCCCCCGTCCTGTACTTCATTAGCGGTCTGTGCAGGCAAAATTATCAGGAGGTAAAAGCAGTAAAACGTAGCCAAACTTTTGAGAAAGAACAGTGTATTATCTCCTTTAATAGCTCTTCAATCTAAACATAATTTATTTATGGACTATTTATTTAGGACTATAATGTTATGTATTTCATAGGTTTGCTTTCTATCTGGAAACTCTAAACAATCTGGAAAAAAAGTAGAATTCTGATGGGCATGGCATTTTGCGATCCCACAATTTAAGGCTGGTTTTAACATATTATCTAAGTAATTCTAAATGTCCTCTTTGCAGAAGGCTGTTTTTGTCAGACAGCTCTGTTACTGCAGGATCAATGCTAAAGACATTATTGAGTATGGTACCAAAACATTGTAGTGAGGAGTATGTTCACTTCATATTTGGCTTCTTACTCAATGGAGTTTCCTAGACATATAAGCACTTGACCTGAAGACTTTCCTGTCTGTGCAAACCCTCTTTTAAGATCATCCAGTTGGTCTATCTTTGAAAGCTTCTACAGCGTGCTGAAGCTTTCTGTCCATATGTCGAGTCCTGCATGACTAGGCCATGCCCTTTTTACCTGCAGTTGCCCAGTCATGTCCAGTTTCTTTCCTCATCCATTCTCCTCTTTGCCTGTTTATCAGTTTCTCATATCTAGAGTGCAGCTTCTCTCCCGGTCTCTCTAAGTGAAATATTTTTTCCTGGTATTATGTGAAAAGTGCCTTCATCCTCTGCACTCATGCTTCTTCCTGCACAAACTTCAGAAAACAGAAGAAATACCATTTTAATATAACATGATTATCAAAATAGCCAGCCACCATTTCCACCACTGTTAGTGTATATTGTTTTTTCTCTTTTCAATCCTTCCATGTCTTTCCATTATAATGACCTGGATAAAGGGTCCATGTGCTTTTCTTTTTGAAAAGTGCCCAGAGAGCTCTGTCATGTGTGATAGCAGGTCAGCAATAACTGCTGAGAAGAATATTTTAGCTCAATAAGGCTAATGTTTCTTGTAGAATTTTTCACTTGAGAGTGGGAAACTGCCCTGTTATTTCATTCTATTTTTTCCTCTCCGGCTACCACACTTGACACTAACTCTGATTTTCTACCTGAAAAAGGATAGAAGAAACCATCCTGTCCAAATCAGCTTGATATTACAGGATTCATTGGTTAATATTTATATGCCTCATAGCTGTACCTTTTTCACCTGGCTCATGAAGAGAGTATCTCATGATGTTTAATGAACCAGAAGTGCTTTGCAGCCACAGATGAACTGAGTTTATACCTTTATGGTTTATGTTTAAGATGTGAGGAATTTGGAAGTCCGTCTAAATGTAACAATCCATGGTTTCTCAAAATAGTGTTTAATTAAAAAGAGCCTTTAGAAGTTGGCAGAACATACTTTAACTATTAATCTTACCTTTTTTAGTGCTTTTCAAAGTGTATCTACTGCTGCTGAAATTCTATTCTGCTGACTTTTGACTGCTTACTGCAGTGAATAGGATTTGTTGACAGTGTATGGAACCTTGCTGCTGATCTTAACTCGGAGGTGCATAAGAATATAGTTAAATACAAAGGGCTTAAATTAAAAAATACTTTTAATTATTGAATTATTTAAATGATCTTTTGTGCAACTGAGGTTCTCTAGTTTTGTCTAATGAAATTGTTGCACTGCCTAAAATCATTAAAACCTGCATGCAAACACATATTTGTACACAAGGTGGTGTTGTTAGCAACCAGCTTCTTTTTGTTAACAACCTGCATGCAATAAATAACAACATAACGTTTTGGCTCTGAGGTATCTTAAGCTAACTTTGGGTACAGATCTGAAAATACAGATCTGAAATACTAGCAAGAAAACTGTGAATTTGTCCTGAAGTATCAATGAAAAATAACTGCAGAGCTTGGAAAGTCTTCATATCTTTCAGGGCTTCTCATTTTCTTACAACATAATTGCACCATGAGAGTCATATAAAACTTCAAATACAATGATGGTAAAAGCAACATGTATCAGAAAAGGTAGTTAATGCAACCTTTTATTAAAGATATCTTCCATATTTTAAATATTTTCCATTCTACAACTAACTGGTTTAAAAATAGTGGTTAAGATTGACTGGGAAGAAAGGAAAGTCTTTCTTTTTAAACCGACACAGAACAAGGATAGAGCTAAAACCAAGGAAAGGAGTAATAAATAATGACAACAGATGTTTGTAAACCTTTTGCTCCTGCTTTCACTGTTTCCATGTGTTTTCTTGTCTTGATGTGCTGTCAGCCTTCTCTCACCTGGGACTAGTGATATCTTATCAAAGCCTAAGCAGTTCCTCTTCACAACAGGCAGATAATAGTGCCTTTCAATTTATCATACTAGAAGTCTAAAAGAACCATGGGAACGATTGGTCAGGTGACAGTTTGATGGACAGTTTGACAGCCCTTAAAGCATCATGGGAAATGGTTGTCACCTGATTTTTCAGAGCAACTGGGGAGATAACCTTCAGCATGACAGGAAAAACAAAAATCTGAATATTTGTGTAGGGTTTGCTAACAGCCATAATGCTCACTTAAGTGATAATGGGGATGAATTTAGATTACTTGAAATGGAGCTATCTGGGCTGGGATCTATTTAGCCTGTAAATATTTTTGACATCTTTAGCTGCTTTTCAACACTTTTGCTGAATGTGTAATTCTTCAAATAGAGGTAATGTAAGGAGTGCAAATAGGCTGTTTGTTTTGCATTTTGTCAAACCTTCCATGGATGTGTATTGTCTGCTGAATGAAACCAGAAAAACAAAACTCCTAACAAATTTTGCTTCTTACTTTGTATATTATTGTTCTGACTACCCAAAAATTCACTCAATGTGAAATTAATCTCTCTTTCTGTCACCGTTTTAGTGTAAACCAGACAGACGTTTGCACTTGAAATCACTCGCACAATGGCCACCACTATGGACTCCTGTTGAGATTAGCAAACAGGTCAAATATTGACCTGACAAAGACAATATCCTAGTCTTAGGTCAAAACTGAGGCTTTTAAAAAGAAAGTATGTAAATGTTGGCATTGCTGCCACCTTGCTTTTATTGCTGTGGTAAATGCAAGGCACAATTTGCTGGGTAAGGTCATTCTAGTACTTCTCAGAAATACTGAAAATTAAAGGGAAAAAAAACTGAAAAATGATATTAAAACAAATGGATGGAAAAAATAGCTAAGTGTTTATCTCCAATATCTGGACATATATTGCATCTATGATACATTGAATCACTGTAGAGGTATCACAACGTTCCTGTGCAACATGATCTAGGTGAACATACTTTAACAGGGGGTTGACGTAGATGAGCTCTAGAGGGCCCTTCCAACCTCCACCATTCTGTAATTCTGTGATTGTCCTCAAAGAGGAACTGGGCAAGTTGATGTGATGGGTGGACTCCACTTGGAAAAAGCCACTCATGCATCTCAACTGCTTAGCTCAACCAGGAGGAGATGCTTTGGACTACATATCTAGTTTGGAAAAGTTACGGAAGTTTATCACCTTTTTTTAAGTTGGATTTTATTGCACATTACAGAGTGTTCTGTCTGATTTTACCCTGTCAATCTAACCAAGATGCCATTACATTCCTTCACTCTTCTCTTTGTATTAAAGATGTCCACACCGCCTTCAACCATGTTTGCAGTCTTCCACATCTGTCAGTAAGACTTCCATTTCAAGGTCCTGAGCAACTGAGGAGTACTTGCAGCCTTTTTTGTT
This sequence comes from Urocolius indicus, assembly GCA_013401255.1. Taxonomy (NCBI): domain Eukaryota; kingdom Metazoa; phylum Chordata; class Aves; order Coliiformes; family Coliidae; genus Urocolius; species Urocolius indicus. Next base: position 859,502 of record WBNH01007759.1, on the reverse strand, counting down.
TCCTGTTCCCTAATCTCCATTTTCTCTGTTGCATGAAAAATAACAAATGCAACTCCTTCTGACTGCAGAGCCTTGTTCTGTGCAACTTTCAGCTAGTTTTCTGTCACCTTTTCATTTTAGAATCCCTAACTTAAAATGTTTGAAGACCTTTTCTACTGAAATTTGTAAACTATGTATTTCTTCCAGAAGAAGTCATAATAGCAATACTGTTATTCAGTCTCCTCCCCTGCTGAGGGATAGAGACCATATAGACATATTTATGATCCCTGACTGATTCAGAACAATACATAAATTAAGTAAATAAAAGGGGTTTTTTTAATAATTAAATACATATTCTCTCTTTCTTGTCTTTCCAGAAGCAAATTTTACTATATTGTCAAAAGTTCTAACAAGCTGAAGCTGCTGTCAGAGTTCTGCCATTAGAAATTTCAAAATTTCATTCAGAACATATTTATTATTTATAATGCTCTGGAGAATCTATTCTTAGTTAAATTACAAATAAAATCAGTGTTGTCCAGATAATTTAACGTATTTCCTATTGCAACTGTAAATTATAAATAGGGATTTTCAGTAAAATTTACATTTTTCATAAGCCAGCTCATTATTATTGGGATTGCATTTTAAAATAAGAGTTTAGGATGTGCCTGTGTGCGAACATTCATAATGTGTCTACACACATGACCCACTCTATGCTGACTGACAATCAGTATCACAAGGTACGAGATAATTGCATGCTGGTTGCTCCTGTGGATGTCCACAGTACTCAATGATACACTGGCTTTGGGCAGGCCATGGCAGATGGTGTGTTTGGATGTGAGTTTTTCCAGATGAAGATAGAGAAATCTCTCTTTAGGCTTTCACAGCTTGCCATGTAAATACTATTGTTCTGGTCAGCTCTGATTTATATCCAAGGCTATGGTAAGATAAAAAAGGGCCCTTACCCTTCTGTCACAAACTCCTCTTTGTTGAAGTTTCTTTTGTCAAATAGCTCATACTCTGACTCATCTCTTTTTCAGTATTGTGTTTAGTTTCAGAAATCAGTACTGTTTTACTCAAAATAAACTCTAATTGCAAAGTATTTCCTGAGTGAAAATTGCAAACTTTCTATTTGCTCTAGATTTAGTATTTTTAATAGATGTAATACAATTTTTACACACTGGTACTGAAAGAATCATCTAAGTTAGCCTTTTCTATACTGCTTTTTTTAAAATAATAGTAAAATCTCCTACCGTAAATGAGTTTAACACAATATATCTGAATGTATCCACAGCTTCTACAGAATGCAAGTTGCAAGTGAAGGTTTTTCCCTCTGCATTTTTGCAAACAAACAATGTGGTTGTCAGAGAACCTAATCAGTATTTGAGCTGACAAACAACCAAACAAAAAAGGTATTTAGCAGGGCCTCTGATTTCCCTAATGACAGAATATACCCATCAAGGAAACTCAGTAGCAGCTGCTCCATTGTGTTAAAGATTTGAAGATGTCTTCGTTTTGAAAAAGTTTGTAGGGCTTTCTTTACTTTCACCAGAGAATATGTAAAGAGGCATTTTTATTTCTTTTTGGTGAGGGAAGAGAGAAATCAGCTGATTAGCCAACTTAATACTGCTTTCTGTGACTGTATGTATTGAGCTCTTCAGTTTCAAAACTACATCTTGTGTCTCAATTGTGATCAGATAATTGCTTATAAGAAATACGACTTGTTCACCGAGCTCTCACATAACATCCATCTGGAAAAACTCCAAGGTGCACCTTGCGGGAATGAGGAGAATCCTCATCTTGTGAAGGGTAACAGTTTATTTCTTGTACTTTTAACTCACATTCCCTTTGAATATTAATTATTTTATTGTGTGTGCTTTTATAATTTACATCCATTACATTCATTGCCAAGATGCAATGAGGCTTCCAGACAGTTCTAATGAAATACATGTCCTTTTTACGTGGTTGGGTGAGTGTTTAGATCTGTTTTTGCTTTGAGGTGGAAAGCTGATCTTGTGTTAAGATAGATATTGATAAGAACACTAATATTGAGCTCAGCTGAAATCAGTGCTTTCTCACAATCAGTTACAGTAACAGCTAAAGGAATTCTAAAGCTAAAGTAATAGCTAATAACTACAGTAATAAAAATCATCTGAGTAAAGAGAAACAGTAGAGAGAAGTGAATGGTAATATCAGAGTAAATGACTTGGACAAGAGAGCAAATGCAGGAGAATGTAAAAAAAAAACTGAGACAGGAGAAACAAGAAGTGTTTAAAGAGATTGAAACAGCAGATTCAGTTAAAAGCAGCTGTGTTGGAAGTAGTAATAATAAAATTTTCCAGGCAAAATGTGGTAGTTTGATTGGAGCAGAAAAACATGTTTATCTGTCATAGCCTTTATCTTGGAATTTGTTCTAATTGTACTAACTTCACAACTACCACGTTTTATTGAGACATGGACAGAGATTCCAGATGTCTGTGTATGTCTCTCTCAAACTGTCAGTAGTACCTCATATCCAAAAGACTCGGAGTCTTCAGAGAAGTCTGGGAGAATGATGCCTGTAGTGACCACAGGACTTTACACAGAAAATGAAAGACTGAAAGAGAATTCTGTGTTACATCGTTGTGCCATAAGTGACAACTTTCAGACTGTGAAGTTTGTAATACGTTATCAGAATTAGATATGCTTATATTTAACTGGTGACAGTGCCTTGCTATATTTTGAACTTGCTGTGGAATCAAAGGATGGATTCTTAGATTCTTAGATCTGTGTAACCACTGTATCTGCAGTATTAGTCACACTTCTGAATATTTGGAGGAGAAACGGGAGAGCTGTTCACCAAATGAAGCACTTGACCACTCAGTCATAAGTGCTGACAATTCCCTATAACACTTTTATCAGTCAAGAAGAGTGTAAGTAGGATTCATACATCTTGGATGTGGGTTATTTAGAATATTTGGCACTTTGTGAGCGTACTGAGCTTTAGAAAGAAGAATAGAAGCATCATTTGTTTGCTGGCATAGGATGCATCCTCACAAGAGGAGCTTTGTGAGTGTACGTATCTACCTGTTCTTTTTTGAAGTACTTCACCACTGCTTTTCAAGTGTTTAGTGTTTTGCTGGTGACCTGTAAGCACTTAGCTCTACGATGAAGCATTGTCTACCACAGACAGCTCAAAGGACTTGAATTCATAGTTTCAGTAAGAGTTGAGCTACAAAACAATAAGCCATAGGCATGTCAAAGCAAATGACTTCCTCACTATTTCAGTCTTTGTTTCCTATGTTGCTGTTGATGCTCCTGCCTTCTTGCTCTTCATTTGGCATATGTTATGAGAAAGTGATGTACGTATATGCTATATACAAGTAGATATATAAGTCCCCTAGATACTATGATAAAAATTCTGTAGGTTTTATTATAGGAGTCCTCAGGATTGAGTTCACAGGTCTGCTTGAGTGATAGAAAATTCAGACTGGTCTTAATGAGGCAATCATTTCCCTAAAACAGTGACTACATTGTCTAGTCTTGTTTATTTACATCTGATCAGGAAGTTAAGGTCAAAAATGAAATGAATCTACAGTTTCACAGCTTTTGCCTCATCTGCATCCCAGTCAGTAAAAAAGTCTCAATGAGTTCATTCATTAACTAATTATTGTACCCTGAAGTGGACACAAAATCCATATTAACTTATTGCTAGAATGAGGAATTTAAATTAATTTGTCCTAATTGAGACACCTTTTCTGGGTCTGATTTTTGAAGATAGGATTAATTTACAGCCATCTGTTATCTTGCCTCAGTTAATGATAGGCCCAGCAGTTTGGGAAAATAAAATGAACAGGCACAGGGGTCACTGTGATTATCTGGATCATTTCATGTGATGCAAATTAAGTCAGGTACATCACTGCAGCTAATACTGCATATAGTTCATTTAGTGAAAGGTCTCGCATTGATCAGATTGAATTTTAGTTCAAAAAGCTCATACTGCTGTCTTCAAGGCAATGTCTTGGGTACTAGTCACATACAAAGAGTAGACAGTAAGCATGGTAGAGCCTTTTGTCTGCATCTTGATTCTTTAAACAGTCCTTGCAGATTTGGGATTTAATAGGGAAACAGATATGTTTATCATGGATGTTTGGAAGGGAAGAAAGGTTACCTATGTTGTTGTGAGCTGCAGTTGTGCAACCTCTTTGCAGCTATAGCTGGAATTGATGTGCAGGAAGGTGATTTTTAATTCTTGGAGTGGGTGTGGGAGTGCTAGAAGCACAGCAGTATAGGGATGACAATAAAGCGATGTTGAATATATTGAGTTCAGACAATTACTTATGCAAATTCCAACTGTGAATCTGCAAACACTTCAGTGACCCAGTTACACTTTATTGTTTATTTTCCATTTATCTTCATATTTAGGGATATTGCTTACTTGCTTGGCCTCTAATACTCAGATTGTCTTGCCAAAAAAAAAAAAAAAACAAAAATAAACATGAGATTTTTATATTTTGTTTCATTATACCTATCTTTCACCACCTTTGTGATGAGAAAGAATCCCAGAGCCAGTGTAAAGCACTGCAAGAGCTGATAAATATCCTTCAGCAGAGATGAAAATTAGGCTCTGACATATTTCTGGCACAAGCAGAAACTTTCAAACAACGTTGCTGTTATTATTTAGTTTTATGAGGAGAAGCTTTTAAAGTAAGGCTAAATCACCAAATCATCAGACATTTAATTAAAACTTTAGCGCTTTGCAAGACAGAAATCTTCTCAACAGAAATGGGAGCTGGAAGATGAAGTGACTTAATCAGTGCCCTGTAGTGAGTCTTCAACAGTTCTTGGACTTGTATGCAGGAATCCTGCTTTCCAGCCTCATCTGCTTAATATCTTCCTTCTCATACTGACTTTAACTGTAGCAGTTCCACTGGCATCATCCCTGGCTTGCACCTGTTCTTTCAAGGATCAGCTGAAGTTGTGGATGTACTAGTATCTTCATATTTTATTAGCTTTCTCTGCAAATGACTTCTGCAAGTATTTTAATGTTCTCTTTCCTTGACTAAAGAGTTTAAGGCTACACCAAATTTATTAATATTATTATTATTTTGCTAATGCACTATATTGAGTATTTGATAGTAAGCAGTTTCACATCTGTGGCTGAATGATAGAAGCTAAAGCTGATATGGATTTTCTATTTTCCATCACTCCGTATCATTTGTAAACTCTTTAGTTCTGTAAAAGATCTGCTTTAAATAAATAAATGTATCCTGACTAATCCTCTTTGAATAAGTGGAAAGCATTTAATCCCATGATTCTGTAAATCCAGGGTAGCTGTCAAATTGTGTGTTCATTTTTCTGTATTATCTAAATCGGTTTGTATCAGATCTTTCATTGACAACAACAGTTTGTTATTTGGATTAAACACCTCTCATGCTCTATAACCTTTCATTTAAGAGTCATTTGCATCCCCTTTTTTGGCTGCTACTTCAATCATCTGTATTTTAACAGTTCTTTAGGAATGTTTGCTGCTAAATATTCACACTGCGTTTAAAAATGCCTTTTTTTTTTTTCAAATTGCTAACACTTCTTCAAGATCTGAAATTCAAACTATTTTTGTTTGTGTCACCAAGAAGCTTGAATTCATTTATCAGTTTTCAATTTAAGAAAATAAAAATAGATGATTCATGAACTTCATTTCAAAATTTTTAAAAGTGCTTCATTAATTGAACAGCAGCTGGGGGGAAAAACTAATCAACTCATTTCAACTGGAATAGTTCATTATCATTTTGTCTGATGAAATCTTTGGAAGCTGGTTTCATGGGAAATGGGTCCTTCATACAGTTGTCCCTCAACTGTCTGGGAAAAGGTCAATTGCCCCAGTAGAGTAATTAAAACTCATATTAGGACATGCACTTCCATTTTTTAATTGCTAAGGACAGAAGTCTTCTTGTTGCATTTTGACATGAGGGAAATGTTTGGAGTCTTTCAGTTCTTCAGAATTTTTAATGGTTCAGACTGAGAAATACTGATTTCTGAAAAGAGTAAATATGAGACATCTTGTCCAAGCACCTGAAACACTTTTTTCCACTGGTTAAATATCATTTTGGCCACAGGGATGTGAAGAATTGCATCTCAGTTTTAGCTTGTGATACAAGACTTGGGGAATCAAGGAGGTTTTGGAGATGATGCGTATGATTCAGGGCTGAATGTTACCTCTTGAACTTTGCAATCTTTATACCATCACTTTAGGACATAGTTTTTTTTAAATTTTTCCCAGTAAAATAATACAGACTCATAATGAAAGCAAAAGATGGGCAGGTAGGATTCCTGGATTCTGTTCCCTGGTATCATTTGACCTGGGACAAACCTGGGCCTCATTTTGAGACTTTTAAAATGAAACTTCTCTACAGCCAGTATTATGTTAAAGTTAGGTCCAAAGATGTGTGTAACAGCCATAGTTTCAGTAATAGGTTTTTTTATTAATTCACCAGTGGTCAGCATTGCAGTAGAATAACAAAACTGTAACTTTTACAAAGTAATCTCTAACTGTTCTTGAATGCTAAAATATCCAAACATCCTTTGTTAGGTTTCTGCTCAATAAATAAAAATATTATTCAAGTGTAGCTTTTGTCATCTGGTAAAGACATAATTATAAACATAAAAGCAAAGTAATTTTCTTCATTCTCTTGGAGACTATACAAGTTTGTAAAGTAAAATATTAGCAAGTGATAGATTGTATGGTTTCTCAAGTCTGTCATGTACTTAGGCAATTTTTCTCTTTTAAATTGGGCAGAGCAGCAAAACATAATTTAGGTCCCACTACTTAGCTATGAATCAAATCTATCATGTCTGCTGTGAAGAAATGGATCTTCCACAAATTTTGTGATTACAAATTGCAAGCACTGAAAGTATTGGAAAGTATTGAAAGATAAATGTTTTGTTTGAGCTTCGACACTGGCACACACTTTCAAGAAGGAAAGTAAGGCTAACTAAATTCTAGTTAAGATTGTTTAACTCCACTTAGTATAGGGGGATATTTTTTTAAACTTTTTTCACAATAAATATTGGATTTCTTCAAAAAGAAAGCCTGTGTTTAGATTAAAAGCCTTTTTTCATGAGTGATTAACTTTTTCAAGTAAAATTTATACAAAACCATTCCTTTCCAGTCTTACTTTTGAGGGAAATACCTGTTTTAATAACTTTTCAGTGTATTCTTGCTTGTAAAAGTTGATGGTACTGCCAACACAAAGTAAAATGTTTCAAAATGTTAATTTAGCCTAGTAACAGCACCAATTTTTCACAACAGCATTTCTTTTTATTTGCCTTTTAAACTCAGAACCAATAGTGTGTAGTGGATGAAGTTTTTCAGTTTCTCTCTCCCACTATGATGGTACAAATTTACTTTGCCCAGGACAAACTGTTAATTTAACTCTACATCTAAGGTTAAAAGTTGACAATATTTAGTGTGCTTCATAAATACATGCCAAAATCTCAGATATATCAGTAGCCTAATGAGATCAAAATCTCTGGTGAAGGTTATTGTCCTGGTTTCCATCTGGTTTCTCAGTACTTGAGAGGAAAATCAAGATTCTTCAGTCTTCTGTTTAAAGCATCGCACAGGAAGAATGAAACTATTTATCCTGTGCGAATAATAAACATTAACTCAGCCACAAACCCAAGCATTACATACTATTTGCATTTAAGATACTATCTTCTGTGTAGTAAATATGGGCTGAAGAATAATTATGGAGCACAGCATTTGGAAACTATTTAAGTCTGTCCCTTATGTACATGTGGTATGTTTCCCTGATATAATATCAGGCTTTTTGTTTCTTCTGCTGCTTGGCCAGATTTACTGGATTTTACAGGCATTTTCACACATATTTTAGCAGTGAATGATCTGCTATGATTTTGTAAATGTATAGTCTTATCCTACAAACAAGTAGCTTTGAAATTTACATATTCACTATAGGAAGAAAATTGTTATTTAAATGTTGGAAGAGGAACTAGAACTCAGGTGTGTTACACAATAACTCATTAAATTTGTGGTATATGGCTCTCGAAATAAATTATCAGGTATACTACAAGTTTAAGTAATTTGTTGCCATTGATACACAGCTCCATTGTTGCACTCTTTTGCAGCAAAGTACCTTTACCACCTTTTTCCATAAACTCTGTAATTTGATTCTGCTTTTGTATCAGCAGCTCCGGAGGTGTATCTGTTTTACCTTAATCGTGCACTTCTAAAGACAGCTTTGTGTTAGCTTTGTGTTTTGAGCTTTTCCTAATAGTTGTATTTTATGCTAATGCTCATGATGTGAAATAAAAGCTTAAAAAGAATAGGATGTAAGTAATCAAGAGTTTTTCAGTGACTCTCTTGACATAGTATGTCAGGGAGTGTAGTATGAACTTAGTTTTCCCCTTATAATTACCTTAATCATGGATAATTCCTGACTGGGAGAGCCATATTAGAATCAGTTTCATACTTTGATACAGTTGGGTTTTATGGATGTGACTACCAAACATTTCAAGAGATCTCAATCTTCAAGAGATAAATGTACCCCATGCCAGTGTTTGTGCAAATGAAAGCCATTAGAATTGATCTCTTTTTTGGACACGGGAATATGGCTAACCTAGGGGAGTGGTTTGTTGCATATTCACTGAAAATTAGAATTTGTTTTCAAACACTGTGCTTTTCCTTATGCATTGCATTACCTAAACATAAGGGTTTTTTCAGAATTTCAGAACATATTTAGTGTAAGAATTCTGCATTTTGTACTGTTGCGTTGGAAGCCCAAAGAACCAAACTGGTAATGGTCACGAGAATAAAGTGGCTTAAAAAGTTCTGCTTATTCACTAAATATGTAGGAATTTTGTAAATATTTCTATAAAAGCTCAGTTTCTTTGAATACTTTTCTTTTTTATTACCCATGGTTTAAAACACCTCCTTTCTTTTAAATGCATGTCAAATTTTCAGCGTAAGGTTTCTTTAATGGCTGTGGGTAAAGAGTGCAATCTCTTCTACTTCAAATGCTACCTTGAAATCACCAATGGGCACTTCTTTATTTCAAATAGCAGATGTGTTCATTTAAATGCTGCTGAGGTCACAGACACCTGAAGAGAAGCAAGTGATGAAATCATGCCAATGTGCCCACAATCTGTGTTCTAATGTAATTTGAGAGCACTGTAGAAACAGAACTTTGGCTTTTTAGTTTTCTGTAATGTTCCACGTTTGCATTCACATAGTTGTGTTTTTCAATAAGGTAGTTTCAGCATTGCATTTGTTGGCAACATCAGAGGGCTCAGTGTGGCTGATGCTCATATTTTCAGCTTTGTGTTATTGGCTCCTATGTCCAGGGACTGTCCCTATATGTGGCTCTGCAGCAGTCCAGCAGCCCCCGTAGGAAGCCATGGTCTTCCTATCTCCACTGCAATAACATTATGCATGGGAAACACCTGCATATGGTTCTATGAAGTGAAAATGGCAGACAGATGTGGAGTAGTGACTTAACACAGCTCAATGTGATGGCCTAATGCTCCATTGGATAAAATGACCTGGAAGAAAATGGTGGTATTGACTCAGGAAACACATTCAGAATTTATATCTGTATTTTTTTTATTCAGTCACTTGCATTGGGGGAGATTTATTGTAACCATAACTTCTTCCTCTTCTAAGCTAATAGCTCTATGCAGTCCCCGATTGCTGCCTGGCCATAGGCCACAGGCAGAGTAGAACACCCTTAGTGTCTTTGTTGGATTTCACAAGAAAGTAATGTAATATATAAGACTTCATGTCTGCAAAAGGCACAATATCCAACTCTCATGCACTCCTGGTCTAATTAATTAATTAATCATTAATTTTAAGGATGCTTACATGACCAAACAGTCTCCGTATTTGTTCTTTTCATTCTTATCTACAGACTTTGGTGGCCAAATCTATACTGTAAAAGCATTGGGTAGAAAAATGTATGTTTGGAACTGAATTGGCACTTCCATGAAAATGTTCTATTGACGATAGACAGACGAGGATTGCTCCATAAATCATCTCCCAGTAGCTTTACCAAGCACCGAGTCTCTCAGATGTCTCTCATTCTTGTCAGTTTGCTTTCCCACATTAAATCACAAACCATTATTAAGATTTCTTTAGATCCAATCCTTGGATTTTTGTACTGATTAAATTTTGACAAAGCAGAGGAGCAACGGAAATTTCTAACTTTTAAATAAAAAAATCAGTGAGCATAGTTTTGGTGACAAATGAATGTCTTAAATTCTTCAAGAATCTGAGAGTTAAATGCATTATGAGTAAAAGAAAAAATGTAGTTTATAAATGTTATTCAATCTGATAGGGAGGAAGAACAGAAAGATTTAAAGAAAAAATCAATTTTGACCAGGTAAAATAGTCATGAAAAATAGATATTTTATGGAGAAAAAGATCTCATTAGGTTTAGTTGGGAATTTTGCTTAATATTTATGTAAGCTTTTTTCTTTGAGATATACTTCTTTCATTGTGTTGTTTTAAGTCACATTAAAAGACTCTAGGTTCATAATTAATAATCTAAAGAAATATTTTGGTTTAAATTCAGAGAATTATAGGTTGATGTTCTACTTTAATGAATGAGTCCTTTGAAGATGGAACTTGTCATTAACACTTATCATCAGCTGATGCATTTTAATAATACATAGAGTTGGAAGAGAGAGGAAGTGTAAGCTACTGAAGCTTGCAAAACCAATCCCCTAAAGCTTTCATGTTTTATTTGAGCATATGTTTTGGAAGTGGTGGTGTTGACACTGATGGCACTAATCTCCTCTTTATCTTGTTTTGATTAAAAGGATATTTGAATATTATTTTTGGCAAACTTTTATGTAGCCTCAAAGGAGTTCCCTTGTAGCAGCTACAGAGAAATGGCTATAATAAACACATTGTAAGATACACTTACATCATACGCTATAGCCACTGCTGGTGTGCTCCAAGAATGCAAAATACTCCTGAAAAAAAAATCAAATAAGCTTATGTTCAATGCCAAGCATGTGAAAATATAACATTTTGCTCCACCTTTTTTTTGTTTTGTTTTGCAAACCAGGCTGTGTGAATTCACTTCTTCAGCTGTGTAAAGGAAACTATGCATTAGGTTATTTAGTAATTCAGTTTGTGATATATATAGTTAGTTGACACAAGGTTACAGCAGTTTTATGACAGAATGCACACACTCCTTTCTCTTTACGTCATTTTTACCACATGTTAGATGGCTGTGTTAATATTCTATTAAGCCTTACTATTTTTATACCTTAAGTGGTGTTACCAGTAGATAAGTTAATTTTCCAAATCCTGTACTAAAATCTTTTTTGTCACTTTGTTTTATCTGTATATAACTGTTCCACAGATACCTTGCTCTGTGTACATTCATGCATTCTAAGTTACTGCAGGACAACATACAGGGAAATGGTTCATCTGTTTGAAAAAAAATGACACAATCAAAACAGAAACCTGTGTTCTCCTGTCCATTTGCATTTTTCCACTCTGAAGCAAAGGGCAAAGAGTAGACCTTCTTCCCTGTGCATTTGTGTATGACAAGGGCTATGATTTCTTAGGTTCCAGATCAAGCTTCAGCATTCAGCAATGTTAGCATATTACTTCTCTTCATTTCTATGGAATGTGTTTATAAATAATATTGACTGTGTTTGCTTTCCTCAGGCACCATACTGCTTATTTTGGTCCTTAAATATGGATTAAAGTGTGTCTAATTTTAGGTTTTAAATCCCATATACACTTTCAATTGTGAGTGAAGAGATTCACAGTGGCTGAGTAAAATCAGATCCCCTTTTTACATGCTTAGTTTCAGACAAGTCATTTTAATTATCTAGAGCAGAAACACATCTGCACCTAGAGCCTGCAGTATGGATTTGTTAATACTGTCTCTTATTGTTCAAAGAAAGAATTGAATCGCATGGTGTAGTGTGGTGGAATTAGTGGTTGTGGCTTATTTTACTTTCCATCCTTTCAACATTGTATTTCTGTGGGGGTTTTTTTCAAATAATTTGTATTTCAGATGAAATATTACTTCTTATTTCTTCTTCCAATGCTGCAAGTGACTCTGTCTTGTTAGCCATCTGGTTTTTTTCCAAAAATTGGACGTTCTTTCTGTTCCTTAACGTCTCAGAATTCACAGAAGGTGTTGTACTTCCACTGGCTGATGCTCCTCTGCATTTGGCACTTCCTCAAAACTCATCTTTTTAAGAAATTCAGAGTTTCTGTGATTTTTGTCCTTCTTGATTTTGTTCTTTTGTAAAAGTTATGTCTCGGTACTGGCTGCTGGTTACATTCAGGTATTCAGGTTGTATATGTTACTGGGCTTCTCTAGGTTGTACACAATTGTAACTCTGTTTCTCTGCACAATGTTTCCTCCAACTCAGAACTCCCCTGGTTTGTCCTTGCTGCTCTGTTTCATAGATTACTTCCACAGGCAAAATGTTCAATTGTTCTAGTTCCCTACATTGTTCTGTCTTGTTTGATGTGTTGCTGTAGTTATGCTGCTCCTCATTTGTGTCCTTAAACTCAAACCTCACATGAGCTTCCTCTTGAGTTTCAGAGGTTAGGAGAAAAGTGCTTAGTTTTCCTGTTTCTATACATTTATGTTCCTCCTCCTTTTCTACAACAGAGAAGTCTTGTTCCTCATTAAAATGTGCATTCTGAGACCCTGAACAGATGTTGTCTTGCTTTTGGTGGTTGTGAGTGTTTTTGATGTTACTCTCCAAAACAAAACACCAAAGTGTTCAGGTCAGGTTCAGTGCTGAGATTGTTGCTGTTCAGTGCTTGATACCTCATGTTCTCCTTTCTAGGGTTTAGTGTCAGTACCCGCATCCTTCTGCCTTTCCTGGCTTTTGTTTTCTTGTAGATTGTACTAGAACATGAAATGTTTAGGGTTGCTGGTCCCAAAGACCATTGTTGTCCTTTGGATCAATAATGGCAGATTCTGAATTCACGTTCAGAAGGAATTTTAAATGAGTGGCAGTTGTAAAAATTTTTGTCACCTCCTCTAATCCATGTCTCAACATCTTAACTATTAATACCTTTGAATGATATCTTGAGCTTATTTCATCTTGCTAAAAGGTCCTTGATTTCATCATCTGTGTAGCAAAGAATATGTTGGTCTTCCAGAAACTCTGTTAAATCGTGAGATCAAATAGGGACTATCATGTTAAATAGCAACAGGGCTACCTTCTTGAAAGCAGAAATGACAGTGAGTTGATAAATTTTCAAGCAAGCTGCAGCAGTCCTGACGACATTCCTTCTCATCTTTATTAACTGTTGTCACTGTAAAGTTCTTGCTACACACGCTGTCCTTGTTCATATGCTCAAACACAACACAGAGGAGTAGAACAAACACATTTGATGTGATGGACAAGGTAATACAGAGAAGAGAGTTTAAGGGTTTATTAGTTTTCAAGTATTTTAGTATGATTAAAAATTCATTCATATTAAAATAAGAGCAATGACTACTATCTGAACTTTATGGGTTTTCTAGAAGATTGTACTGAAAACCTTTCCATTAGTCTATAACGTAATGGTTGAGTTAATACCTACAAAACATGATGAGTGTTAATAAAAGGTTTTATTTAGATAAACAGAATATTTTCTAGTAATGTTTATAACAAAGTTCTTTGCATTTGCAGAGAGCAATGCCTTGGCTTCTCAAAACTACTTTTGATTTTAGATTTTTTATGGAAAGCTCTGTGTTGTTTAGTTATCTATTTAACCTGAAATAGTTTCCTGACATACTTCTAGGAGCACTCATTGTACAAGTTCCTTATCTACTTCACAAAGACACAATTGAAATATTTGCTGTTCCTCCAGTGCTTGTCTTCTCAAGCAATTTCTGTCTATGAAATGACCAGACCCTTGAATTGGATAAATGAACCTCAACCTATATTTTGGCCTAATCTTCTTCAGGTTTTTTTTTTTTTCATCAAATTTAACATTTAAACATTATATATTTAGTTTATATCTACAGATTAGGTGTTTTGTAGGACAAGTATATGTTTTATATGAATCCTGAAACCCAATGAAGCATCCTGAAAGTCAACAGAGATGATAGATTTTCTGGCTTCTATTCTAAACTTGTTACATTGTAAAGTATTTACTATGAATGCTTGGCAACAAAAAGGCAAAGACTCTGTAAAACAAATACTAAAAATCCTACACCTAGAGACAATAAAATGAAACAACGGATGGTTTTATACACATACTCCTTGCTGTCACCTTCACCTCTCCTGGGAAGTAGTTATGACATCATACGATTTGAAGGTTACTCTTCAAATTGCCTTTCACCTTCAAGTGAATAAGCCCTGCCTCGCAGAAAGCTGTCATCTTGACACCTAGTGACGCAAAAATGACTTTCTGTTGGAAATAATTGAAAATCAGACTTGCAAAAGTTAAAACTTGATTCTGTTCTTTTGTTGTTGTTGTTCTTTAAATGTTAAAAGCACTATTCAAGTTAAGAAGCTGAACTTAAACACATGTGCATAACAGCTTTGAAAGCCTCCAGTTTAAAGTTTTCTATTGTGATTATCAGTTGTATCTTTCCTGTATCATTAAGCTGTTTGCTTGCTTGGAAGCAAGAATGCTATATTATTTCAAAGCCATTAACATTTAATCTCCTATCTTAAATTACTTAATAAATATTAAAAGGAAATATTTAAGGCTTTTGTCCTATAAATGATTGCCAGAGTCTTTTTTTGGCCTCTGAAAAGATAGTTTGTCTAGGAAATATTCCTGTTAGAACTATTCAGGAATACATTTATATATGGACAAAGATATGTCCTAGAAAGAATTATTAATCTGACAAAGTGTACTTTAAGACAGTTGTTGCAGTTCTTCCCAGCACATATTTATATTACAGTTGTGGTCAATTGCTTAAAATGCAACTTAAAATCAACTGAAGATGCCTCTCACTGTATTTTCTTGTTATTTTCTGTGGTCCCTTTTCAAATCATATCTATATATATTACTAGCAGCCGTCCTCCTTTCATCTAGTTAGCACAGCAATGCACTAACTCTGTAATTTACTGATTTAATACCAGCTGTTTCTCACTGGATATTGATATATGGACACAGAATTCTTTGAAACAGTAGCAACAGCGGAAGAGATGAGTAAGAATTTTACATCAATAATTTCCTTACTAGTTCTCTAACAGTTGTCATGAAACAACTGAGATGTACTACCTTCTCTATTTTCTTACACTTTTCTTTCCCCTCATAATAAATGATTCTTTACTCTCAGAAGTCTTTTCAGCACTAGGTAATTGCAGATGATGGTTATTCTTCTTTAGGTGAACTTTAGTCTTTTGTTGGAGGGTAGGTTTTTAGATCAGATCTCTTATTCTTTTTTGCCCATCTCTTTTAGATGCTAGTACAGGGTAGAGATATCCAGAAATAATCTTGCTGATAGATTCAGAGGTGAAAAACTAACTGAAAACAATGTTTGAAAAGCATTTGCTTTACTATATAATCTCCTGTTAAATCTGGCATGACCGATCTCTGTACAGAGGAAAGTATCCTCCATTATGGAGTCACCTCTTTAGGAGGGATCCATCCAAGGTGACATAACGTAAATTACAAGAAAGCTCCTTTCCTGACTAAATTAGTGGAGAGGACCTGGAGAGGAGTTGGTCCTGATGTTTGCTTCTAACCAAAACATAGGAAAGCATATATTTAAAAGCTAGTGATACTGGTGACCTGCGTGCCTAAAGATCATAGAGATTATCAGCCTGCAGAAAATAATACAAGTTTTACAGGATATAATTTGAACCAGAGAGGTTCTGCTAGTGGTTGTATCTGGTACTGTAAACAGGCTTTTATAGCGTTACAAAATCTTTTGGCTACAACAAAACAGAGTTAGATTTCTCCTTTAGTGTTTAGTTAATAAGAAATAAAGAGTCTAATTTTGGTTTTGTTTTAAAGCATTCTCCAAGAAGGAACGAAACCCAATAAATCATTTTCTGTCTTTCTCAACAGTAGATTTAATGCTCTGAAAACTGCCCTTAATTGTACAGCAATCAAAAGTTTTCACTATCTTTCCATACAGGGGCTAAAAATTCTGATAAAAGTAAGAGGGTTTTGATTTTAGATAGAATCGCATCTCCTTTCCATCTCAACATCACTCAAACCAGCTATGGGAATGGAGCCAAATACTCATTAATACACTTCAACTATTGCAGAAATACAAGGGCAAATTTATTGTATTTTGTAGTGACAAATGCTTTTCCTTCCTAATTTTGTGGGAGTGTTTTTCTCCTTACAAGGAATAAATTGCACATTCTGGAAATAAGTTAGTCATTCGAAGTTCAGAATTCATGAAGCTGTTCCAGCAGAGAATGGATACGGAATTGCAGCAAAATCTCAAGGTCACTGGGAATATTCTTTGGGGTATTCTTATGTGGCTTATCTGTGCTCACATGCCTAATTTTTTTTTCAGTGCAAAGAATAGCCACTTGCAGAGAATGGAAGCCTTAGCCCGGCCCTGTGCCATCCCTTATTCAAGTTCTTTTATACTCCTCTTTTTAAAGAAGCTGTCAAGTTCTTTTCTGAAGCTGACAGGAAAGGCCAAATCTGCAGTACAGGAAGAGAGGCAAAAAAG